>CM076580.1:1083954937-1084410987 GCA_034641835.2 Pinus albicaulis
TCGAATATGATGTTTATACAATGGTTATCATGATCGTGATGATGTTTATTAATTAATTTAATATTATCAAATGACCATGATATTTATTAAATATTATGTCATGAATGTAATTGTAATTTAAATTTTAATTCTATGTAAAATTGTAAAATTGTATTTGTATTTGTACTAATTGTAATTTTAGGTGTAATTGTATGTAAAATATTTATTAATGTAAAATTTTAATTGTAATTGTAATATTTAATTTATTCTGAAATGATTGTAATTGTATATATGAAAAATTGTAAAATTGTAATTCTAATTCTAATTGTATGTAAATTTCACAAATTGTAATTGTATTTGTAATTGTAATTTTAATTGAATTGTATGTAAAATATTTGTAAAATTGTAATTGTAATTGTAAATGTAATTCTATGCAAAATTGTAAATGTAAATGTATTGTATTTGTAACTGTAATTTTAATTGAATTGTCTGTAAAATTTTTGTAAAATTGTAAATGTAATTATATGTAAAATTGTAAATGTAATTGTATGTAAAATTAAAATTCTAATTCTAATTCTAATCGTAATTCATGTATGTGAAATTAATGTAAAATTGTAATTTTAATTTTAATTGTAATTGTAATTGTAATTTTAATTAATGTAATTGTATGTAAAATATTAATTTGTAAAATTTTAATTCTATTGATGTGAAAATTTTGATTGTATTAATGTGAAATGATTTTATTAAAATATTTAAATTTGTAAATTTGTTAATAATTGTAAAATAACAAATCTAGAATAATACGAATTTTTGTAACATAAAGTTTAGAAAATAATGAAAATAAATTCATGTACTTTATAATTATCATTATTTTATTATGATCTTACATATATAAAGTTTAGAAAATAATGAAAATAAATTCATGTACTTTATAACTATCATTATTTTTTATGATCTTACATACAAAAAAAAAAAAAAAAAAAAAAAAAAAAAACTTTAAAAGTCCCATGTGCTCATCATCCTAACAGCCCCAAAGGCGTCAGAGTCATAAAACGCACTGCCAAGGCCATATTTATGCTCGCGAAAAACGAATAAACACAAATAAAAAAAACGCAACTCTATTTTGTTTAAGTTAAAAAAAGGGCTAGCACTTGAAAATGTGTGGCAAAATATTTTCGAAAATCTAATTTGATAAAATAATTTTTTAAATACTAAAGAATTTTCATTATTTCACTTAAACCATTTCGTGATTAAATTTAATTCTTTTTTTTTACTTTTTTCTATAGTTTTTTGTTTTTTCTTGCAGTTTTATCCATTTTTACCCTTAACCCTTTATTTGTTTGTTTTTGCCCTTTCTTCTCCCTATTTCTGTGATTTCAGAATTAGGGTTTTTTATTTTAGATTGATGTCCAACCCACAGGATGACTTGCATAGTCGAATCCCAATCCATTCGGCAATTGCGTGAATTTTTGGAAAAATGGATTTTTCTTTATCGGTGCGCCCCGCGTACGCCACCGCACCAGTGCTCTGTATTTTTACAGCGCACAATGCAAGTTCTGTGTCGTAAAAAATTGAAAACATTTTTTTTAAATCCATGTGCCAAATCTAAAATAGGGCACCGGTGCTTTCTTTAACTAGGAAAGTACCGTATGGATTAAAAAAACACTGTTTTGCGGTGCGTTTATAATACCCCATGCACCGTTACGTCTATTACACTGTTTTTGCGGTGCATTTATAATACGGAACGCACCGTATGACGCATTATACTATTTTGCGGTGTGTTGTTAATATATCCATGCACCGGCAGTGGTGCGGACTTCATGAAAGGAGCATCGATGTCTCGAGATTTATTTTCTAACTGAAAATTTGAGAATTTATTTATAAATATATTAATGAATGATATGCTATAGGTTTCGTATTAATAAAGGAATGACTGACAAGATATCAAGTAACAAAAATACTGTTAACACATCAAGAAAAGCAAAAAAGGCAAGTTCCTTGTAAATTATTTATAAAAAATATTATTTTTGAACTATATGTAACTTTAAATTATATTTATTGTTTACTGTGTATCATGCAGAGCCACAAAATGACGAAGCTTGATATGATTATTTTTTATCTATGACCAGAAGAGCGTAAAATTTTAATGGAAAAATTGCAAAAATATGAATCAGGTGAATGAAACAATACTATCGATCCAATATGAGTTTATTTTTTTAATTATCATTAATAATATACTTAAAATTATTAGATAACATGTGTCAAACACTCTACTAATTCACATCTGTTTAATGTTCTACAGGGAAAAACAACTCAAAAAAGGAACGTTGTTCTAAGAAAATAAAAAAAATAGAACATGCAAATGAAAATGAATTGCTCCTTGGTTCATCTGGAGTGGTGCTGGAAGTTAACGAAAGGGGGAAATTTTTTTACAAAAGTTTTAGGGATCTAGTGGAATAATGAGAATAACAGTTTCAAATGTAATATGTAATCATTGAATTTTTTGATCATTAGGCATACTAAATAAACAATTTAGCATTAATGATAATTTTCAAAGAATTTTCATATAAAAGAAAAAGAAAATTGAACCTATTCAAACATAAAACAAGACGATAAGGAAGAAAATGGTTGATCTCTAAGCTCAGGAGTACTTTACTTCCTCAGAATAACTTAACTAGATTTCATTTTTGTATTTTTTAAGTTGTTTTTACAAAAATCATCATTGAATGTCTTCAAACCGGTGCTCATACAAAGAAGAATCTATCGTACCTAATCTGATTGAAATTGGGTTAAATATGGGGTTGTGAGTATATGTTGGCATCGTAATTTAATTGTGGAATTTGTAAGCACTTATCGATCTTGCTTTAACTAACTCCATTTATAATTAATAGAATAAAAACATCTTTTATATTAAATATATGATTTTTTATGGGGTATAAAACTTGCAGGAAACAAAGTATGGAACTCGCCAACAGATGAAATTTTGAAAGATGGCATGGTACATGGTTTTGAAAGAATGTGTATAGTTTATGAGTCAATTGTTGCTATAGTACGTCATTTTTATTTTCGATTTACATTGATGTATATTATTTAATATTGGAATTTTCATTATTCTCACCAATGTGTATACACTCATTTCAATTTATTTTTATGTTTGTAGATGGAAAGTGAAGAAGAAGAAAACAATCAATGTTGTGAACATAACATTCCTGAAAATAATCCAAGTCATGGAAGTAGCTCTAGCAGTGACAGCAGTTCAAGCGAAGAATGATGATCACTATGTAATTTGGATATCAAAGCAAGGCGTTTTATTCTTTGAAATATGTCTGTGAAATCAGACATTTTGTTTAATGTAATGGACATAGTGTCCTAATTGAAAGACAAAGGGATACGAATAATTGTCCCATTTTGTATGATAAAGACTGTCTTAATCACACACACACACACACACATATATATATAATCATAAAATATGCTTTAATTTATTCTATTGCGTTCTCCATTGTCGTTATCAAATGCACTAATAAAAATTTAATTCATATGAATATTGTTATAAGATTGTATATATGTGTCGACTTTTGATGAATAATAATTAAAAACCACAATAATTCTCGATATGATGTATCAATTAATCCAAACTAACACACATTCAATGCATTAATAAAAATGTAATTAATATGAATATTGTTATAATATGAAGATTTTAGTTAATGAGCATAGAATTTAACAAATGGCATTAATTAGACTATTTTAGGATGTTTCTAAAAAACAAAATGAAAATTCAAAGTAAGTATGTGGTTTGCATACACTGTGTTGTATTTATGATTCTATGGGCACTGCACTAATACTGATTCCAGTTATAAATATTGGTGCGTTTGTGAGATACTACACACCAAGGCATTTATGTATCTATAAGCACCGGTACATTTGTAGATGCCATGTGCACCGCACGAATACCAATACCAATTATAAATCTTGGTTCATTTTTGTGATACAGAGCACCAGTGCCTCATAAAGATACACGCACCGGCGTTGGTGCCTAATAAAGATACACGCACTGATGCACTTATACGACCTATGGGCACCGCTCAAATCTCAAGACCAATTAGAATGGCCTCGTGCGTTATATCACCAACATGAGGCCCGATGCTGTTGTTTTCCTTAACGGCCTGGTGCATTCTCCTTAGACCGCCCCGGTGCGTTGTCTACCGATATGCACCAGTGCGTTAAAACCTAATAGGAGCACCGATGGAAAAACATCCGTAATAACCTCTGGCCGCCCATTTTTTTATAGTTGTGTTGAATTTCCATTAAAAAATCTGCCAAAACCTCCGTTAGCATAAACATATGTGGTAGCATATGTTTTTTTGACAATTTTGGCAAATTTTATAACACTAAAAACCTCCTTTATAACCTCTGCTAGAGGGTCTTTTCCTTGTAGTGTATACTTGACTATGGTATTGGTTCCATCATTGTGTTATATTTATCTGATGCAATTGATTTAGTCTTCTTCGAGTGACTGATAGTTATGGATGCAAAATAGTATGTTGTATATCGTCTTTGTTTCTTATGTATGTGTAGGTATCCAAGCGTGAGAATGAGCGAATCGTGATTTATCAAACCAGGAGCGAGAGGCAGCCATCTTTCCGATGACAACAATAGCGTAGGACCTCCGGTAAGTTATCTATCGAATCTCCGTCCATTCGTTAACTAGGAGTCGATGTTATAATGTGTCTTGTTTGTGGCTAGACCCACTCTAGGGCTAGTGGGAGCGCCTCTGTCCGCAAAGGGGATTTACCTCACCAAAAAATTGGCGACTCTGCTGGGGAATCAATGCGAGTTTGTCTTTTATCCATTAGGTCTTATTCTTGGTCTTTTCATGCTTAGCATGCCTCTTCTGATTATTCTTTCTATGTCTAAGACCCCTGTTCAGCCCCAGAGGATCAGGTCTGACCTATGTTTTTCCAAAATATTCCTTTTGTTAAGGTTGGCTTGATTGGAGTGGTTTCTAATCTGACAGTCGCGCCCACTGGCGCTTGTTTCTTGTTTAGCATCCACGCCATCCCCTATTTGGCGCTAATTATAGCCATACAATTGCCCATTTCCTGTAGGTATTAGAGTTTTCCCTGTTTTGGAGTTTTTGGTCCATAATTGTGTTTCTGGGTGTTTTCTTAACTTGTTTTGAGTACTTTGGGATTGTTTGTGACTGTGAACAACCTCCTTCTTTCAGTTGTTTGTCCATTTCTTGTTAGCATCATGGCCTTACAGTTTTCTAGTGATTTGGTATGCTGAGCCTCCTATAGGAGCTTCGGTCTTTTGTTTCACAGACACCTTCATTCCTTGTTTGATTTCATTCAGCTCCCTTAATACATTTTGAGTGATTGCATTTGGTGGGATGAGTCTTGAGTGAGTCTTGCCTCTTTCATTCATTTTTTCTTCTTGTCACTCCAAGCATAGCTCACATTGCTTGTATGGGTCTGTTCCGACATCTTTCTTCGATTTCAGAGATTGCAACATTGGTTTGAGTTTTTGTTTTGTTTGCTTTTGGGTTGATTGAAATTGTTTCACTTCGACTCTCGCATTGACATTCTCGAACTAGTGTGAAGCTTTGTTTTTCATGTCATTTAGTGCATTTTTTTCTCTATTATATTGAAAAATCAAAAAAAAAAAATTGTGCTTGCATTCTTGTTTGCATTGTGGAATTGGAAAATCTTTCGCATAACTAGCATTGGGCATTGTAGGAAAGATTTCTCATTTTCATTAGCTTGCATCGGATACAGTATTGGATGCTTCTGTGTGTTCTCATTATTTGCTATCACTTGAAAACTCCTAAAATTTCTCGTAGATAGCTTTTCATCGAACGAAATGGTCTTTTATGGCATGTAGCTTGCATTTAGGGATTTGTGAGATCCAACATTCAGTAGGACTTTGGAATTGAAACATAAATAGAAGGTCAACTTAAAAATTATTCAATTAACCTAAGGCAACATTGAAACTTAATGAAGCATTTATTGGTCTAAGTTAGAGACGTGTTCCGGTGTCTTTAAACCTAGCAGTTGTCGCTTGCCATCTGGCTTCAGACAGTACTAGTACAGACTTGTGCTCCCTGTATCATCGAGTATATAAAGGGAGACCCCTATAGGTTGCAATCCTTTTATCCATAGGAAGCCGAGTCTGCCACCTTGTAACCGTGCTATAGCGAACACAACATTCGGGAAGACTACCTGCACGTACGTCAAGTCCTTGGTTAATTCTTCTTTCCAAGGTGTATATGGCAGTTCATAGGAACCTGGTACACCCTTTTACCTAGAATACCTGGACCCACTCTAGACCCTTTAACTTGAATTGAGTCACCATGCTGGAGGCATGCTTACTTTTTCAAGCATAGTTTGTTTCCATTTCAAGCTTGTGTAAACATGAAACTGGTTTCAAGCATAGTTTATCTTTGTTTCAAGCTTGTGTAAAAATGAAACCAACTTCAAGCAGAGTTTCCTAATTTCAAGCTTGTGTAAAAATGAAACCATTCCCATTTTACCTCTTGTGATTGCCATTTTATCAACATGTTTTTCCAGATGAGCCTTGGTTTTCTCATTCCTTCATCACCATCTTCTTGGCCGATCATATGCCTTCACTTGGTTGTTTTACCCGTTCCTGAGGAACCGCCGCAATGAGTGGTCTTGTTAGCCAGCCTCTTGACCTTTACTTGTTCTGAGAAATTCCTCCATCACTGGAACCAATTGCTACCCTTAAAGCCACTCATTCCTCTAGGAGGAGTCATCTTTCAGCTCTTTTCTGACTCTCTAAAATTGAAAATATTGCCGAGACTATTGTCATTTCGAACTTGTTAAATTGGCTGCAAAACGATATCTACCCAGTATATGTTTACCCCTTTTTCGGGCTGGGATAGGTTATTTACGAAAAAGGAATACCTTAGCCTATCGCGACTAAGAGGTTCTCTCAGACACATTTTTCTACCTTTTCGGATATGTGAGACTACCTACGAAAAGGGACTGCTAGAGTTTTCTTTTCCGCCTTATTTTCAAACTCTCTAAACATGAAAATAGTTGGAGTTCTCCCTTTGTCAAACTCATTAAAAATAATGACATTGGACTCCGTCGTCATGATGTTACTCGAGTTCCTCCTTCCTAGGGCCGTAAAATGTACTAGGTTGGATTTGTCTGAAGGACAAACTTACATTGCAAGCATATGCTATCCCCTTCAAGCTTGTTTTCAAAAATAATTGGGGTACTCGCCAGAAATGGTGGGGGAAAATGGAACCATATTATAGTCGTGTTGGCAGTATGTTGCTCTTGAACATGGCACTTGTCTGCATTCATGTCGGGTTGGGGACATCTCACTTCGTCATTTGTTTGCCTCCATGGGTTTAGGTAATCTTTTTTTACCACTTAACTGCTCTTTTCCATGTCACCATGACCTCAGATCCCTTGATGTAAAATGATTCCAAAACCAGTGTCGTGCCACCAATATGTTCAAGAGAAGTTTGCCTCTGAAGTTTTCAACCTCCCTCTAATTCTATGCTCGTCTTGATTCAAAAACATCATATTCCTCTGTCTTGTGTCGATGATGTGGGAAACATTATGGCCCACCTTCGATCGAGGTCACTTCCTGTCGACTCCAGTTCATTATCCAGAAAGTTGATCTAGAGATTCCCTTTAGATACGTTGGAGCCTGCATGCCTCAATGGAAGGTTCTTTGCATTCGACGCAAGGTCCACATCATTAGCCTTCGATCGACTGACTCTGCGGGTGTTCGACGTCAGATCATTGTTCACATTCCGTGGATTGTACATTTCGTACCTTGAGAGCCATTGTCATTATTGGTGGTTTCCCTCACCTCTGTTAACGACTTTCATTATTGGATAGTAATCAGACGATTTTCTTGCATTGTCGACTTCAGCCCACATATTCGCATGCTCGAATTTGTACTTTGTTCAGGCCGAGATGGAGCGCAAGACCCTGGGTTTTGTCTGCTAAAATCCAGGTTGCGGGTTCTTTGTGGATTACTATATATGACTCTTCTGATTAGATGGTTGCAACCATACCTAAGTCTATTTTTTGATCCCTACTGCTGGATGGCTGTGTCCATACCTCAGATCTCATTGTTTACGTACTCTATTATGGATGGTTGCACCCATGCCACATGTCATGTATCAGATGTATCAGTTGTATTCGTACTTGCAGGTTTTCTCACAGTAGTGTTTGGTCGAACGCATTCTCATAAAGCATTTCAGCCCTCCCTCTCTCTCGGACCTCATGCTTTAGGGGGCATCTGTTACACAGCATTTTGTCACCATCCCTGCAATCCCTCGCCTAACATATTGGAGGATCTTTCCCATGACCTGTGAGCAGTGTCATACTCTGAAAACACCTTCTTTTTATCCTTCTGCATAAGGACATTATTCTCCTGTTGCACATTTCCTCAAAAATCTCACAAAAACCTATGTTTTGGCCTTGGCGCGGGTAGCTAGTTCACCCCTCGTGCCAATGTGGAGGATGTACATTAGAGCCCGTGCCAGCTGGTGCTCTGTCTCTTTGTTGTGCCCGCACCAACGGTTTTGGCAATGTTTTATAACAAAATAGAGGTGGAAGTTTCCTTTAACCACCTTAGGGATGAGTCACAGGAAGTGTTTAACTTGATGAGCCACGAATCTCCCTCTTTAGGTAGTGGTTTCCTCCTCCCATGGAACACTCCTTGAAGATAGGTATCCCTTCCATGATTATAGGGATCCTAACCTCTCCCTCTCCCTCTATATAAGCAGGCCTTCTCCCTTTATGAAAGCTAGCTAAACCTATAGCCAAGAAGCTGAACTTGGAGAAGAGATACTATAGTTGATTAATTGCTATTGAGAAGGTAGAACCAAGGAGAATTTCGTAGAGAGAGCGCCGTCTGAATTCCCGATGAGCCTTTGTGAGACGCAATCCACTGGAATCCTGTTGGAGGAGACAACAACATTGAAGCTTGGTTGTACTCTTCCTTTCTTTCATTAATATACTCGACTATGGTATTGGTTCCATCATTGTGTTATGTTTATCTGATGCAATTGATTTAATCTTCTTTGACTGACTGATAGTTACAGATGTGAAATAGTATGTTGTATATCGTCTTTGTTTCTTGTGTATGTGCAGGTATCTGATCGTGAGAACAAGCGGATCATGATATTTAAAACCAGGAGCGAGAGGCAGCCACTCTTTTCGATGAAAAAAATAGCATAGGACCTCCGGTAAGTTATCTATCGAATCTCCATCCATTCATTAACTAGGAATCGATGTTATAGCGTGTCTTTCTTGTGGCTAGACCCACTCTAGGGCTAGTGGGATCGCCTCTATCTGCAGAGGGGATTTAACTCACCAACAATAATAAAGGTGAAAGTAAGCTTTCTGAAAGGGAAACATACTCCACCAAGAAAATCAAGCAGAAAAAAAGTGAGGGTTACTCATCGTGATCAGTGTAATAAAATACGAAGAGAGTGCTCTGAAATATTGAACTAAGTCGGTGGTGGAGCAACCCTTTGTATCCTTTGTGAACATTTCATAAAACAATAAGCACCTGGAATAGTTAAACCCTTGCTATGATCGAGAAAGGGAATTTATTTTATAAAAATATTAAACTAGGTAAAATTTGAATTAGTCACCTAGAAAAAGGTGTGATAAGAGAATTATACTTTGAATTTTATATCAAATATGAAAGGCGAGTAAGGGCATGTTAAAAAGGGTAAGAACCCACTGATTTTATTAGACCCTAAACCAATGGCACTTAACTATGTCATTATTTCCTAGAAAAAGATACTAAAGCAGATAAGGAAACAAAACTTACTTGTTCGAGCCTAAAATGGGAATATGGGTGGTCTACAGTTGCGATGTGCGCCTGTGCAACCTAGAAAGTAATACACTGAAATCCTTGCGTTAAGATGTTGAATATCGGTAAGAACTTCAAGTAGACATGCCATATTAATGAAAAGGGACAAAAACTGAAAATATTATAAAATTTCAACGAACTGGTGAATATACCTTCACATCCATGGATCTTTGTTTTGTTTGAGGAGACATCAGAGAATCTCTGAAGGTTCAGGTATGAATACAAATGTCAGGCCATTACGGTAGATAGTTGCATTCCCAAATAATTTGGTGGCATCCTAGAAAACTTGTTGCATAAACAGTAAACCTGTGGAAGAATTGAAACCCTCAACCTGAAGCACGACATTATTGTTGAAGGAAAAATAAGAACATGTCATGATAATGGTTGACCCAAGAGTGGGAAATCACCTAGAACTAGAAAAAGCCATACTAGGAAGGGAAAAACCATTACGAGATAGAGATTTACAGTCATGGAATGAGAATCCTCATAGAGCCAACTACAATTTCACAAGACAGGGCAAAAGAACAGAGTGTTAACAAGGAGAAAACTCAAATGGATCCATTGATTCCATATGAGAAAAACGCCATGACTAAGTCGAGGAAGAGCATAAACAATTACCTCCATACACTTGTAAGTTACCTGAGAGTCTTTTGTTGAGATTTGGTTCCATAAAAGGAGCATAATATTACCAAACAAGCTAAAGGGTGTAAGAAGTGGAGAACTGGAGAAGATTTGGCAGAACCGAATGATTGAAAGTTACCATAGAATAACTAACTCTTGAGTTACCAAAACCTTCTACTGTAGACGTGAAGATTACCAATATGATATCTTATGATTCAAGGATGTGACAGGATGTAATAAAGAGATATCACATACAAAGTATAATCCATAAAATGAGTGGTTAAGACATGTTATATTTTTGGATCTCGTATTAATCATATTAATGTGTGTTTGGTGTGATATTATTGAGAACCGAGGTGCACATTAAACCTTGTAAAATCAACTACCAGGATGGCAATGTACATTATGTGTAACGTACGAAAGATCCAAATTATACCCTGGGTCAGATATATCAAGTGGAAAGGGGCATAATATTTTCCTCCAACAATGATAGAATATTTTAATATATATATACACATATGCAGAGAAATACCATCACTCCCAGCTATAAAGAAATTGATAATTCCATAACTCTCATCCAATGACTAGGTTAAACATGTAACTTGGAACGGTTGCCAGAATACTCACTACATATATATATATATATATATAAGGTACCAATATGATATCTTATGATTGAAATACCATCATAAGAAATAAGACAAAGGTCAAGTGAATATGTTGGAAAGTGGTCGAATACCACAATAGACAACCTTACAATGGTAAATCATAAGGGTAGAGTATATTTATAATTAAAAAAATCATTAATAATTTTGTTGCACATTTTTATTAAGTCGTTCCTTCTAAGGATACAGGTTTATTAAAAAAAATGGTTAATAGTACTTTAACATAAGAGTAAGGAGAGGCTCGTGACAGTACTGATGGTGAATTAGTGCTCTTGTATGCGTAAATAATTGTAAAGGATTTTATGCATATTAATATAGTATGCAAGAAACCATGACGACTACGAGAGAGGATATTTGTGTAACTATGCATAAACTTTATTATAAGTTTTTGAATGTTACAAAGAATGTATATCACTATAACAACAATGTATTTAAAAGTGACTATTTTAATAACAATGTATCAATAAGAAATTTCAGAAGGAAAAAGGTGTGCCCTTCCATATGAACATGCATAGATGATACTAATGTGGTAAGGGAAAAAAAGATTATGTGGCAGTTTAATGCATGTTAGACCAACTTAATGATAAATCTAGCAGTACCCAGACGTTGTTAATTACATTGGCTTCTCAAATGTCATGCATGCCAATGTAATTTTACAATTTGTTGACCTAGTGATGGTGTTAGTATGAATGAGCTGATATACATAATGCATATAACAATATTGCATTTTATCCTTTATAAATTCATCCAATATTTGTGCATATATTTATTGACACCACACATTAAACCTATTAGTTAAGTCTGTTATGTTGTGGAAATGTAGTGTCTTCATTGTCATCGCCAAAAAAAAAATTTGGATGCCATTTTGAATCTATTGGTAGTGTTGATTTATTTAACCAAGAAAAGTGTTTGTGATTGACTTCAATTGAGTAATGTTTCATCTTGATCTTTATTTAGACATATATGCATGTTAACTGTCATTTTGCACACATGTTTTTCTACACTCCTCACGCAAATTTTTTTCTACAATCCAAAAAAAAAACTTATTACCATCATAAGATTAATCAATCAATTAGAAATTTAATCAACACTACATAATAATCAATTAATTAGAATTTTGGGATTATTAAATTTTGGAACATAAAAAGCTTGGGTTAAAAAATACTAAGTGTATTTGTGATTTCACATTTTGCTATTGAATAGTAATATTAAACAACATCTATTTTTAATGTGTAAGAGGAAGAAGTTTTATGTGGAAAATGAGTAGCCGAAGCACTGAAATTTTTTTTGTTTGGAAATATTTTGTGCCACTGCATACATTTGTGCAAGCTACAAATTAAAAAATTAATTCGTAGATTTTGATGTTAGCAGGGCATCATTCAAACACTTAATAAAATTTACTCTAAAGCATAATGCAATGCTCACTGATTATCGGTCTTTTTATCTAATATCAATTTTAAAATATTCAAATGATATGCATAGGAGGGATATTTATAGGAGAAGCTTTATCCATTCACACTCAATGCTTTGAGCAGGCTATCCCTCAATGCACTATTTCTACATGTTATCAAACTTCGAGTTTCACAATATTTTTAACACATAAGTTAAGTAAACTTAATTCGCTCTACAAATATTCCCCCTCCATACAATTATTTATAGACTGAAAATTGTAATTTTTTATGTTACTTGATACACTTTTTTTTTTGTTTTGGAACAACATTTGAATTGGCAAACCAAGTCTAGAAATTACTTTATCTTCACAAATTTCTTCTGTAATTTTTCTCACATTATTTCAATGATGAAATTGTTATGATTAAAATTGAAATTTGTGGAACACAGATGTGCAAGAATGCATATTAAGTAAAGGCTTCCTTTGCATTTTCATTTCTTGTTTAGATGTTTGGGTTTTTCCTAAAATTGAATAATGAAATTTGCAAATTTATTTATTTCCTTAATTAAAAAAATTGATTTAAGGTAGCCAAATAAACATAATTTTAATAGTATTTATCCATTCATCGATTCATTTTAGCATTCCTTCCAATTCGCCAAAAGGAAGTGATTTATTGCTAAACCCCACGATCGCACTCTACATTCGATCATGGTGTTATGCGACATGTTAAATCAAAATATTTTTAATGGATCAAAGCAATCGTAGAAGATAAATAAACTGTGAAGAATAAAATATTAAAGACTAAGGGTTAATTCCGACACACGAGGATTAGATACCTCATCTTAAATAAATAAATCATATCATCCAAGTTTAAATAAAAGTAAATTCAAATAGAGAAAAAAGAATATGTGGACGCCATACCAGGAAAAGATAAACCCCAGAGTTGAAAACGTTACAAGTGTTTGTAAATGAGAGTAATTATTAGTTTATGCAAATAAATATTACACTATTTAGAATATCTAGAAAAATATTTTCTTGCCTTACTTACACTAAATTTTTTCGAGTAGCTAATTAGTGAAAAAAAAATCACAAATTGCATAAAATTACTTTACTTCCATAAAAAGAGAATTAACATAGATTATTATAGCTCTTAGGATCACTACACAAAAAAATTTATTAACTATGATGGGTAGCTATTGATCAAGATTCTTTGGTCTTCAACTTGATGATGGAAGAAGTTGAAACTTACGATGTACATGTCTCTACATGCAAGCCAATATGCCTTCAATGAAATGTAGTTTATCCTACAGATGCCCTTGACCCCTTTGGAAATTTTATAATCTATCCTGTTCCACCACTGGTTGCATTGGATATCATTCGTGAATGAGACTACCATATTATAGTCATCATGTCTACCTCTTACGATTCATTCCAAAAGCATATTGAGATATGCAAGCTCATTGCCAAAGTTTTGTTGATCAGATGGAAGGTCATTAAAATCAAGTCAGTTAATAGGGTTGGGATCTATAACCTCTCCTAACCAATGCTCTCCAAGTGATGTTGACTTGACTCTCCTCGTTCACCAACTCCACTCCTTACTGTACCTCATTCACATGGTATCATGTATTTCACCATAAAACAAAAAAGACAAAAATATAATAATGCTATGGATGGGCTAAAATAACAAAACCTTTTATGTTAAACATAACAACAAGCTAACTCAGAACAACAAAACCAGCCTAAACTTCCACTACAATGAATCGAGACATAGTTTGAAAAGAAAATATCTAAATGAGTAGTAAAAAACTAGAAAAGAAAACTTATGGAGCCACCCAAAATATATATACAAAAAATTCAAATAGAAACCAAAATGTGTAAACCATTATACTAGCTAATAATAAGATAAAATAGTAAAATGACCTCCCCACCGAAAGAAAAAAGAAAAAAAAAAGTGAAATACACCAAAAATAATCAAAGGAAATTTCAACTTATGGGAATTCCAACTTACGTCATTATTGAGATGAGAAACAATCAAATAACATGTTATCATGCTTTTGAATAAATGAATTTAATTCCCATGGGTATCATGTATATATATATATATATAACTCTCTATAATTCAATAGCATTACCCTATGTCGTTGTAGATTGCCATTGATTTAGTTGTTTCCATTCTCCTGGTGTAAAAACTTATTTTCCCCATCTTTCCCATTTCTCGTTAACATAATTTGTTGGGTGAATTTATGCGTAATCAAGAGATAATTTCAATTCTTAATAATATTTAATCTAACGTATTATATAATTCTTACTGTTTTTTTAATAAATTCATCAACATTATAAAATAACTTTTTCGACATTTAATGAATGGATGAATACATAAAAATAACTCCATGACTATAAATATTTGTTTTATCAAACTGGAAGGTTGTATATAAGAATGATATGTGCAGAATAACATTCGTTCCCTCTTTTTTACACCTTCGTATAGATTGTGCCTTCACACACATCAAATTCTCACTCCATCGATTAGAGGATATAAAAATATTAATTAAGGATTAATCCTATGATTAACGAATATATATCTTCGCATCTTAATAGTTAATAATGAAATGGTTGTTGCTCACATTGAAATTTGAGGAGTGAAAAGATGAAAAATTAATTTATGAAGGAAATGTGGGGTTTTTGTTTTATCATTTGTGACAATTCTTTGTTTGAGAAATTGCATCCACCATATATTATTATTTCCTCTTTCGTACCTCTACACTGCACATAATGAATGACATCTCTGCACCCCTTGAACTCTACAATTATGTCCATCTAACAATTATAACAAACTATTAATATTTGCATATCATCTCTTTCCATTTCTACTATTGATAGATTGTGAAAAATGTGCAAGTGTAGATTCATACATTGTGCGGAGCCCAAAAATTAATAGTGAGAAAGTACTAAGAAATATTATATGTGTGTGTGTGTGTGTGTGTGTCCTTTGCACTTTTTCACTCTTGCATGTTCGCTATCTACACAATGGAAACTCTATGTTCATAATGAAATCTTCCTCCATAAAATCAAAGTTTCTCTCACATTTCTGCACTCTTCTCAATGAAAGATTTTGCATATTTCTCTATTTCTTGCATATATTTTTCTCATTTCACTATGTCTACGTTGATATTTTCTTACGTAATTGTGGTCACATTATTTTAATAATGAAATATCAGGTGGCACATTGCAAATTGTGTACCACATAGTGCCTCAAATATTATTTATATGTTTTAGGTATTTTGCAATGTTTAATGATGAAATGTATATAAAAAAAAAACTTTAATTAAATAAATCGATTTATATACCACGAAAGATATGTTTTTAAAACTGTTTATTCATTTATTGATGCATTTCAACATTTCTTTCAGTTCAACAAAATCAAATAACATAATTGAACTTGTTTTATCAGTTTTATATTTCAAAGATCAAATATGCATGATAAATCTGCATGCTCCACTAGTTGCATTTATTTCAATATTTATGGAAACAATTGTAATGAAAAAAACATAATTAATTCATAATTACTATATTTATATAATCATTAAAAATTTCTGTTATTGTAAAATCTTTCGGCAATTGTACCAAAAAGACCTTACTTAAGCTATGGATGACATATAGCCCTAACAACAGAAATGGTTGTAAAAGTATTTAGATTTGTAATTGACAATCAAAACTAATCCTTCAAAAATCCAGATCTATGAAGTAAAGCAGTCAAATAGCAAAATGAAATAGTAATTGATGCAAAAATAACTCCAAGTAACCAATGGACAAGACAAGTTTAAAGAATGGTATTTTCTATTATGTAACACCTGGTGAAGGAAACAAGTAAATGTTACCAGTTCCCCTCAATGGGATGGGTTCTTGGTTGTCCTCAATGCCTGAACGTCGCGAGCTTCTCTCTCTCAATGATGTAGAAAAACCAAATATGTGGTGAACTCAAGTGGGAGCTCAAATGTCAAAAGAAAATGATAATGAAAATGAGAATAATTGAAGTGAGGAATGAATGGAAAAACCCTCCTATTTAAAACAAAATATTGATTTATCCTCGAAAATAGAGAATAATAAAATATTATTAACCATAATCTAGATCTAGTCGCTTGGAATTTTTTATTATATTTTTTTGGAGGAAAAAGGTATTTAAATTGGTTAAATACATTTATTTATAAATAATAATAAAATAAGTTATTTAATTATCATTTCAAGAATGTGGTTAAAGAATAATAAACAAATAATGATTTGTTTAATTATTCCTAGGCGATTTAGTCAAATTTAACAAGGAATAATAACTAGATAATGATTGAATTAATTATTCCTAGAGAAAAATAACATAAATGATGATTTATCTAATTATTTCTCATAATTGGGTTAAATATGACCCAAAATATTATTTAAAAAATGGTTTAATTAATTCTTCATAGAGGAAAATCAAACAAATAATGGTTTATTTAATTATTCCCCATGGGTTTTCTTGTTTTAACCATAAATAACTTAATAAAATATGGTTTATTAAATTATTTCTTATAGTGAAAGAAATTTTACTATGGTAAAATTGGTCTTACATGGTGTGCTTTGATCCATATAGTTAGGAATAGCTAGATGATCAATTTTTGGTAATAATAATTTCAATATAGACACAAATATGGACAACAAAAGTAGTAATAATTAAGTAGATCGCATGCAATCAGAATAGATTCCATAGTTCATGTAATTTGGACAAATAACAGTTTATGCATTATTATATTCAATGTGATTTTTATAAGTAACTATTGTACCAAATAAATATCTACCCACATGGATTCTAGGGTAGTATTGTGGAATCGATGATCATGGTTGCATTAATCGAGAAATATTTATTCATATGTACATAACCTAACAAAACAAAAATCTAACACTGAGTCCTTTACACATACTTCCATAAATTTCACAACAAATCTTAGATTTGTGGAGATGTTGGCATCGAATTCTCTAATATATAACCTTTACTGGCTATAATATTTGAGCATTGAGAAAACTACAATTAGAAACAACTGCCTCTTTTCTTTTTTCATTACAAACGTCTCTCAACTTCTTCGTCGTCCTCATTGAGAAGAATATGATAAATGAGAATAGAAGACAAAGAACACTATAAATTCTCTTACCATTAAGAGTGCATCTATAAGATATTAGTTTCTCATAAATGTAAAATGGACTTGTTCCTTCATTCCTTCCTATAAACTAAACTTTGGCCCTTGATATTGTAAAGATTATGGATTTACTAAGTGATGTCTATTGTTCCATGCTTTTTTATACAACACTTAAAGAATAATTCTCAAACTTCATCCTCCATCTCATTTCTAGATTTTGAACAATGGTCCATATTTCATTTGTCTATCTTTCCTTGTTCATTATGACCTGGAAAATCTTTAGGCAAGGGGAACTTATTACAATTTCTTCTTACTGTAAAAAATATAAAAACTTGACAAATTTGTAACATGAATAAACAAGAACCACTATCAAAATTCAATAGCATTGAATTCGCATAAGCTCTAAATATATAATAATTTTACAATTACTATACTAAAAACATTTATGATTTCAATAGTACCTACCATTAAGATATGAGAATAAATTTGTTAGTCATAGGATTAAGCCTTTATTAATTTTTTACTATCGACTAATCCATGTTGTGTGAAGTTGTTATGTGCAAATGGGTAATGTATGTGAAGGTGTAAAAAATGAGGGAACAAAGGTTTTTCCACACATATCATTCTTTTGCACATCCTTCCAGACTATTAAAACACCTATTGGTTGTATAAACATGTTTATGCATGGATTCGTTGAATAATTGCCAAAAATATTGTTCTCTAATATCAATGGATAATATATTCTTGAATTTTTAACGAGTAATCATTACAAAATGTGCTAGAGTAAGTTTTGTTAAGCATTGGAACGATGTCTTGATTACGTGTTGATTCACCAAATAAATGCATATGCTAGCTAGGAAGATATATTTTTTTCATCAAGGATTAACCCTCAATTATTATTTTAGTATGTTACTAAGCACTTTAATAAGGATGTTGTGATTATATATATATATATATATATATATATATATATATATATATATATATATATATATATATATATATATATATATATATATATATATATATATATATGTGTGTGTGTGTATATGTATATATATATGTATATGTATATGTATATATATGTATATATATATATATATATATGTGTATATATATGTATATGTATATGTATATGTATATGTATATGTATATATATATATATATATATATATATATATATATATATATATGGTACTCCATGCTATTAGAGGTTAGTTTAATTTATGTAACATTACACGAAAAAATTGCGAGAAAATGAGGCAATTTGCGTAAGAAGTCTACGAAGCATATTGTTTCAATCTACTGTAATAGATACTATCTCGGAACTCTATGAATTTTCTTGACTTGTTTACAAGTATTAAATTCTGCTAAGAAATCGAATGATGTGCCAGTTACACATTGATTGTATGAATGAATCCCAAAAATACTATTTTATAATATTGATAAATATGATCTTCTTGTTATGTTTACAGTGGATAATAATTACACAATATATTAACCTAAATTATATTAATAATTCAAATGATATAAGTTCTCTGTTGGAAGTGAGGATTTACGAAACAAGCTTCCATTTTGTGGAAGAAATATGCAAATTGAAAGAAGTGTGCGAGGGTGATCTACACATTTCTTTCAATTTTCTATGATGTATACTAGTTGTGAAGACCTGTGCATATTCTATACTTGTTTACAAACAATAAATTTATCAAGCATGTAAATGACGTTTTGAATACACATGGGTCTGCCGAGTAAATCACAAAAACACTATTTATAGTATCGATAGATGTGATTTTATTGATATGTTTACAACCAATAATCATTACATAGTGCATCAAATTAAAAGTTATTAAGTGTTTGAGTGATGAAATGATTGCACATCAATTCATTGAATAGATACTAATAGTACTGCTAATCTGTAATTACTTTTTCAATGTTGATTGTGGATTCATCTATACTATAGTTAGTATATGTCACTACTGGTTCTCGCATCTTTGGAGACATTTTCATGTCAACGTAGTTTTCCCATATATACCTGATCTGCACACTTCTCCTTTCTTAGATGTTCTAATAGTAAATCATTTGAAATATACAGGTAATATATTATCGTTAAAAATATATAATATGTTATAAACAGTAATGTTTACCGGTAATCCTTAATTATATCAGTATATGGTGTGACATGTACAAATTATATGAATAAAATTCTTGAATTTGGCCCCTGTAATAGTGACGTGTGCTAATCGGATAAACATCCATACTAATTCTTTATTTGATTTAAATAAATGTAGAACCTGCACAAAAAGACGACCTTAATAACACATTTTGTGGAATGTGGAGATGTGGATAAAGATTTCATTGCGCACATTGCAGAAATTCTATGTAGTGCAGAAGTGCGAATGAAGCTATGAAAATAATGATTTCATTATAAAATGTATAGAGGTACGAAGGAAAGCTATGCGAAGGTGGATTTCATATTGTGGGATGCATAGGTGTGATTACAAAAAATAATGGTAGATTGTTGATATGCAAGAACTCTCAGATAAAGACAAAATGTAGGCCCTACAGAAAGAGACATTTCCTTAAAAATTGACTTGCAGTAGAGGTAAAGATTGTGTAGAGTTGTAACTATTAATCTTGTTATTTTATATACATACATGCCAAAATATGAATAATCTTATGGCACACATCCATTACATTAGATTATGTAAATTCACTTTATTCATAGTTTAAGTTATATAATTACCAAATATTATATGTCTTATCACAATATTTTTAAAAAGAGATACAATAATTCTACAAAAATATATAATAAATGAAAAAAAAATATTTATATATCCTTGAAACTATGAAATTTCACTTTCTCATTTTTAAAATTATATAATTATAAACAATATTTATATGATGAAGGACTACAAAATAGTAATTATTTTTTAGACACTCTATAATCAACTTGTTTATTTCCTTGAATGATGTTTAAGTAGCGTACTCATCCCTCTTCAAATTCTCATTGATATCTACAAAATCCATCACACTACCACGAAACTAACATTGCTAAAACTATAGAGGCAAAGTGAAGCTACTACTACATTGTTTATTGTCATTAGATGACAAACATTGGAGTTTACAATGTTTAAGTTTAAGTAGTCAATTTGGACTAGTATCACTTTGCAAGTAGGAAATGGCCCTAGCGTTTTCATCATGAATAAATAGAAAATAAAAAATATTTATTAGTTTTTTATTTTTGGAATAGGAAATTGACAACAATTTTTTTCATAATTATTACTAAAGCTAGATTAATGCTTTTTTATGAAATATGAATATAGGTTAAATATGTTAAATCAAACAAAATGTATGTGCAAGTTGTTTTCTATCGTATTTAAAATAAAATAAAAATAGTTTCAAATAATTTGACATAGACGTGGGAAGTTGCAAAGGATATGTAGTTTCCTCTAACATTTTGAAAAGTCCTAGAAATCATACTCAAATTTATAACCCTGCAAGGAAATTAGGAGCCTCCTTGTCCATTTTAAAAGTAGCTATTATACTTTCAAACAAATCATTAAAGAGTCCAAAATTACCATATTTAAAAGTAAAACCTATAAGCATTAATAATTAATAAATACGTCAATTTCTTAAAGGACTCCATTGTAAGAAAGTTAAGTATCAAGTCTAATATATATTAAAAATAACATTGAAAATATTAATATTCAAATATAATATACTTTTGAAATATTAATATTCAAATATAATATATTTTTGAAAGGAGAACAAAAATATTATATTTAAATTCTAACACACTCTTTAGAATTCTAGAAGAATATTAAATTTCCATACACTTTCGAAAAGATACTTGATAAATATATAAAAAAACCATAATATAATTTCAAGGGATATATTAGTTCATTGTGTTCGAAAGAAATTTTTTTTTTAAATAAAAATTCAATAGTACGTTAAACTAACAACACCCATAATTTTTTAGCACGAATGGTGGGCGAAAGACATGTTTACTTGGAATGAAAAATGTCAAACATAGAATATCTTCGGAGCTTGCAACTCGTACTAACCTTCCAAGAATAATTGTTCTCACCATCCATAATCCTTTCAATAATGACGTTTTATGAGTCTTCTTGAATAAATTTCCAACCTTGCTCATCACTATATATGTTAGAAATTAATGGAGAACGTTAAGTTAGGATAGGATTGAGATTCTAATTCTAGATTTTAGATCCTAATATTCAGGGAGTGGTTCAAACCACCCGATTGTGAGCAAGCCTATATGTACTAGGCTGTTCTCTTGATTGATGCATTAGATTATGTGAGTGTGTTTGTACACTCTCCAGGTTCTCACCTGGAGAGCCATTTCATTCATTTTAACATGGTATCAGAGCTTCAGGTCGAAGTTGAATGGACCTATGCTATATAGAGATATGAGGACGTGAGGTTCCGTGGAGGATTGCTACAGTTGCGTGTTGTGAAACGATCTGCATGAAAAGAGCTCGAAATGTAGTGTGAATCTACTGTGTTGTTAACAACGTGTTTAGAATCGCGGCATTTAGAGAGTGGATTGGATCGGATCTCATCTAATTGCCAAGAGATCGAGATTGATCTTTCTCGATCAATTTCTGCAGCCTTTGGAGCGGCTAGGCTATGACAGTGGGACGTTTGGTGGAGCGGCCTTTGGAGCAGTCGTTAAGTGCCTTTGGAGTGCCACATGGAGCCAGCACTGGTGCAATTTTCTGTGCCTATACCGGCAGGAGGCAGCTTGGGTCGTGGATCCCAGCTGTGTGAGGACGTCACAATTTTTGTGGGAAATTTTCACAGCTCATGATCGATAGCCCAGAACCTTTCATCCGTGCTTCTGAATTTTTTTGCAGGCAGGCTGTGGAAGGAAGCGGAAGGGCATGGCACCAGTGTGCGTGATATTTGTTGCGTCAAGCAGTGGAGTGGACGTTGTGACTATGGCTTGATCTGCTACTATCGGTTTCATCTGGAAAGCTCGTGATAACGCTGCATTCAGATTTGGCGAGTGCAACTGCATACTAGTGTTGGAGCTATCCTGATGACTGTCTGGTTTTTTTTTCTTGGGTCGATCTCTAACTGATTAAAGACACTTCAACGGGATATATCTACTCTTATTTTTTGAAGGATGTAAGTAGGTGAATGTTTCTTTTGATTGGTTTGATTTCTTGTTTACATAGAGATTTTGTATCATCACGAATCTTGTCTGTGAATAATGAGAAAATCTTGGCATTGAGATCTTCATTGTTGGATATTCACCTGCTCTTCCGAACTTAATATTTACATAGATGTTTCCTGAGTGGTTCGTTGGATTGTTTCAATTATGAGTTGTAACTACTGGAAAGTAGTTTTTGAGCTATTTTTTTGTGACCAGTAAGCGTGAAGTGAGGAGCTGGCATGGATTCCAGTGGTGGTGGTTTCTCAATTTTTGGAACAACAGATAAACATTCAGCTGAAAATAATCAAGTTCCAATGCACTTGATCTTGTTTCAGATTTGCGTGTTGCTGTATGATCTAGAAGATTCATTCTAAAATTTTATTGTTTAACAAACCTAGAATTTGCAGGTTGTGGAGATCCCAAAATCAATTGCAAATGGATGGTGATAGCGTTTCCAGTTTGTTGAGAGGTCATTTGCTGCTCGTCGCAAGAGCTGAGGGCACTAAGCCCTACATGGCATAGAAGCTACAGTATACAAGGTTCTACTATTGAAGAGCTGTGAAAGGGAGGATTCCCGCCTGCGTGGTAACGGGGTTGTTGGAGCTCGTAAGAGGACCGAGTGGAGTCGAAATCTGGAAGCAAGACAAAACCAGATAAGCTGGACCTTTTAACAACATGTCTATATTTTTAGATATTTTTCTGATGATGATGATAATTATATTCTCATGTTGGCATTTGGAGGCATTAGCATGAGTAGTATTTTTAAGTCTGGAATTTTTTCAGAAAAACAATGTGGTTCTGTTGAAGACCACGAGAAACAAGAGGCACACTCTGTTGTGCAGGATCTTGATATTGAAGAGTCACAAGTTGATCTTCCGGAAGGATGTAAAGATGAAAAAAGTGTTGAAGATCAATTGGACAAGCCACATGAAGCTGATGGCGAAGACGTGGCAGAAGAAGACAGAGCTGGAGAGAATTTAAAATGTGATAATCTCATCAATATTTATGTGTGTGAAGATGACAAAATTGCTGAAATTTACACACGTGACACCAAAAATGGTGAGAGAAAACAGTTTCCTATTAAGCTTGTCATAATTTTCAAAAGGGCGAGGATAAGCGTTCAAGCTTTCCATCATTGGGGAAGAAATGCGGCGAAGATACATCACTATCTCATGACAAAGAAAGTGAAGATGAAGCCTCATCCACGAATGAACAAATATGATCTCACAAGCATAAATACCAAGATGAAAACTCTGTTACCAAGTTTTTTATGTCTTTTTACCATTGTAAGCCTAGCTGAGACTAGACCAGTAGGCGTATGTTATCATATGTTATTGTTCTGTACCCTTTCTCCATTAAGGGGGAGTGTTAGAAATTAATGGATAAAGTTAAGTTAGGATAGGATTGAGATTCTAATTCTAGATATTAGATCCTAATATTCAGGGAGTGGTTCAAACCACCCGATTGTGAGCAAGCCTATATGTACTAGACTGTTCCCTTGATTGATGCATGAGATTGTGTGAGTGTGTTTGTACACTCTCCAGGTTCTCACCTGGAGAGCCATTTCATTCATTTCAACAATATACCTGCTCACTACTTCCAAACACAAATTAAGTAGTTTTCTCAAATAAAACCACAACTCAAAAACCAAAATTCCAAGAAATTAATTCAAGATGTTGAATGACACTCAAGGTGAGATTCGTGTCAAATACCATAGGAATATGAATCTTCAATTCCTCCTCAAAATGTCTCTCATTATTATATTCTTTCACCTACATTGTCATTTCCATAATAAGTATACTAAAATTTAAACCACCCCCAAAAGTTCACGCATTCATATTCATTTTCATATGAATATAGTCTCCTACTTTTGAATCCCAATAAGTACAAGCATGGTTTTGGATTCAATTTCTCCTTTGCATTATGAATACTCTCACGTTGATTTCTCCTCTTCGTTAAGAGTACTCTCCACTCCCACTCACCTAGTGTATCTCTATAATCATTCGTAGGTGTCTCCTAAAATGGATTGGAATAGAGCCTTTGAGGGACACCATAGGCCATGCTTCTAGATCGTTACACATTGATTTCTTGAATTATCGACCATCATCTCAAGAACAAAAGTGTGGATGACAATTTGAAAATATGGGACCATTAAATCAACTTTTACTTACTAAGTAGACTTAAAAATTGCCTCTATGGTGTCATGATAGTTCACAAGTTAGCATGGATTGAAAAAAAATGCAGATAAGCTATGAATATAATTTTAATTAGTCAAAGTTTAATTAAAAATGCTAGAATTGTACTAGTAGTTTCATTTTCCAACAATAATGTAGAACATCAAAAGAGTATTGAATTGTTGTACCCTTCTACATAAAAATAAAAATTTGAAAACATGTGAATATAGATATTTTATGTCTAACCACGATTTATATGTAACATGCATCATATAGATAGGTCCTCCTCCGACACTAGTTCTTAAAATCAAGGTAGATATTTTGATCGCGAGAACAAAAGGAATCCTTCATCTATATGCACAAAAAATTATGGTTATTCTTTGAGGAATTAAAAGAGATGGTAAATAGTTCAATAACATGAGAATAAGGCATCCTTTATATAAATTCATAGTGGCATCATATTTATTCTTCAAAGAATGATGAGAAACATCCTAATCTTGTAGAACAACAACTCCTTCTTCTTCCTCAATCCACAACTCACCACTAGTTACTGCTTCTAAAATATAAGCTTTAACTTCTTTAAATTTTCCCTCTAACAAAGATACTTCAACAAGTAATTTCCATACATCTTCCTCACAAGGCTTTTCAAATTCATAATTTCTATTAAAAAAACGTGTCCACCTATTTCCCACACTACAGGATTCACTTGAGTGTCTAATATCCCTTCATCCACTTATGCCAAAGCTTAATTTTCTACATATCACGTGTTACAAAAACCACTCAAGGGTTTTAGAAATATTCCAAGGAATTGTAAATTTTACCAAATTAAAAAATAATACCTTGACACCACCATCAATCTACTACATTGCATGAGAAGGAAAAAACTATATGCCACTTCACTGTACGTGAGGATACATCAAAACCATTTTTCCAGAATCGGCAATGAGAAAATAGTATGGTATGATATTATCTTGAATACATATCCAAGAGCTGCCAATGGCATTATAGAGGTCCTACAAAGTATTGGCCCGTACAAAAACAAAGCCTCTCACAAGATATTAATATAGATTAGAGATAGTGACCCTCCTTTCTCAGCCTTCAATGAAACTCTTTTCTTGGGAGATTTTTCAATAGGGAAAGGAAATACAAAGTAATAAGCCTTCCATAGTGGTTAGATTTATTATTATAAATTGAAAATTTTTTATCATCATAATTGTAATATTGTCTCTATAGTCCAGAAAACATTATTGAAGCCAATGAACTCAAAATTGAGAAAAGAATGTGTCTTCTTGAACTTCTAGTTACTCTTCAACTGTTATATGGAAACACTTGCATCAACCAAAGAATAAATAAGTGTAAATAGAATAGTACTATTACTTGAAAGTGCAGAGGGTTTACAGTTTTAAAAGCTCTCAGGCTATTGTAACCAAGACAAAAATATGGTTTCTAGCCTCAACAACCAAATGGATAGATAATAGTAAACTATCATGGTCAATGCATTAGGGAAAGAAATCCAATACTCTTGGAATGAGAAACATATTCACATATTCAATTCGACTCACTCACAATATAAATAATGCTAAATGAATGTGGGGTATAATTTTCAGTTATATCCTCGTACCATCAGTCCTATAAATAAATGAAATTATATTTAGGAGCTATATCCTATGGCTTATTGATGTTTCATCACCATCTAAATTACCCTAGAAATCAACAAAATGTTATTTAAAGAGAGTGTCCATCAATCAAAGAAATGGATACCATTTTGGAAAATTGATGCAACAACATCGAACCTACAAGTAAAATATCTTTGACTAGACCTAGAGGTCATTCATTTATTAAGGATGTTGGTTTCCTAATTGTCCATTTTTTGTAAGTTTCTATGTTTCTAGGAATTCTATAAAAATTGCAATTTTAATGTAATTTCTATGAGATCTTTGTCTAAGAACAAATATCTATAGATTGAGTGAGTTAGAAAATATTGGAATAATATATACTTATGGAGATGATTTTGTGGATCTAGAGAATTCTTAGGATTTTATAGTTGAGTGAATCATGGATGTGAACTAATTCTAGTTCAGGATCATTCTATATATTTTGTAACCATAAAGGGAATACATAGATCACAGAGAGAGCCATCATAGGGAGGAGAGAGAGTCCAAAGTATTAGAGGTTGAGTGTGGCCATAAGGACAATAAGGGATAATACAAAGTAAATTTGGCCATAGGAGGGCCATTTGTAAATTTTGTGTATATATATTCATTAATAGTGGAAGTACTTTTCTTTGATCATTTAATATGTGAAATTGAGCCTCTATAAATTACAAATTTTTTTTTTTTACAATCGATGTTACTCATATGTTATGTATCTTGAATGTAATTATGCTTAGAAGGGATACAAGCATGGAAGAAACATGCAATAGTATAAAAAGATCACAGGTGTTGTGAAGAGTATAATTCTTCCTTGTACAAAACTAGAGTTCAGAGAGGAAAGGTGAAGATGAACCGTGGAAGCTATGGAGGGAAAAAAGCAAGCCATATAGACGAGTGTGTAGAATTTTGGAGCAATTCTTGGGTAGGACAATTGTAGTAGTGGCCAAGTGCATAAAGAATAAATGAGAAGATTTTTTATTTTTATTTTAAAGACTGATGGGAGTACGTCAATTGATGAGAATTGATAAATAGAACTCAAAATGCTCTCGAAACAAGTTAATAAAAATACAACACCAAGGTGGCATGTCCCCGGAGATCTTCCTCAAAACATCAAAGGAGAAGCGTACAAAGGAAGATAGAGATGATTAAATGTCACACGAACATCATAGTAAGCTTATACGTAAAGTGCCATGATGATTTCATACCATTCTATTAGTAGGATAAATGTAGTAGTGGAAAATTGCATAAGGAAGAAAGGAGAAGAAGACTTAGTTTTTCAAGCTTGATCAACGTACGTAAATAGACAAACGTCGAGAAATAGAACTCAAAGTGTTATATAATTTTTTTTATCAAAATACAACACTGAGGTGATATGTGTCGGGAGATATTCCCCAAAAAAACAAAGGAGAAGCATACAAAGGAGCATCGATATGATTATATATCGGGCAGACATGGTAGAAAGCTTACATGTAAAGCATTGGGATGATTTCAAACCATTCTATTTGATATCAAATCAAAAAGAGGTCCACCACAAGTGTTGGCTCCCTTTGGAAGCACAATCCTTTACGCATTAATGAAAAGATCGAGTTAACATGGAGGCTAACCAATGTGTCAAACTTTAGGGTGATTAGAGAGTTTATTTATTAGACACGTAACTATCAAGTGGGTCACAATGATAGTGACTCCTCCTAGAAGGTCAACACACTGAAAGAGGTCAAAGGTCAGGGACATTATTTAGAAAAGGTCAAGATTTGTTAACGATGAAAAATATTCTTATTTCGCAGGTTCTATGCCCTGAGGAGATTAAAAAATTATGCAGTAAGGGAATCAATTGATTGACTCAGTGTGAGGATGATGTGTAAATGTTGTCCAATATAGAAAGTGCTAGGGTGACAAAAAATCTTGTTACATGCGACATATGGAGTAAAGTGGGACCTTTGAGTCGTTGAATTTTCTTGGAGGAAAAATGGAATTGTGCGTATTAATTAGAATGGGCCATGGACAATAATGGATGGATTTTGGGGAAAAACAATCCATAGGAATAATTCCCATTCCCTAGATTTTGTATGCTAGAGGATTTGAGTTTGCATACTATTGGATGGGTCGGGATGATGTAAAGCCAAGAAACGTGTCGTGGGAAGATTAAGAGCTACACACCATAGTTCAAAAGGTTGGACCAAGTCACGAGACTTGGTCAAATTGGGTGAAGTGCAAGGAAACTTTAAGCGCTAGGAGGTAATAAAGTGGTTCATGTATATATGTGATGCATGAGAATCTTTTGATATGGTGGTTATTACTAGAAGAAGTGAATGAATCCTGTAGTTTTATAACAAGGGTTTGAAATACATCCTTATGTCTCCTCCCACTTGGTTTAAAATTAATATTAAAGGGGAATTATTTACTCTTTATTGGGTTGAAGGAAGAACATTCTTGGCTTGATTTAGGACTTGTAGGATTTGTAATATGGCATAAATTAATATTAAAGGGGAATTATTTACTCTTTATTGGGTTGAAGGAAGAACATTCTTGGCTTGATTTAGGCCTTGTAGGATTTGTAATATGGCATATTGCACAACCAATATTAAACTAGAATCATATGGTATTAGGGGTAGAACACTCCGTGAACCTTAGAATAGAGAGTTTGAATTTCTTGGAGAAGAAGTGAAGAAAAAAAATCATACTAATATATAGATGATAGAAAACTCTTTGGACAAACATGGTTGCAGAATCAGATTTCAAGGATTCAAATGAGACAAAGGAGGAATATCTGGAGTTGAAGGATATTAAAGATATTGTATAATCAATAGAAGAGGAGTAGTATAGATCACATTTAGTAGAATGAATCAAACAAATATTTAGCATAGGTGAATTATGATGTTTTTATTCTAACTCTAGTCATGAGGAATTTATGTTTCTATATTGTAGAGAGAGGAAATAAAAAATAGCCACATACCAAGTGAAATTGTGATAGAGGAAGACGAAATAATGGTAGAACCCCCAAAAAAGTTGAAATTGTTGAGATCAGGACAACATGAATTCTAAAAAGAGGAAGTGAAGAGGTGAGCAGTTGAAGTGCAAAAGCATACGAACTTTGAAGTTGGAGAGTATAGGTGCTGAGGTTCTAGTGAAGAGAACCAATGAAAAGGTGATGTCAAGAGGTGGACAGGGTACAAATGACAAGTGAGGGACATGTTACAAAGATAAGAAAGTCTTACTATAACTCATACGTTGATAAGGATAGTTCATATAATAGAAATGAAACAAGGATGACTACTAATATTCATACCAAGGGTTCAAAGAGAGGTCACGATTAGAGTTCCAAAATTGTTTCCATGGGGCAGGTAACAAATGAAGAATTTGAAAGGGGAATGACTTAGTTGAGAGAAGAACTCAATAATATAAAGTAGTTGTTATTAGACTAGGGATATGGTTACATAATTAAAAACAAGAAGGTGATATGGCGTTCATTACAAGTGAAGTTGAGATAAAATATGTATGCCAAATTAAAGAAAGAACTCGCATCAACTGAATGTGACATGGGAGTTCAATATTGTGAACCAAAGTAGGGATCAATCCATGGAGAGGATGAAAGCGATGAATATGGTGAGAACATACCTTTTGAGAGTCTAATAAATTGTTTGTAAGATCAACATATGATGGTAGATTCATTTATTGAGGAAAAAGGGCTTATTGATTTAAAATATGATAATTGATATGTTGATGCAAGAATTGTTGCATATTATGAAAAAACATTATTTTTTTCCTATGCATAGATGAATAACATTCACTGAGTACTATTAAAAATATAAGAAGAGAATTGAATATAAATTATCTCGAGAGTGAAACGATGAAATAATTATCCTATAAAATAAATTGGGGTGAAAACTATATGTGATTTGTAAATGTAGCTATGGTAGAAAAACATGAGGCGGAAAGGATTCTTTTTCTAGACAAGATGCCTGAAACAAAGAATTTTATATTCTATGATGACGTATGTGAGGTTGATGATACTTTTAAACATATGTGTATAGATACTAAATATGTTAAGGAGGAATTTGTTACAATGGACGAATTATATGAAGATCAAATGAATGACTTGTAGATTCTAGTGTGGCATGAGGAAAGGATACATTATGCACCTAAAGCGACTGCAAAGTTTCATGTTTTTGAAACTATGAGCAATTTGTGTCTACAGGTAGTTAAGAATGCAACAATAAACATACTAATTTTTTTCATTTCAGTGGAGAAAACAATCATTGGGAGTTTATCCAAATATAATGGGTACAAATAGTGGAAACTATCAAAAATATGATGTTGTGCAAGGAATATTTTTTTGGCTTTGAGATACTTCAACTTATGAAGTACAAGAAACTTTGGAAAATAGCATGTTGGACTATAGAGGATAAAGGACGAAAATTTCTAAAGAAGAAATCACAACAAAATGTGAATGGAGCAAAAACATGGAGGAAGCCTTGTATAAAGGTATAAATTGTTTATGGAAAATCTGTCATTTTAGTAAGATGCAAAATGTGAGTTTGTTGCATAGGAAAAAAACCTTAATTTGCAAATTAATGGTATGCAACGATGGATGCACAATTTTGTTGAGAATAAGTCTAAAGAACTAGAAATTATAGTAATCATACAAACTTATTGTGCAAGTCAGTAGCAAACAAATTATTGAATTGAGGTATTCCAATAAAATACAATGTTTGACCATGGACATGATGGAGCACGAAGACTAATGAAGAAGGTAATGGTATGGAGTTTCCACAGCATATGAAGCATAGTTAACAAAGAGTTTCAATGGTCCGAAAGGGATTGTATCAGCAAGGTTATGAGGAGGTAGCAAAATAAGAAATGAGATCCTAGAAAGGAAAATGTACAACATATAGTGCAACATGATGATAAAGAAAGAAGATATTGCAACAAGGAAACATAGTAGTTACAACATAAATTCTTGGATCCAGGAGGATTTTAATCACTCTATGGAAGAACATGGACAAGATACCATGCATTTTTTTCACCTTGGGAGTATGATGCAGGAGAATCCAACCTCCAATTCAAATACATTTGACTAGACATAGGGTTCATTCATTTATTAAGGGACTTGACTCCCTATTTGTCATTTTTTTGGAATTTTATGTGTTTTTAAGAATTATATAATGATTGTAATATTAATTTAATTGGTATGGAAAGTGATATTATTCTAAGAAGAAGTCTTTGGATATTTATTGAGTTAGATAAATCTTAGGATACGATATATTTATTGTGAGGATTTTGTGGATCTAGAGTATTATTAGGATTTTATTAGTTGAGTGAATTGGGGATCTGAACTAATTCTAGTTCAATATCCTTTTATATATTTTGTAAGCACAAAGAAATTAGAGAGATCATAGAGGGAGACATGATAGTGAGGAGAGAGAGTCGAGAGGAAAAAAAGGCCGAGTGTGGCCACAAAGCCAATAAGGTTCAATACAATGTAAATTTTGCCTCAGAGAATGATTTTATAAATTATGTGTATATATTTTCATTAATTGAGGAAGCACTCTGCTTTGGGCATTGGATGTGTGAAATTGAGCCTATGTACATTACTATGAATGTTTTCGTATAATCGATATTATTCATATTTCATGAAAATTTAATTTAATTAAGCTCAGGAAGGATTTGAGCATGCAGAAAACACACATAAGTATACGCAGATCAGATATGTTATGAAGAATATAATTCTTCCTCGGAAAAAGCTAGAGTTTGCACAGGAAAAGAACAAAGGAAGCATGGCGGCTATAGAGGGCTGAAAGGAATCCATAGATAGGAGTGCATTAAAGTATTGGGTGATTCTTATGTAGCAGTAGCAAAGTAGTGTCCAAGTGCATAAAGAAGAAAGGAGTAGAAGGTTTGGTGTTTTTAAGATGGATAGGAGTACGTCAAATGATGGATGCTATGAAAAAAAAACTCAATATTTTTTCAAAGAAAGTTCATAAAGAGGCCGTGTTGGGTTGACATGTCTCAATAGGTCATCCGCATAAGAACAAATGAGAATCACATAGAGAAGCGTCGAGATGATTAGATGTTAGGAAGGTGTGGAAGTAAGTTGATGTGCAAAGTGTCAAGATGATTTGGAACCATTCTATGGGATTACAGAATTAAAAAGGAACCATGATGAGTGTTAACTTCCCCTGGAAGTACAAGCATTTTCACATTAATGAAAGAGCAGGATAACATGGAGGACAACCAATGTGTCAAATGGGAGGGTGACGTAGAGTTTCCTTTAGACGTGCAACTATCAAGTTGGACGTGAGGACGTTGACTCGTCTTGGAAGGTCAAGATTAAGGACAATATTTAATAGAGGTCATGATTGATTGATGATAGAAAATATTCTCGTTTCCCCAGTTCTATCTCTCGGGTAGGTTAAACGAGTGTGCAACAAGAGAAGCGTTAGGGTGACTCAATGCTAGGATGACTTGTAAAGGCTAGCCAATAAGGAAAGTGATCGGGTGGCATGAAATATAGATACGTGGAACGGATGGAGTAAAGTAAGATCGTCGATTCTAAGAGGAGAAAGGGAGTTACACACATTATTTAAAAATGCCAAGGATGATAATTAACAGAGGCCAGGGGAAAAATCATTGATGGGAATAATTCACGTTCCCTAGAGTCTGTCTTCGTTCAATTTCATGTACTATAGGATTGGATGGGATGACGTAAGGATGAGAAACGTGTCTCAAATTGATTAAAAGCTTCTTGCCAGAGTTGAAAAGGCAGGACCAGGTTACCAAACTCAAGTCACATTGGGTGAAGCGAGAAGAAATCTCAAGTGACAAGAGCTAATAAAGTGGTCACAACTATGTGTAATGTATGAGCATCTTTGGCTTTGTTCGTTATGGCTAGAATGAGTTCTTGGATCCAATGATTTTATAAAAAGGGTTCAAAATATACCGTTATGGTTCCTCCCACTTGGTTTTAAATAAAAATTAAAGGCGAAATATCTACCCTTAGTTGCGTTGAAGGAAGAACCTTTTTGTCTTAAGTTGGACCTTGTGGGATTTTATAGCCAACATATTGGCCCAACCAATATTGGACAGACATAAAAAAAACAACGAATAAATTTGTCTGTGTTAGAGATGCCCCACTCATTCTCCTCCTTTTGGAATCCTTGATATCGATTTAAAGCACACATGCCATATTGACGCAAATACCATCCAACGTATCTACATTACCAACACCATACACCATAAAAATCAAAGGGTCACTACGCAGAACAATGTAAAATCCATGACAATGGTACCTCACTTCTAACTATTATATTTTATTCATGACGTCAGTCCGCTACTGCATGTAGGGATCAAGATTTTAACCTAACAACATGTCCTATAGAAATCCATAAAAATATTTTGTACATCTAAGGTTAACTGAATACCAAAAAAGAATGTACGGTAAGCTAATACCACAAAATGGATCATAGATGTTCCCCAAGTACATAATAAAATAACGAGAGGATTTTACCTTTTTCCCATCAATAACAATTTGTAAAACACTCGACGGTGCTAAACCTATTGTTTTGAGATGAGGTTCAACTTGCACAGTTTCTCTTGCACAAGTAAATGTGGTAGATACCAATTTTTGTTGAGTAGATCTTAACTTACTATTTTGGATTGGCATCATCAATGACAACATAAGTATGAACAAACATGCGCTTCTGTGTTTGAAGGGAAGGATTTATTGATTCATTGTCATCTTAGTGGTTATTTGTCACTTTAAATGGTGTGAAAATTATTCCAATTAGGAGCTTTCCATTGGGGATAGAGATAGTTCCATTTGTCCCACATGTAGTGTAGCTACTATATTTTGGTTTTCAATTTAAATATAAATCACTAATTTTATGTTTACAATTCTTTTCTTATTTGAGAAGGATAATTTTCAACTTGTTTTCAAGTATTTGATAAAGATTAATTGGTTTCAAATTATATCTTTTATTATATTCATAGGAATGTTGTATGGCCCAATATGTGAGAGATGTATAATTTCTCTTGTAAATTTTTAATAGAGATTATGAATCTATAAATAGGGTTTCTATAATATCATGGTCGAGTGACATGACTTCAATGTCAACTACTTATGAAATAAATATCAACTTTTAATATGTGACTAGTACTAAGAATATTATACAATATTCTATCCATATTAAATTACTACCATTTACCTAGTAATTATTGATAATTAAATTAAAATTATGAAAATCCTGTTATATTTTATGCACAAGCTATTTAACTAAAATCATTTTCACAAATTTTAATAGAAAATTTATTTCAAAAACAACCTAAAACAAATTGAATAATAATTATAAATTTATTAAACATTATTCAAAATCAAACATCTCCTTTATACTAAATATTAATTTTTAAAAATATTTTAAACATCTCCTTTAATTAAATAATATAAATTTTAATATAAATTTTTAAATATATAAAAATGTTTAGCTTAAATAGTATACTTTGAATATAAATTTGTTTTTCTTTAATATGTGAAAGTCATCCATACACCTTCCACGTAGCACATCGAAAGTGAGCTTTGGCAAGGGATGTATCAAAACAAATAAGATTTCTTGAAGATTGTTAAATTGCTCAAAATAAAAGAGTTTTATACTGAAAAGTTTAAATTGAATTATTTTTATTAAAATAGATATTGAAATGTTTTTTTATAATAATATTGTTATGTTTTTCTATTACTGATTTTACTAATTTTTTTATATATTTTAGACTAAAATAGTTTATTATGATCATCATTAAAATATTTTATCTAAAAATAAAGTATTAATTTCATTTGATTATGGAAATTATTAATGTAAAAAGTATTTATATGTTCAATTTAACTATTTTAATGGTTTAGTTTTTTTTCATGAAAATAGATAATACAATTTTTGGCTAGATTATAATTTTTCATTATTTAAATTTTATTTTTAAATATATAATTCAATTTAATGTCCTCTAAACCTTAAGACATTAGAATTATGTACATTACATATCAAAAATATATTAAAAAAAATATAAAACAATTAAACTATATCATGAAAAGAATTGTGAAAAGCATATAAATGAATTAAGTGTTTAATACATGTTAATGTCACCTACCAACTTCACTAAATGAAAAGCTGATTCACATCATCCTCGTAATACATTATAAAAAAAATTCTATCAACTAGTAAAAATAATTAAAATAAAAATTCCATTATCCAAATTTCTATCGATACTCTAATAAGTGTGGTCCTCCTCTCGTTTGTTTACTTCCCAACTTCTTGTTTCATGACTTGAGGTACTCCATTTGGTAGTTGTCATGTCTTTACTTGCAGATAAAAATAATTAAAATAAAAAATCCATTATCTAAATTTCAATCGATACTCTGATAAGTGTGGTGCTCTCGTTTGTTTACTTCCCAACTTCTGGTTTCATGACTTGTGGTCCTCCATTTGGTAGTTGTCATGTGTTTACTTGGGGGGTACGGGTATCTGACCTTGGTTTGGAACTTCACTTTTATTCACGCAGGAGCAGGAGTTATGTGATGTTAAGATGGTTAAGGAAACGAGAGAGGACAAAGTCCTGGTCTCATTCCCCAAAAACGATAGAACATACCATTAGTATGAATGCTCAAAAATAAGAGTTCACATAGTACACTCAAGGTATATTTTCTGCGCAAGCATAAGTTCTTATATAAAAATAATTTTACATCAGTTGCATTTCATTACACTTTTATATTAATTGCAGATTCATATTTTCAATCGATATGGAGCAACGCGTTGTTAAAAATATGTGGAAAAGTTATGTATCAATTTTACTTACTTTTAGGTCAAATGCAGATTCATAATTTGAATCAAAATGAAGCAAAGTTTATTAAAAACAGCTAATAAATTTAAGGATCACTTTTACTCTATTGATTTAATATAACATAATCATTTATATAGTAATTGTATTTTTCCACCACGATGAGCGGAGATAGTTTGATATAGAATTGGTTTCTACCATATGACGTGGTTTATTCCTGTGGGGCTCTCATCCCTTTCTAAAACCAGTTGATGGGAGTTTTGGAGTGTGTTAATCATTTATAGATCTTAGGCACTCCCGTTTTATTGAAGTCTCCGTGGTTAACAAAATTCGGCCTCACCCCTTTCAGATAAGGAAGCGATAAGCGTTATATTAGCGATGGAGCTAGCTAATCTTGATGTGGAACCATGGAAAGACTACTTTCCCTTAGGTAGCTTTGATAACTTTTAGGATATGTGCCAGAAAAGCACATCTCCGACAGAGTACGTTACCTTCAAGCAATACAGGGAGGGGAGAACCTGTTCTTCCTTTCTTTACAGGATTTATCCGGAAGGATTGGTAATCATAAGCATGGCTAGATATAGGCTATTTAGATTTTTGGAGCTATAGTTTTATTAATGCATTAAAGTAATATATGTTATCTTTTAGATTTAAATAAATATAAAATTTAATAGTGGATATATACTGTCTCATTAATGAAATTATAACTCTAAAAATATTGGTTAAAAAAAAACTAAGCTAAAACAATATTAGTTGTCTTCCAGCAAAGAAAGAAACTAATCGAAGAGAGTAAGCTGGTGGGATAAAGGTCTGGAGATTAAAAACTCCTAAATTAAAAAAAAACTAGCTAATACATTGCTAAAATATTCTAACTAAAACATCGGTAAAAAATTCTATCTAAGACATATATTACATTTTTGCTTATGATCTTTAAGAACAGGCTAGAGAAAGTTCCTTACCCTGCTCTCTGAGATGCAATATTCAAATATAAAATTATGAATAAAACGCCAGAGTGAGAAAGTTCTTTACGCTCTCTGAATATGCTTTCTGAGATACAATATTTAAATATAAAATGTTTGCCCATTCTGAATAAACAACCAATTGAGAATAATCATCAAATACAAATGTAAGCAAATATTGAATGAAAGTAACAGTTTGTGCACTTTACAGGATTGTCCTCATTAAAGATCACACTGGTCATCCGACAACTATAATTTTATATGAAACACACAATTAAGACCTGACAAAGGAAAAATCATCTCTGCTATTTATGTTTACAACTTCTGAAGTAGGCGGCTCTTCTGTGATCTCTTTGACACCCCAGGTTTCAGAAATCGAAGCAGTTTTAATAAGCTGCGGATGATATGCGAAAGATGTAACCATTTCCAGATTTGAGCTTTCTACTTGGTCTGAAATGAGATGTTGTGCTGTAACTTCTGAGTACTCTGGGGATTCGGTTGCTTCATAATATGAAGGATAATATCTTGGAGAGATGTCCGGAGTCTCAATGTCACTCATATTACTATATCTGCGCATTAAGTGCAATGGAGAAGATCCATGGCTTGGAGTTGTTTCCACACTTGGAGCACCCCATCTGCTTGGAAATCCAGATTCTGAAATTCCGATTCTACTTGAAAATGTATAGTTTGAATTTCCTTTTTTCATATTTGTCTTAGCTCTCTGCTGCCATCTTGTCAAGCCATTCGCTATCCCTTCTTCGAATATTGTGTTCTGAGATGAATTTCGTATTTTGATATTTTTCTTAGCTCTGTGATGCCATCTTCTCAAGGAACTAGCTACTCGTTCGTCAAATATTGTGTTCTTCATGTGAGAACCCATCTGCATAGTATATGTGTCATTTATAATAATAAAAAATCCTCCCATCTGCATAGTATATGTGGCATTTTTAATAATAAACCAATCCTCTCATTTTTAATTAAAAAAAATTATACTTAAATTTAAAAGGCCCAAGTTATCTGCACACTTGCGGAAATATTTTCCCACAATTTCCTCAACCGTAGGAATAGTAACGTTCAAAAAATGCTGACAGTGTCCATTTTTCTATTAAGATAATTCGGTACGTTCAGAGAAGTTCAAATTCTCTTTCAAAATAGCAAGTACGTAAGGATAAAAAAATTCACCTGCGTCACAAGTGCGTAAAGCGGAAGCGTGACATAGCTACATATAAACTGCACCACTACCCTGGATATAACCACAAGTCAACTCAGTTAGTGTTCAATACAAAACATAGTTCAATACTTTTATATTATAATTTACTAAAAATTATAATTTACCATTATATATTTATTTTAATTACACATTTAATATGAGCGAAGAGAATTTTTTTTATATTGAATTAGTGAAATTAGTTATTTTCTTATTAATATATTTTTAAGTATTTGTTAATATTAATTCATATTAAAATATTTTATTTTAAACAATATTAATTTTTTCTTTAAAAATATAAAATTTAAACATCTTATTTACATATATTTATTGATTTACTTCTTATTATTTTATATGACATTACACTAATTAAACAATTAATTAAATATATCTAACATATTTTTTTTTATTATAACTCGAAAATGTTTTATTTTTATTTTAAAAATTACAAACAATTTACAAATCTCCTTCACACTAACTAACTAAATAAACCTAATACTAAAAAAATATTATATTAGATTAAATCTATATCTATTAAATAAACAGATTTTATAAGTAACATAAAACTAACCTCTTCCAAAGCAATTGCTAAAATTAACAAAACAAAAGATCTGTTTGACGGGAATGTGCTTTTATATAATGAGATTCTTACCCAATGACGATTCGCAATATGATCGTATAAAGACTGTCGTGGAAACAGGAGTTTAACCCAAATTGCCACTGCAATCACTGTCATTCTATTGTTAACTGCGTAAATTCAATATCTCTGCTGATAATATAATTACTAATATAAATGTCTTACGCATGTCCACAACAGGAAAGCAAGCTGGAAAGCATTCTGCAGGAACCATCAAGCCTTTATGTCACTGTCATAAATATAATAGCTACCGTTAAACGAAGTAAAATTTACAATGCAATTATTTCGATACCTGAAACAAAGTGATATGGATAAAGAATAGTATAAGTTGAGGGCGATTGAACCAAAACAACTTATCGGTTGGCTGCACCACTGGAATTCCTTTAACTACAGCATGTCTCCCTTCAATTCCTAACGCCATATCTAATATTATAAGTTGCAGCTTCATTCCAATTATCAAAACAATCTGCACAAGTAACCGAGTAGCAATAAACACGCAGAAGTCAATGGTGGACAAGTTTTCTTTATCATTAACTTATATCATTAATAATTCTACTTCCGAACATTCCCAGGGACTTACAGCTAGGGGAACGAAAGAGAACCAAAAGTATGAATGCCTCTCTGCCCACACACGGTAATACAGCCAATCCAAGAGAGAATATCAGATTCGCTAGGAACAGAAACAAAACAAAACAAAACAAAACTTTGGAGTAAGACAGAGGGTTGTGAAGACTTACTATGCAAATTGATAAGCAAAAATCCCATGGCAAAAGCCCACAGGGGAACACTGCAGATAACGCAATAACTTCTATAGTGTTAAGTAAAAAGCAAGGGTAGGTTATCGAGAAAAACAAAACTAATGACTTCTGTAGTGTTAGGTAAAAAGCAAGGGTAGGTTACCTAGTCAAACAAAACTAATGCAGGACTGAGAGGAGTTGCAGGAGGAAAATCTATTATTATTGGTGAATACCAAAGTTTTTAGCACGAAAAGTTATTACGAACCTGATTCCTATCACCCTCTTGAAGTCGTCATCCAATGACCTCTTTATATATTTATGAAAGTTAAACTTCTTGTTATTTGCAGAGAAATGGGCCTATGCATTACCAAGGAAGAAAATTAACCAGGCAGATCAGATAAATTACGTGTGAATGAAATGGATGTTTAAACCAAGAGAAAATAGAACGGAAAATTTGAAGTTATGGAGACATACAATAATGAAGCCATGGCGTAGGGTTAGGTAATCAACTTTCCTTATTGATCGAAAGAATTGTCTAAAGAAGCAAACCTGCAAATCTACGTGGTGTTAAATTCTAAACCAAAAGATAATATTACTATTACATCTAAAAGGGATTCAAGAAACATAAATCTCTAGAAAAATTGGAGTACGAATTACTTACCACCCATTTAAGAATGGGTGTTCTGCTCCATAAATTCATATGACGCCTTACAAATGTAGTTTGTTGGGTTAATCTGAACTTTGAAGGATCTGCATGAAACAAACAGCAAGCACGTAGCTGCTTGTACTTAAAAACAGCCGTTCTAACATTCCTCAAAACGTTATCCAATCCTCAATTTTATTGATGTACCCTTTCAATCTTTGAACTCAAAATCATATCACAGGGTGTCCCCATTGCAATTTCCAGATTCGTAGCCTGGTTTAGGTTGTCAATTTTCAAACATGACATACTGCCAGACGAGGCCATTTAGAGAAAAAAAATGAAAATAACTCACCATGTGAAAACTGATAATCGATTGTTTCTATCTCCTTTTCCCATGCTTTCCAACGCCTCATCTAGGCACAAAAATGACTTGTATTTTCAGTTGAAGATTGTTTCTAATGCATGAAGATATTAAAACAAATTCAAACCGAGAAAAAATGTAAAGTGAATGATATGGGAGAGGATCATTTCTTTCCCGTTGCACTTACTTTTGCTCTTGCTAGGGCGATTGTTAGGACACTACATAACACATGGAGTGTTGCCAGCGTAAAGATGAGGTAGTGGAGCTGGTTCATGCCAGTGAGGGAGACCAGAGGATACTTACCCTTGAATGAAGAGGGAAAGAATATTTTATCAAACTATTATAAATATCTTGATTGAGATCAAATGGACTTACACGATCTGAGTAACCTCTAATTGCATCAGGAAATTCGAATACGCAAGATAGAGTTTGGTGTCCACCTGTTCGGAACAATGATCGGTACGAGCAGCAATGGATTCTTCCTTTTGACAGGGAAGCATACTATAAGCTATTCCTTCCGGTATACAAATCTTAGCTATGAGTTTCTGTCCAACGGTCAGCAGAAACGAGATGAAGCCCATAATCATCAGTTCTGCAATCCAAGAATGCCAATTTAAGGTGTATTATGTTGGCGGATGTGATGTGATGAATTCTTATTCAGAAATTCTGAAAGTTGCTAAAAACAGACTTGCTACAGCCATGTGTTTATTTCAAACTCTTACTTTCAATGCCAATTTAGAATTTTCAAATCAAGCCTCAATAAAATCAAACAGACCACTTTAGAATGTTGAATGGTCAGATGAAGCCACAGAACAATCCAGCACAGTAACGGAGCGAGCTTTGACATATGGGGTTAAACCACAAGTTTTGGTAAACTAATTTATCGGTGTGGGGGCTTCGTTTTCATCTGGCCATTGATCCAAACTCGGTGGATATCTTTCTGATACCGTAACCCTTTCAGTTCTATTAATTTCTGGGAAAAAAATTGTATTTATATTAAATTCAATTTAGAATTGCCCAATAAAAACTGTCTGAAATTTTGGTTCAAAGTTCATGAGATTTTAAACAGTTGGAATTTAGTAAGATAATTACTACTAGAACTTCGTGTTTATGGTGTTATCCATTCAATATAATTCAAAGAAAATTTGGAGTGAAAATATCAATTTTGCGTATTGGAGAAAAGGCCATTTCCAAATGCATTTATCCTACTGAAAAAATTACATCAAACAAACTTATTTCGAAATCTACTTATAAAACCATTACAACAAACCTACCTGATTTCACTTTTTCGAGTGCGTCATATAGGGCTTTCTTATTTCGCCTGGAGAGCCACTGCAATATAATCACAGAAAGATGATTATTACAGATAGACGTTAAGTTCAAATCTTGAACATTCTGCATGTGGAATATGCATCTATATAAAAATCTCTGCGGATCAGAATAAAATGTCGGTCGCTGATTATTTGTATTGGCCTGCTGATCAGGTAATATGTTTTTGTAATCAAATCTGGTGCATATAGCGTGAATCTGGTGCTGAATACCGAATAGAAGTAAACCAAATCCCGTGCAAAATCGAAGTAAGATATTAAATTGAAGAGAATGTTGACACAAACTTACAGTTCCAACGTGATGGATAGCCTGTTCAATAAGTACGGAGATGATTACAAAACCTGAGCAAACAACTGTCACTGCCCAAGTGGGAGTTTGCTCTAAAGAACGCTCATTACCACCACTGGCTGCTTCCATATCCTTCTATGTTATCAGACAACTGATAATACCTTCCTTTGATAACCTTAAAACGAAATTTCAGTATTTTGAAACAATTCCAATGATGATAATCTAGAATACCTTCTTCCTAAATTATGAAATATCTCACACCACAGAAGATAATTAGAAGAGAACTGTAAATGACTTCAAATGTGCTCAATTCATTGAATTTGAACATTCAACTGACAGAATTCTTGGCCAATTCTGGTTCTGGATGCAAATACAATTCAACTCAATAGCTACATGATGTGATTCATAGGACGCTGGTTAAAAGAGGTCTTTTTCGAAGATTCAAACTCAGTGTAAAATGTAAAACGAAATTTCAGTATTTTGAAACAATTCCAATGATGATAATCTAGAATACCTTCTTCCTAAATTGTGAAATATCTCACACCACAGAAGATGATTAGAAGAGAACTGTAAATGACTTCAAATGTGCTCAATTCATTGAATTTGAACATTCAACTGACAGAATTCTTGGCCAATTCTGGTTCTGGATGCAAATACAATTCAACTCAATAGCTACATGATGTGATTCATAGGACGCTGGTTAAAAGAGGTCTTTTTCGAAGATTCAAACTCAGTGTAAAATGTAAAACGAAATTTCAGTATTTTGAAACAATTCCAATGATGATAATCTAGAATACCTTCTTCCTAAATTATGAAATATCTCACACCACAGAAGATGATTAGAAGAGAACTGGAAATGACTTCAAATGTGCTCAATTCATTGAATTTGGACATTCAACTCACAAAATTCTTGGCCAATTCTGGTTCTGGATGCAAATACAATTCAACTCAATAGCTACATGATGTGATTCATAGGACGCTGGTTAAAAGAGGTCTTTTTCGAAGATTCAAACTCAGTGTAAAATGTCGGAAATCATAGAATAATCAACGTATTTGTGATTCAGTTCAACTCACGGGCTTCCCTCGTGCACAGAAGGGCCAAAATGTCAAAAACGCACTTGTCGCGATGATGCAAAAACTCCTCCATCAATTTAATTTTGCGTTAAGCTGTCCAGGTGACCATTTCTGCATATTAACAAAACCAGTTGGCGAAACGCTTATTACAATTGTAGTCCATACATTAAACAGAGTCAATTCTGGGTTCAATTTAATTCTAGCGAGGGCAACGTTTTGTCCAATTGGAGAGTCGGTACATTGATGGTCCCAGTCAGAAAAGCTACATTACCAGAAAAGTTGACCACGAGCATATAAAAATGGATACATTCGATCAACATAACAGCGACTTATTGTTACAAGACTGCACGCGCTAGAGGGCAGTAAAATTAGGTTAAATTACATAAAGATTGGATTCCTTTTCTTGGTTAAAAGATGTTGTTCATTCAAATACGAAACATGGGCCAACTGAACTCAACATCTTAGTTTGATTTTTGTAGAAATTTTTCGGTAGTAATCACATGCAGGTGATTACTATCGAAAAATTTCTACAAATTTACATTATGGATCACAGAAGCTTAGATTCCAATAAATCTTAGTTTGATGTTTTTCATGAATAATTTTTATTTTTAAAATTTCTATAGAAAGTGTAGCATCGTTTTGAAAATTATGTTATCTCGGATGATGAGTCTTATATACGTACTAACTTTGGGTTTGATTCAACAAGAAAGGAAAAATAACAGGATTAATTGTTCTCTTTAAAAAAAATTATTATATTAAAAAACTGAAAACCAAATTTTATAACTTTAATAATGACTTCAAATATTGAAATTTATATTTATAATAAATATTTTAAAATAATAATGTAAAAATTTATTAGTCTATCAAATAAAGTGTGTTTAAATTGTAAATATAAATATAATTAAATTCAATAAAAATTAAATGGTTTTTAAGTTTGTTTTGTAAATTTGTTAAATTTATAAATATAAATACAATAATATAAAAAAATCAAATTGTATTTATATGTTCATGCAAATTTGTTAGCCAAGAAATGCGATCTCCGATCTGCTATGGTCTGTCTGACTATTATTATTTCCCTCCTAATATGATTTTCAATCTTCCAAATTCAATAATTTTTTTTTTTTAAATGAAGTTTTATATCAATTACTATATATTTATATAAATTAATAATTTTTTGAATTTTAAAAATCATATAATATAGTTATAAATTAAAAAAAAAAAATTATTATTTTTTTTTAATATATAAATAATGAATAAAGTTTATATTTAAAATAATATTATTAAATATTAAAAAATGAGTTTAATACTTATACACATATATTGATGAATTATCAATTTTTAAATGTGGAGAAACTTAGAAAATGGAAATTTAATTTAATAAATAATAATAATAATTTTTTAAAATTATAAAATTATAAATAATTCAAAATATATTTACATAAAATTGCAATGGATATTAAAAGATTTAATATATATATATTTTTATTATGACGATAGCTAAATAAATTAACATAAGATAAAGGTAGAAAATGAAAATTTAATTTAATAAAAAAAATAATATTTTTTTAAAATTATAAATGATTCAAAATATATTTACATAAAATTACAATGGATATTAAAAGATTTAATCTATATTTTTTTATTATGAAGAGAGCTAAATAAATTAACATAAGATAAAGGTAAAACAATTGCATTTATAAAATCAATTAATATATATATATATATAGTACAGTATTATAATGTATATTAAGAATTTTAAATAAAGTTTTTTTATTGGATAATTTGAATTAAGAAAAATGTGTTGTAAACACACATATACCTAGTTTACTAATGGAAGCAACTTCTAGTATTTTTTTGAGTGAAAAACCTGGAGAAAGGTTTGCACCTGGGTGCTTGATAGATCGTGAGTTAAGATGGAATGTGCGTCCAAGGAAAATATATCAAACATATGATTTTATCAATAATATGTAAATACATAGAATATTAATATAATCATTTTATATATGCTCAATATCTCTTATATTTATCTGGTCATTTTAGTTTATTTTATTAATAATATGTAAATAAATCTAATATTAATATAATCATTTTATATATGCTCAATATGTTTGATATTTATCTAGTCATTTTAATTTTAAATTTTCTTAGTTATTAGTTTGTTGAGATGATAAATATTGTTAATAAATTTAATGATGAAAAATGATGAAATAAAAATTTTAAATGTAAAGTGACAATGTAATAGTGTTTAATGATTGAAAATGTAAATAATAAGAATGCATTCAATTACAAAAAGTATTTATTGTGATCAATCTCAAAATATTTTCTTCTACTATTCTTATAGTCACTCTTGTTAGTTTTGTCATATTTTCATATGGACTATATGAAAAGGACACTTGAAATCGTAAACCATTTAAATATTTAGCTAGATTTGTTGTACTAAACATCATACATTCTCTCTCTTTCTCTCCAATATTAGTAGGTTGAATTACTATGACAAAAAAATCAATGTAAATTGTCAATAATTTTTTGTGCTTACACCGAAATCGATGCACACTATTAATTCAATCACTTTAACATTAATGTACCGATATGTCCAATTACATCAAATTAGAAATGAACATCTACACTGAAATCAATGCATCTACTGCAAGCAATCAAATAGGATTAGAAAATAATGTCTACACTGAAATCAATGCATATAATACAAGTAATCAAACAGGATTAGAAATCAAAATCTACACTGAAATCAATGCATCTAGTGCAAGTAGGAAAATAAGTTTAGAAACCAACATTACACTGAAATTAATGAATCTAGTGCAAGAAATCAAATAGGATTAGAAAACATATACATTGAAATCAATGCATCTAGTGGAAGCAATCAAATATAATTAGAAATCAACATCTAAAATTAATGCATATAGTGCAAACAATGAAATAGGAATAGAAATCACCATCTACACTTAAATCAATGCATTTAGTGTAAGCAATCATATAGGATTATAAATAATCTACTTTGAAATCAATGCGGCTAGTGCAAGCGTTTAAATATCATTATAAATTAACATCTACACTAACATCAATGCATCTAGTGCAAACAATCAAATAAGATTAGAGATCATCCTCTACACTGAAATCAATCCATCTAGTGCAAGAAATATTCTACCCTCTCTCCCCCCTCCAACTTCGTATTTCTTTCACTCCCTCCCTCCAGTCTCTCAGATCCTTTCTCTCCCTTTATTTCCCACCTCTCTCTCTCTCTCTCTATTCACCCTTCAACTATGTTACTGTATCCCTCCTTCTCTCCTTTTGTCCTTTGGTCTCTCCACACTCTCCTTCTTTGTCTCTTTATCCCCCCCCAAAACATACACACTCTCTCCCCATCTCTCCCTTTTCATTCCCTCTCTCTCTCTCCATTTATCACTTTCTATGTCTTTCTTCTTCCCTCTCTCTCTCCCCCTCCAAATCCATCTCTCTATCCATCTATCTCTCCTCATATCTTCCTTCCTTTATCCTCCTCTCCATCCTTTTCTCTCCTACCTCCTTCTCTCTCTCTTTTTCCTCCAATTTTCTATCTTTCCCCATCACTCTCTTCCTCTCTCTCCCTTTCTCTCTTACCTCCTTCTCTCTCTCTCTCTCTCTCTCTCTCTCTCTCTCTCTCTGCCATCTAATCCGCTCTCTGTCTCTTTTCCATCTAATTATCTCTCTCTCTCTCTCTCTCTCTCTCTCTCTCTCTCTCTCTCTATTTTCCATCTAATTCTCTCTATATTTCTCTCTCTCTCAACATCTACACTAAAATAAATGCATATAGTGCAAGAAATAAAATAGGATTAGAAATCACCATCAACGCTCAAATCAATGTATCTAGTGCAAGAAATATTCTTCCCTTTCTCCCCCTCCAACTCTCTCTCTCTCTCTCTCTCTCTCTCCAACTCTGTTACTATATCCATCCCTCTCTCCTTCTCCCCTACTTCCCTCCATCTCTCCTTATTTTTATCTTTATTTCATCGCCAAACATACACACACTCTCTCTATTTATCCCTTATTACTTCCTCTCTCTCTCTCTCTCCACTTCTCAATCTCTATGTATTTCTTCTTCCCTCCCTCTCTCCCCCTCCAACTCAATCTTTGTATCCCTCCCTCTCTCCTTATCTATCTCATCCCTCCTCTCTCTCCCTTTCTTGCCTATGTCCCTCTCTCTCTCTCTCTATTTTCCCTCCAACCCTCTCTCTTCCCCAATCACTCTCTTCCTCTCTCTCAAGTCCTCTATCCTGTCCTCTCTCTCTCTCTCTCTCTCTCTCTCATCAAATCCCTGCTCTCCCTTTCTCTCCTACCTCTCTTTCTCTCTAGATCCCAAACTATGTTACTATGTTTCATCTCATTTTACAAAGATCTTGGTTTGGGTTCAAAAAATTTGCTTCGAAGTTTGGATTTAAGAGCATTTCTTGGAAGAAAAATGATTTTACAAAGAATTGTTTTGGGTTTAAAGAATTTTTTTGGAAGACATTTCTTGGAGGCGGCCTAATTTTGGCAAAAATTGTTTTGAACTTAAAAAAAATTCTTGGACGTACATTCAAAAGACATTTCTTGGAGGTATGTACATGTTTTGAGTTGAAGTAAATATTTTGAGCTTCGTTTCATTTTTATAAGACATTTTTCTCTCGAATTTTTTAAAGTAAGTGTTTTGGATTGGAGTAAGTATTTTTTGCAAAAAATTTAAACTGAATTTTTTTAAATTAAATCTTTTGTGATATTTTTTGTAATTGAGTTATTTTCTAATTTTTTGAAGGATTTTTTTGAACTTCATACCCTATTATCATGGGAAATCGAAGAACTTGTGCGAGAAAATATGATCGAAAAAGAGACCCTGAGGAACGTAGAGAAGAGACGAGACAATCTCGCAAAAGAAAGTTAGAAGCCCTCTCAAATATTGAAGAGGAAAATCAACCTCAAACAGAAATTGAAGCAGGTATGTAAATGTAAATATTATGATCTATTGATATATTTAAAATTTTCCTAATGTAAAATGTGAAGCTTAATTTTTATTTGATGAACTAATTTGAAAAATATTTTGGTTAATGTAAATAGACAGAGATATTCCTCAAAATATTGAAGAAGAAAATCGACCTCAAGCATAAATTGAAGCATGTATTTAAATGTAAATATTATGATCTATTGATATATTTAAAATTTTCCTAATGTAAAATGTGAAGCTTAATTTTTATTTGATGAGCTAATTTGAAAAATATTTTGTTTAATGTAAACAGACAGAGATATTCCTCAAAATATTGAAGAATAAAATCAACCTCAAGCAGAAATTGAAGCAGGTATGTAAATGTTAATATTATGATCTATTGATATATTTAAAATTTTCCTAATGTAAAATGTGAAGCTTAATTTTTATTTGATGAACTAGTTTGAAAAATATTTTGTTTAATGTAAACAGACAGAGATATTCCTCAAAATATTGAAGAAGAAAATCAACCTCAAGCAGAAATTGAAGCACGTATGTAAATATTAATATTATGATCTATTGATATATTTAAAATTTTCCTAATGTAAAATGTGAAGCTTAATTTTTATTTGATGAACTAATTTGAAAAATATTTGAAATTTTAGATATATTTATTAATTTAGTTATTTATTGAATATGTACTATTTTTTCGAATATGTACAAATGAAATCACTATCGATAATGAGATGTTAGGAAATGTTGACACTCACACATATGGAGATAAAAAACCTGACCATGTTATACGATATCGTGTTAACTGCATTTTTGAAAAGTATTTCTTAAATGATCGGGTGACAGTTCAGGCTCAAATTTTGAAAGGTCCCCTATCATTAAGGAAATTAAAAGAAGCTACGACACTATTGGGTATTCGAAAATCAACCAAAGATAAAAAAAATGAAGGAAGAGGTGATAAAAAATATGAGTAGTGCTATAAAGTCAATTAAGAGATCTAGAGAGAAAGATGTTTCAATTGTATGTAGAGGAATACAGATGGCAATGGTTTCATCAAGTACTCAAGAGAATCGTTTGGTAACATCTATGGCACGAGCACTGGGAACCTCGCGAAAAACTTTGCACAAACATCGGAAATTTCGGCTGCAAATAGATGTAAATGATGAACTCGCTTGTTGGAGAGCTATTTGTAGGAAACCATACAAAGATAGACTTGGAGAAAATGTTAAAAAAATAATATATGAATATTGGAAGAAAAATTCGTGTGTTTCACCAACTGCAAGGAATGTGATGCGAAGAAGAATAGCATGAAATCAGTACAAAGAACATGAAAAACATCTCTTGGAAACCACTCAGATAGAGTTATTCAACAATTTCAAAGAAGAGAATCGTCAAATTCATGTTTCACTCAGTGATTTTGTTCAAGAAAAACCATGGTATGTAAAACCTATCACCGCACGCGACACTTGTTGTTGCCATTATCATGTGGAATTTGATTTATATTATGACACATTCCTTGATTTCGGTAGAACATTATGGAATGATTCACCTCCTCCTTCCACTATCCATTATTTCATATCTCAAATTCTATGTGAAAGAGAAAGCGATGAATTATTTTACAAAAAGAAATGTGTTGGTGGTAAAAAATGCGATGATTGTGGAAATTTGACTAAATTTCAAAACAAATATCGTATTGATATAAATGATCAATCATTGTCAAACATGAAAGTGAAATGGAAGAGATATGAATATATCAATACATCGATTCAAGGTGCAAATAGTGTTAAAAGAATTGAATTACTAGAAGACGAAATTTTTCTGATAGACTTTTTGAGAAAGTTTGAGGTAGAAATTTACAAATACACCAAGCATTCCCATAGAGCTCAATGGCAAGACTTGCAATTCAAAAAATCTCGTGAAGTTTTTCCACTAGGGACCATTTTTTCAGTGATTGATTTTGCAGAAAACTACACATTTGTTCCACAAAAGGAAATTCAGAGTGAATACTATCATTCTGACCAAGTCTCCATGCTCGTCCATATTCTATATAGACATTTTGAACAAAATGTCGATCATATAGAAAGCACGAGTGAAAATCGACATATCATTAAATAATATCACTTTTATATCAGTGACGATCATACACATGATACATGTTTTGTACAAAATTGTTTTGGAAAAATTTATGATTCATTGAAAAATCATGGAATAACATTCAATGAACATTGGATATGGTCAGACGGATGCGCAGGTCAATTCAAATCTACACGATCATTTTTTTGGTTGTGTTGTCTTCATAAGAAAACCTGCATTAAACATTGTTGGAATTTCTTTGAGACTGGCCATGGAAAAGGAGAACATGATGGTGCAGGAGCATGCATAAAACGAGTACTTCGAAGATATCAAATGAACTACTCCTCAAGCTCACTTGTGAACGCTGAAGAAGTTTTTCAATGGTGCATCGCTGCTCTAAGCCATGAGAGAAACCCATCAAGAGAAGTGTGAAGGTACATTCAATTTAATTTATATTGGAAATCTAATTTTAAACATTGTACATTTATCATGCAATGATTATATCTGATTGTATTTTGATATGATATTTACAAATTCTTCTTCTAATTTTCCATATAAAGGTTTTTCTAGCATATTGGAATCGAAGACGTAGATAGATCAATTGGAAATGACGTTGAAACAATAAAATGGACTAAAAAATTGCATTCAATTCAAACAAAGTCGTCCAGAAATGTGTTTGCATTGGATAAAAGAAAATATTCTTTTTTTTTGTGATTTTTGCATATAAAACACAAAATCCAATGACTTTTGTGAAAACAAAATGTATGTGAACGATTGGAAACATACAGAGCTAAATACAAAGGGAAAAATGTTTGTTGCAATGTTTGAAGAAATGCAATCAGAGGAAACTACAATATCATCCGATGGTGATAGAGTTTCTGATCTTGTTAGAGAAGGTAACATTTGAATTACTTTCTAATGATTTAAAAATCTAGAAATAAATTTAAATATGTATAATTTTGTTAAGTTTATTTTATTGTGCTGGAGATGTTTTTGCTATAATTGCACCTATTGACAACGATCAAAATGTGAATTATTATTTGATGTGTTGCACTGAACGAAAAATGAAATTATTACAAAACTATAATGATCACGGATTTCAATATGGCAGAGGGTCTATTATACTGAAAGGTTATTTTTTCAGACAAACTCATCAAAGTGGAGACTTTGTTTACTTTGAAGAATATGAACCTGATTCCATAAGTTGTCAATATAGTCACTTGGTGTGTGCAGCATGCATAAAGTTGATAGAAGTTCAATCAAAGAAAAAATAAAAAATCAAGAGATGGAAAATGTCAAAATCCGATCATGAACGGATTATTGAAGATGGAATTCCATTAGAATTTTTTTGAGTGAATTTTCCAACAATTTATTCTCTTTGGATTAAATATGTTTTAGAACTTCCAATACTCAACTAAAAATTGAGCTGCTTATGTTATTTGTGCAAGTGTTTGCACATGTACAAATTGTTTTGGTACAAGCACGTGCTCTAGTATCAACTGAAAGTAGCTTTTCTATACATGTGCATTGATGAGAAATGTTATATATATATATATATATATATATATATATATATATATATATGTTCTAGAATGAAATTAATTGTTCTAGTTTTACTATGTGCATTGATGAAAAATTATTTACGTACTCAATATATATGTTCTAGAATACAATTAACTGGAACTAGTTTTTCTATGTGCATTGATGAAAAACTAGTTGGATTTTCTGGTAAAAAGTATGGAAAATGTAAATAAATCATTTGCAGTATAGTTTTGTACAAAAAATCCTTTCAGACAAGAGACTCAGAGCACTTCTCCGACTTTTGGTGGGATTTGACCCACATCTCTAATCTGATTGAAAATCTAGTACAAAATTTTCTTGTCCAATGGTCGGATATGTTCAACGTGCATTGATGAAAAATGTTACTTGTCTTGGATAGATATGTTCTAGAATGCACAATTAAATGTTCCAAGTAGTTTTTCTATGTGCATTGATGAAAAACTAGTTGGATTTTTTGGTAAAAAGTTTCTACAATGTAAATAAATCGACAAGGCTACCTATTTGAGTGCATTAACGACATTGACCCAAATTCAAAAAACATATATATGTACTATACTTATATTTCCAATCAAAATTAAAGGGATAATATGTACATATATTTACTTCTTTAAACTCTTTTTTCAATTAGAGCTCAATTGATACATGGTTAGTTGCATTGGAAAGCTATGTTCTTCCTATTGGAAATTTTTTCATTCAAAAAAAACTACATGGAGAGATCAAAAGCAATCTTAAAATTCCAAATGTACTTCACCCATCCAAAAGGGATTTGTGCAACATTACTTGACATGCCATGCCAATTATAGTGAACAACTATCCAATAGAAACATTTAACATTATATACCACATGTGCCAAATGTAGATTGAAACCATCCAAAACTTTAAAATTTTAAAAACTTTTGATAATATATCATGCAACATTAAAACATTAAACATCACATGCGAAATGTAGATTGAAACCGTTCAAAACTTGAGTTTAAAAAACTTTTTGATTATATATAGATCGTTACTTCACATGCCATGCCAATTATAGGTCAACTAGATCCAATAGAAACATTTAACATTATATACCACATGTGCCAAATGTAGATTGAAACCATCCAAAACTTTAAGTTTTAAAAACCTTTTGATTATATATATCGTGCAACATTAAAACATTAAACATTTAAAGTTCATTAAATATCACATGTAAAATGTAGATTGAAACCATCCAAAACTTGAGTTTTAAAAACTTCACATGCCATGCCAATTATAATTCAACTATCCAACAAAAAAATTTAACATTAAATATCACATGCCAAATGTAGATTGAAACCATCCAAAACAACTTTTAATTTAACAAGAAAAAATAGATCACAAAATTATTTCACATGCCAAATGTACTCCAAGCATCCAAAACTTAAATTAAAAAAAAAAACAAATTATAACACATGTCATTACATAACATGCCAAATGTAGTTAAAATGACAACATTAATTTATAGATGACAACATTACTTCCCATTCACATGCAAAAAGTACTAAAACCATCCAAAAATTAAATAAAACAAATTATATTAACAATGTAGTAAAATATGTTCAAAAATTATAAATCTCACAAGTATCAAACTGTATCAAGTTTAACAAATTTTAAAACCATATAAATTTTGAAATCAAATCTACTGTAAATCATGTCCATCAAATGGAGACGGATCTAGCGTCTTCCCTACTAGCGTCTCAGTCCGCGCCCTATCATGTGAATGAGAAACCTACATACACAATGCACATGTACTTGAACATTAAAATTTGATGTTTTAAAAATGAATGAGAATATATATATCTAGAACTTCATGTAAAAAACAAAATATAACAAAAAAATCATGCAATACCTCATAAGGTTTCCTCTCCATTTGATGAACAAGTTCTCCCATAGGAACATCTACAGCGGTAAACTGTACAATATACATGTACAGTTATATATATATATATATTAAAAACTTTCAAATGAAAATGCACGTGTACATATATAAACTTATTTTCAATAATATTAAAAAAAGGAACTAAAGACAACTTATTCAAATGCTGTGGATGTTCCTATCTCCGTCGCTAGAGTCCGCGGATTAAAGAAATCTTCTATAGGAACCTAAATTCAAAAAAATTTAAATAACTCAAAATATAGATCTCTCTATATATATATATATATATCTCAATTTTTAATGGAACTTTTTGAGGTAGAATATATATATATATATATAAAACTTTTAAACATAAATTTTAAACTTGTGAAAAATTGTCCATACTTGTGGCTCATCTCCCAAGGAAGTAGAAGGTACATCTCCTAAGGAAGAAGAATGTACCGCCATCCCAAAAACATCAAATGGAATCGGTACCTGTTAAAACATTTTATCAAATTATATATATACATACATGTACATGTGTGGCAACAATTATTTATTTTAGAGTCACTTAAAAAACACTAACATTTGCCAACATATCATGATGGTCAGACCCATCTGCATCGTTTGAACCGGAGGTCCCGAACGTGATATTAATATTTTCGTCACGCATCATGCTTGAGAACTACAAATGGTGTTTTAACATATAATCATAAATTTTTGTTAGATTAATGTACACATACAAATAAATGTATACATGTACATACACATGTATTTATTACAAATTGTACACATGTATATGTAAAAATAATTTCAAACCCTAAGGTCACTAACACATACCGTTTCAGTGCCCTCTTCCTCATGAAAAATTAGATCTTGCAAACCATTGCGACAATTTATTGCATATGTTCGGAGATCTTCAAAATTCATGTTGTAAATCTCCTCATCTGTGCAATAAAAAAAATTGGCATGTGCATTTTCACGTGCTCTTTGTCGATTTAAACAAAGATCGACTCCACTCAATCCGCTATGAACATTGTCAATCATAACATCCATTGCTTCTCGACTTATTTGAGAAGTCGCATCCATCTCTGATCGCAGAGTTTCGACTCGAAACGGTCGACTCACCAATGGCGGCTCAGGGCGAGGCAACAACACATCTCGCTTAGTGCCCTTACGGTCATATAATCGACCTTTCCTTGGGCCAAAAAATTCTGAAGGAAAGTCATTGTAGTTGGGTTTCATACCCAAAAAAAATTCTGCATAAAACATTTGTGCAAAATAAACACGAACCTCATCGTTCCATGGAAGCCTTCCTTATGCCGCAAGATGCCTATCATACAAATAACAAGCTGTTTCTGGGTGCTTGAAATACTGCACCTTCAACATTTTTCTTTTTGGCCCTTCCTTATAATTAAACATTGACTTGACCAATTCTTTTTTAACTTTTTGTTTTACGTCCTCCCATTTATCGGGATCCATCACTCTTTCTTTTCTCTTTCTCATCATTTCTACAAATGAATCAGTCGTTGGCCCAAGATTTCTATACACATTTACCATTTCACCCAATGAAAGTGTAACTATTTCAAGGCTTTGTCGACTCTCAGCAGGTAGAGACAAAGCCACGAGATCTCTTTGCAATTTTGCATGAAGTCTTTCACACCTTTGTAAGGTGCATTCCGCCATGTTGGTTTCCCATGGTATATCAGTAATCTCCGCCGGATAAGTTGTGCTGGGTTGACAGCCTTCTTCTTGAATGTAGCGGGCTACCCTGCGACTATTTTGACTACTAGTTCGAACATTTTTGGCCTCTGCATCAATATATATAAAATTACGTATATTAGAAAAAACATGTGTAAAAAAAGTTGTACAAATTTAATGAAAAAACCTTCAACATTTTTCTTTTTGGCCCTTCCTTGTAATGAAACATTGACTTGGCCACTTCTTTTGTAACTTTTTGTTTTACATCCTTCCATTTATCTGGACCCATTATTGTTTTTTTTCTCTTTCTCATATTTTCTACAAATGTATTGGTTGTTGGCCCAAGATTTCTGTACGCATTTACAATTTCACCCAATGAATGTGTAACTATTTCAAGGCTTTGTCGACTCTCAACAGGTAGAGACAAAGCCATGAGATCTCTTTTCAATTTTGCATAAAGTCTTTCACACCTTTGTAAGGTGCATTGTGCCATGTTGGTTTCCCATGGTATATCAGTAATCTCGGCTGGATAAGTTGTGCTGGGTAGACAACCTTTTTCATGAATGTAGCAAGCTTCCCTGCGTCTATTTTGACCACTAGTTTGAACATTTTCAGCCTCTGCATCAATATATATATAATTTTGTATATTAGAAAAAACACGTGTAAAAAAAATTGTACAAATTTAATGAAAAAAATATTGAAATTGATGGCAGCCTTGACGTTGTTGGTTAGCATCTTCTCAAACATGACCCTACCGAGAGCCAGACCCAGAATGACCTTGCTGAGAACCAGACCCAAACTAACCCTGTTGAGAACTAGAAGCCATTGATTGGCCTTCAGGGGAATAAATATCACCCCCTTCACGCAACCTACTACCACTCATTGATGGCCCTATAGGTGGATTTGAGCCACCACCAACCTCTCGAGACGAGGGGGAAGCTTCATAAACAAACACAAATTTATAATCAATTGAAAAATATATTCATGTGTACATATAAATACATATACATATTCATTGATTAAATTGCGTGAACCATACCATGACTGGTTGAACCATGGGCACGCTCCATGGACGGAGTAGAAACCCTTCTCCTCTTACCTCCTAAAAATTAAAAAATGAAACTTATTAACAACTAATTTAACTCACAAAGTTAATAAAAAATCAATTCCATATGTACACACATGTATGGAGATTTAAGATTATATTTAAATACCGTGAACATCCCCCAATCCCTGAACCTCCATACGGGATTTGGCTAATCTTCGTCGTTCATCCTCCATGATATATATATCTATTGATCGACATTTACACAAAATAGATTTTAGAAAATCAATTTGTAATTTAGTGTACACAAATTATGTAGAACACAACTTTCAAAGCAATAGTTGATGTGTGAAACTCAATTTAATTGAAAAAGGAATTATAAAAATGATAAGTTCACCAAATTGCGCTTTACATGGTGGGAGCACACTTGGTATAAAATTTACCATTTATACACTTTATTTTGTGGGATAAATGACACATGTACATAGTTTACCTTAAATTTGTTGTGTTTTATGGATATTAAAATGAAGAACTTCTATTTAGATCCATTCCAGAGATTGACTGTAGGGGCATTTACTAGATATGTCACCTTTCATAAAAGATGAGATCTAGAGGCTACCTGGTCCTTTAAAGACTCTGCCTATAGAACTTGTATAACTAAACACTATAGGCATTAACAATATCAAAGAACATTTTCATGCTCAGACATGCGAATGTGTCTCTTTCCCTACGCAGAAAAATAGTTCAAGGTAGTTAATATTCATAGACATGTCATCAAGCAGGTCAAAGTGATCATCGCCAACTTACTTTTCGTGAAATTAGGCTTGGAATCCTCTACAACCTGGTGGATGGAGTTGAATGGGAACTAGGTCAAGGCCTTTACAAAATACATTCTAGTGAATAACACTTACTAGGTTATGCCAACAAATAAAGTGGGAGAAATGTTTTCTCCTCGAGGTTATCTAATTGGGTGTGTAATACCAACTTCACCCATTTCCTAACAGGTTTCTCTCTTAGGTTACAAAGTGTATTCACCTTATTAGTTATATATTTTTCAATTTCCAGTGGATTCCTTGAATTTTTTCTCCTACCATCTCCCTCTCTCACTCCCCAAATTATTGTCATCAAACATGCCCCATTGATGATCTGGAGCAATTTTTGCACCATACTTAGAACTGTCATTATTGCTAATTGAAATTGGAGAGTCATGTATACTAGAGTGATTACTTAAGTGGCTCTTACTTGGACAATATCCTAAGATGAGTTTGACATGATGGTCATATGAGGCTGGAAGCTACTTGGTGTAATTTTCCTTAAATCTTGAAAAAAACAGAGCAAAATTTTCATTTTTGATCATTTTTTATTAAAGCTTATGCATACAGCAGATGTTATCACAATTGCAACACAGTCATGTTCATGAGCATGAATTATGAATGTTGCAAGCCAAATTGCAAGGAAATTTGCATTCATTTTAGGAAAAAGAAGGCTATGACATTAAGGTCCATGCTAGAAAAAATTATGCAAATAAGGTTGTTGAGTCTTGATACTTACCATGTGTTTCAAAGCCATAACGAAGGTTGGCTTTGAGAGTATCCTCCCAAAGCCCCGTCTTGAGATGAAATTTAATTCAATGTCTCTTAGAGTTGCAAGGTGGAATTGTTAGAACTATTTGATTTCTTTACCATAGATGGATATCTCCTTTCATCTATAACTTTCTCTACCATCTTATTTCCAAGTGAAATGGGAATTTTCACATTTTGAATACCATTACTATGTAGTTTGGTAGTCTGCTAGCTAGACCTATCACAAGTAAGGTTGTCATACCAAACTATTTCTCTTGCTTAACTCAGTGACCATGACTCTCTTCGCACACTGCTTACCATAAGATCTTCAATTGTACATGTCACACAAAGTTGGCGGTTCTAGGTCTACACCTATTAGGTAAAGTTGTATTTTATGGCATTGTGGTCCTTAAATTTGGAGGTGTTCCACCTGAAAAAGTAGGCATTAAATATGGATGAAATGGATTTGTTTTAACTTTGATAGAATTTCCTTGTGGAATTACTTAATTTCTCGATGACATCATGCTATCTTTGCTCAGAGAAGAAGGTTTTGGAGGAGAAATTGAATTCTTTTGACTTATTTTTGGCATTGAAGTTTTAAATAGTAGTTTTGATGAATCCATTGATGACCTTGCTGAGGAATTTGATGCACACAATATTGACTTTGAAGATGGTTTAGAAGACGTTGAAGAAGTTGTAGATTTTGGTGTTGTCACTGAATGTTTCTTTGTTGTTGGACTTGATCAAGACACAATTTAACTTTATGAGAAGATTGAAGACCTTGAAGAGTTTTTATATTTTGTTGTTCTCACTGAAGGTTTTTGTCTGGTTTTGTTTCTTAAACCATCATTTCCATAGAAAATTTTTGGTGAATAGATTCTTGACCTTGATGAGAAGATATGATACCTTGAAGAGGCTACATCTTTTGGTGACGTCACTAATTGTTTCTCTATTATTGTGTTTGTTAAACTTTTTTATCCCAGAGGAGGGTGTTATCCAATGTGAATTTGAAACCCCCCTCACATTTTTCAATGAAGGTTCTATCTAAATGTTAGGGAGCTACACAAATTATAGAAATTCAATATGATGTGCCAAAAACATTACAGACATCCCAAAAACAGAAACCACCTATTATATACATGTCAATTAAATCTACATGGAACCAACAAGCAATATGGTAAAATATAGAATTATGAATCCCTTCAATTAGTAAAAAAAAAAAAAATATGAAGAAAACACCCAGAGGACTAGAAATAACAATATAGTAGAGAAAAAGAATAGTACCTCAGCATCTATAATTGCAAGTCATAAATTAATATCATATATTCCAATTTCAACACTAAAAGCAAACTCAAAATAACATAAAAGCAGAGACAACATTGTTTTACATGTAAGTAAACATTGTTAATGGAAATATGCAACATGGATTGGCATAATCATGCCTTTATCAATGAAATTTCATCAGACCATTGAACAATTGTGCACTAACAATATTTAAATAAGTTAAAGGAAAAAATTGACCTATATTGTACAATTTATGGGACAGAAATCAATATGTAGAAATATTCACTTGGTTTTTATAATTGGATAGAGGAATGACTTAAAATTACCTTGTATGTCTTCTCGTTTTAGAGCTCAATTTTTTAGGAAGGATTTAAGTATCCACAATTCAAGAATCACTAGAAGAGGTTGATAAAGAATATAGGAAGACAAAAAACTAACCAGTGGTGTAATAATGGATTTCTTGGGAGGTAGATTCGCATATGGACTTTTGGTAGCTAGAACTTTTCCAAATAAGTGAATGTATTTGAAAACCGAACCTCTAGTTTATTTTGGTTTAGATAAGGTCTAGAATTTGAAAAGTGAATTCCCTCTTTCTTCCTCTTACATGTCCAATGATCGGAATCTTGATTGAGGGAAAAAAAATTCCAAAACAAAAATTTTGCATTTTATTTTTTGTACACATGAGTTTTTAAAAGCTAATTAACTCATAAATTTCTCACAAAATACACTTAAAGCTTGACACATAAACCCCTTCCCACTTGGCTAACTTTAGACGATCCTAAACACATTTTTATTTAACTAATGAGGGAGATAGCCCAACAAAACTAGTTTGTCCATATTCAAATCAAGTTGGTATCAAAGTACAATTTAGCTCATTTTTGTCAAGGTTAGTTAGAATAATTAGCTATTGGTTTTTATCTTCAATTTCCTCTCAAAATGAATGTGTACGTGCTTTTGAGAGACACACTAGAGGAATAAGGTCCAATTTTTTTATGAAAATGTGCTATGAAAGTAAAGGGTTAAAGCCAAACATGTACAAGGCATAGTTGAGCCAAATTTTTTTGAGGAAGGGCCTAATTATTTCGGTCTTGGTTATGGAAAACATGATGGAGAATGCTCCAAAGCCAAGGAGGCACATGAAGCTGTTCCAAGAAGGAATTTCATTTCTTGTTCATTACCTCAAGCTTGTGAAGTTTGTGTTCATGATGAATGGAAAAGTTTGACACCCACTTTGCAAGAAGATGTTAATAATCATGCAACTAATGAGAATGTAAAAGAAGAGGATGTTGAAATATCTAGAGTCATTGAATTAATTGCTAGTATTTAGAGGAGAGCCACTACCTCATCAAATTCACCTCCTCAAGAAGGCGACAAAGGTGAATGTTCAAGGTATAAATTTGCCTTTAATCAAATTGATTTTGACTATGATAAACATGGTAAATACTCACATAATATTTGAAAAAGAACTTGCATGTTCCTTTTTTGGTTTGAATAATCATAATGTTTATAGATGTTGGAAGAATATATCCATGCACATGAAAATTTCTAAATAAATGAGGCAAGAAGTCAAAGGTCCATTGGACAAGGAAAATAATGTTGAAAATAAGATGCAATTGTTTTGCACTCATTGCCATACGGAAGGTCACCTTGTAGACAAGTGTTGGACTTTGTATCCAACAAGTCATCCACAACATTTGAAGAAGGTGGAAACAGATAATTACAAGAATCGAAAAGCAGATTCCATAATCGATGAGGGTCAGGATGATTCACATGATGATGAAGTGCAACTGAAAGAAGCGCCATTGAAATGGTTTGGTAAGGGATGGTTACATTTATTATCCAATTAAGGCCTTGCATGTATTTTGATGTTTCATGAATTTATTTGCAAATTCAAAGTATGGTGCATGTTGCATGAAGCAATATGTTGAAAGTAGAGTTATGTTGACACACTTAAATGCAACAAATATGGAAATTTGTACATGAGCTATTATTTGACTTGAGAGTCAGTTGTTTGAAGAGGCATGTTTTGTCGACTTGTATTTGGTTGATGGTTTTGTACACCAATATGTAAGAGTACATGGAGATATTAACATGATGTGAATTTTTTTTCTTTGAAGGAGAAAAATGATATGTTAGCGAGCTATGTTTCTTGCATGATGTGTTTTTCAGTTTGATGGTTTTGTTTGTGACAAGACGTCACAAGATTTTGGGAAGGTCCACTCTTGAGCGAGAGCCTCATGATTACAACCTAATAATGAGAATCAAATGGGAGTGCATCCTTATTTTGAAAACAAACCTCTAGATAGGATTCTAAGCTACCTAGGACTCAAACCATTATTTTTAAATTTGAAATATCATGGTGTGTCGTTTCAATGCCTAAATCCACAACGCTGACATAAATTGTTTTTTTTTTTTTTGCAGGATTTAGTTGTTTATATTAAAATTCAGTTGAATTTAAAATTATTGGCTTAGTGGCATGAACCAAACATATTGTGTATTAAATGAGGAATTTCGCTCTCCCAATCATTTCTAAATCACCCATATCACCAAGAAAACATGTTTTAAAAGAACATACTTTGGTATGGGAAAGACCTTAGGTCCTTTGACTGTGCACATGTGGTGTGAAAAATTGAAATTCACAATTTGCAAAAAAGTGAAATTATGAATGAAACCACGAAAACGAAAAACCCAAAAGCGGTAAATGATTTAAATAGACCTAATTAATTATTTACAAACATAAATTCTTCAACTTTTAGCAACTAAATGATAAGTAAAAAAATAAATAATTTGTAATTATGGTTCGAAAGTTACATAATCTGAAGAAGCATTTTAAATTAATTCTATCTCATAAAAAGTATCCCTCCTAACTTAACAAATACTATCTCTTCTCCTAAGGTTCACGACCTCCCTTCCTTAGCACACAAGACATAAATACAATTAATATTTCAATATGTTAATTCCTATCAAAACAAATGAAAAGTTGTATATAGATGGTTTCAAATATTATAAGAAGGTTTTTGATATGGTTGAGAGAATGTGGAAAATAGAATCCATAAACAAATTATTTTTCAAAACGTATTACTTTCAAAGTATCAACAAGGAATGTACAAGGGTGTTAAATGAATTAACGCTATTTATTTAAATTCCATGATGTATATCTTACTCATAATTTTAACAAATTATTAAATAATGATCTAGATTGGATAATTATATTATTTTTCATATATTTTGATGCTTATAGAGTGAAAAAAATGAAAGAATCAACTTGTAGGGTCATTTTAATGGTGGGTGGAGAATTGGGGTCTAAAACCTTTTGGAGTCATTTTGAGGTATTAAATGACATTTATGGGGGTCAAACTATTATCCCTTGTGCCGAAATCTTGACCATTATTCTACACTTAAAGACATATCCAATGGTGCAAGAAAAACATCAAATGAAGTTCACTCAAAATTTATGCCTTTAGTAAGTTGACCTATCATGTTGACCACCATGGTACAAGAGAATGTCATTTTATCCCCATTACTCATGCATATAAAGCTATCTACATGTGGAATTTTAACAAGACTCTAAAAGGTCTAAAATCACAAACCTCGTTAATGGTTGACAGAGTCAAATATTACACCTAGTTGGCTATCACAATATGTTAAATACTTGGCCACTAGAAGGAATAAGAGTTCCATTTTGTGTTATTGTATTTTGTTCCATAGTTGAAAATAAAACTAGGAGTCTGAAGTTAGAGAGAAAAATGTATGAAGTTAAGTTTTTATAGCAACCTTACATGCCAAAAGTCTTAGCTAACTCTAGAAAGATTACCTCTTTCTTTGTACTTACATATTTTCCATACCATAAAAGAGAGAGTAGAGCAATTTTACATTTTAGTGTTTTTTTTCTCCCATAAGGATTTCCTAGGGAAGAAGGAGTAGAGCATCATTACTTTTTAGGGTTGCTTGTCTCCCATAAGGATTTCCTAGGAAAGTGATTGTGTTGATTGTCTAGATATGTATGTGTGTGTTTCATTATGTTCTCTATTTCTTACATTGTGTTTCATTATGTTTTATATTTCTTACATTTCTGCCCTCCTATTTTTATTTCCAATCAAGGTTTATAAAGTAACATGAGAAGCAACATGAGACTTGGAACAATCATTTTCATTATCTATATGGAAGGCAAGAAGGATTATATCCCCTTAAGCTTAAGCTTATGTAGTTTGTCAATTTTTATCATATATTTTTTGGTAAGGGTAACTATTTTTTATCTATAGTAAGTCATGAACCCCAATTTTACCTTATGTAAAGCATGATTCTAGGATTACTACAATTTGTACTTGGTTTTTTATTGTGATGATGCCCTGTCTCAATCACTTGGCCATCCCTCGATGGGTAGTTAAATATTTATAACAATACTTAAGTAATTTTTATCTATTTTTATTATGATAAATGTAAAAAATGGTATACTATTTTTCATAAAATTGTGTCGAGTTTATCATATATTTCGATGAAAGTTGATTATATGACATGTTTTCTTTAAAAGGAGAACAATTTTGTTAAGGTATCAATTTGCAATTTTGTGTGGCTCTCTATAAACCTTCACTTCCTCATTCCTAGAAAAAATCTACTTGCTCATTCGTATACCCACTTTGTATTCAAATGCATGAGTTTTGAACTCTCAGTAACTATGTTTTTCCATGCAGGAAAATTATATGTCACATTTTATACTAACTCTAAATGTTTTTTTGAAGTTTGGATTACTATTATTCTTTTATATAACTTAACATTAGATATAAGTTTAAATTGAAAGCTACATAGATGAAATATAGCTTAGATATGGCATTTTCATTATTATCTATTTATTGAACTATCATGGACATAATTATTACACATGTATAATTTACATTATTGTTATCTGATGCTTCTTTGATTTATCTCCTATAGCTTAATGTAATGCTAGATATATAATTTAAGTTGAAGGCCCATGAGATAAATATGACTTCTATGTGACATTTGTATTGAATCTTCTCTTTGTTGTGTTATATGAACATAATTGGTACGCATATCTAATTTTCATTACTAATATGTCATGCTTCTTTAATTTATCTTTTATAGATGACCGGAGCAACCCTTTTTAATCTATCCCTTTTGACTTCGGATATGTGGGCAATACTCATCCGCATATTTGTATATGATAAAGCAGTGAGTAAAATTGTATTCCATTTGTGTCAATGTTAAGGTTAAGCACATGGATTAAAGTTTTATATAAGATACACTGCCACAATGTACATTTATATCTAAAGAGTCCAAAAGCTCATTCAATACCATATGTTTTGTTGATGTAGGTTGATTGGTTATATTACCTTGCTTTTACATTTGTTGTTGCGGGCCTTACCATCTATTCGTTCTATTAATTGCTAAAACTAATCTTTCACCTTTTTATTTTAAATAGAAATAACTTTCAAAGACATTTAATATGTAAAATTAAGGAAACCCCTTTTTTGCCTATGTGAATATGATAATGTCTAACATGTGCTTTTTATTTCTGCAGTAGTGACAAAGAGAACACTATTGTGGTTGAAAATGGTTTAAATGAAACCATACCATACACACAACTCAATGAAGAGAGAGAGCCTAATATAGCAGGCAGAATTGTAACTCCCTCATGATTATAAAATCACGCTCTATAGCATTATGCTTCTCTCCTCCATCGTTATTTTTTTAAGCATTCATTCTTTGAAGAAATGTATTACAAGAATATTACAATGAAATTTTCATTTCAATTTTTTATATGCTACATTACGATTATAAAATAATAAGCTACAACTCAAACTAAAAGGAAAAAGGTTTGTTTTTTTTTTAATATTTTTAAAATTTAACAATTATTTAAATAACCTTTTTCCTTTAGAAGTCATATATATATATTCAAAATTTGTACACTCACAGGTAAAGATATAGAATTAATCTTGTACTATAGGATTAATCCTGTACAAATTTTTTACACTAATTTATAATTTATAAATTAAATATGATAAGATATTTTGAAACCAGTATGATTTCAAAATTCCAAAGATTCACAATTTAAATATATGAAAACAACAAACGTTGGTGTATGTTGATAGTTAGATACATATTTTGCTTATATATCTTATTTTAAAGTTTATTCAAAATAATAATATAGGTGAATTATAAGCACAATTACTTACATTTATCTTACTTAAAAAAACACTTTAACAATAAATAAAATGAATATAATATTATTTTTCCTTTCTTGATACTTTAAGAAGATAGATATAGACGATTTATATGTGATTCAATCCAAATTTTGATATTAACAGGTGCAGTATTGTAGTATTGACTACATCTACAATAGTTCCATGTGCAATTGAATGAACGTTCAAAGAAAGACTTGTAATAAAATACTTTTCTACAAAATGATAAAACATGTGAGTGCAAAATTTAAAACATAAATCAAGATATCAAACACAATGATATTATGATGGAGAGAATGTTTCTGTAGCCAAAATGAACATGCAAACCAAAAACTGTAATAAAAAGCTTACAACATATCATTGCAAAATTTAAAAACATAAATAACCTAACACACAAGGATATGTCAAAACACCTGAATGCATATGTAGAACAAAACCTGTAATAGAATATTTTGCTACATACAACACTGCACATTTTTAAAACATAAACTAACTTAGCAGACAATAATATTAAATTAGATAATTGTTTGTGCAGTTGAATTGATGTGCATAGAAAAACTGGGAATAGAAATCTTTGATGCATACAACACACAAATGAAAAATCTTAAAAGATAAATCAATCTTGAAAATAGAAGGGTATTTAACTAGACAGAAATGTCCATATAGATTCAGTCTATATATACAATAGGTACAAAGCAACACTAGCATTGAGTTATATAGTCATGCATGGTTACAGATTTTCAAAATTCTTACAACTGATAGGATGATACAGATTTCCAAAATTCTTACAACTGATAGGATGAAATGCTGAAAATATAGGAGTCATTCTTTGCAGAAAAAAAAAAAAAAGCTTTTACAGATAATCAAGATAACTAGTTGGTTCTAAATGCTTTGCATTTTTTCACATATGATTATTATCAGAAAATTCTAAATATAAAACTATTGGTTTGTTCAAAATACTTTACATGTTGGAAAAATCTGAATATAAAACTATTGGTTTGTTCAAAATACTTTACATGTAATTATTATCGAAGAAAATTATGAATATAAAACTATCATCACAAAAAAACAATTAAAAATCTTAGAGTATGTGCTCACCTAGTTACCCAGATCTGGAAACCTAGATAAGACAACTACCAGAATACTGGCTAGAAAACCTCAAACCAACAGAAATAAACTATTGCAAAATTAATGCCGAGGAAGACACTGTCAACTTGTTGAGTCCGAGGAAACCATGGTTGTTGATGCAGAGAATTGGATGGAAGATGGGATGGTGTTTTAAATCCTTGGCTCGGAGAGAGCGTTTGAATTTTTTGGCACGAAGGAAGTATTGATTTCATAGCTGTGAAAAAATTGAGAGAGTTGTAAAACAACTAAAAAATGAACAGACAAAAAATGGAATTGTCAATTAATCCATGTTGTCGAAATATCCATGGCATGTGTGTCACGTCAACTCTAAAATGTCTAACAAGTAGACTACGACTATTGAAACATCCAACTCTGGAAAGGAAGAAAATTATAGACATCCATGCATTAAAGAAAGTCCTACAAAGGTCAAGGTTAGAATGGGAAGCAGAGTTGACAGTAATGGTGCGCAGCTGGTCCAGGAATTCCTTGTGAGAAGGTTTAGCATAAGAGATCAGTAACTTCAAGTGGTAATGGAAACTTCTATATTTCAAGCTTAGGATACTTTGGTGAAAGTATGGAAGTAAGCTGAGGAGCCTTTGGTGAAAGTATGGAAGAAAGCCTCGGAGCTTGCTACATGGTGAAGTGAGATCTATTTAGCCTTAAAGAAACTAAGGATACATACAATGGTTGACTAGAGAAGAGCACTAGGCTAGAGGATGGGTGAGGGAAACGATAAGGTAAGAAAATAGGTTAGGAGAGCAACAATAAAAATAAAAAATAAAAAAATAAAGAATTATAACGAGTTCAATTATTAGATGTAAATGGGAATATTGCAAGGAAAATTTTAGGGGTGAAATTCCTCCAATTGGATATTTTTGGGCATTTCTGTAATATGTGTGTGGAGCAATATTGGAGTGTGTGAAACAGATCACTCATTCTATTACAGAGAGAACATACCTTGCAGTAGACAAACAACGCCGACAAAAGGAGCAACAGCGCGGACAAACAGACCTCCAGTAGACCAACAACGCGGACGGTAGTAGCGAAAACGCGCGAAAAGACCAGCAACAACAGTGACAAAAATACGCGCGAATAATGAGACCGGTAAACAAATCAACTTTGCGGGCGATTTATTTATAGAAACTAGTTCGGCCGAACTATTTTAAAAGTAAAAGTTCGGCTGAACTTTTGTTGGAAGTTCGGCCGAACTTTTGTTGCCGGTTTTCCCATCTCCGGCAAAAATTCTGTTTGCCCGCGCCGTCAGTGTGCCGTCAATCTAAACGGAATCACGAGTTCGGCCAAACTTTATAAAATGTTCGGCCGAACTATTGCCGAAAAAAGTTTTCGGCCCCCGATTCTCACAAAAGTGTAACCCAGCTTCACGTTTCCGCCCATAAGGTAACACTCAGATCCAACAACCTCCTTTTCCTGAGCACTTGATCCACCCTAGTAAGCACACCCCAGAGGAGACTGAAATCCTGGGAGAATTATAAAATTTGTGTGTAAAGATACCACTTCTCCAGGCCATTAAGGATGTCCCTATATACAATAGGCTCATCAAATAAATTTTCTTCAAGAAACCTGGGAGAAGGAAGAGAGATACCCCCACCATCAATGTGGTAGGACAACTGTCTGAACTGATGCTAAGGAAGGTGATATTTCCAAAGTACCTGGACCCTGGTAGTCCAGTTGTTGATGTGCATATAGATGGTGTCATAGTCCCCAACACTTTGATTGATCTAGGGGCTGCCATCAATATCATGACCAATGAAACTATGTTAAAACTTAATCTCCAAGGGACTTTGAGGAAAACCACAACAGTTTTGCAACTTGCAAATCGGTCCACAGTAACTCCGGAAGGAATTGTTGAGGATGTTATGGTTACCATTAACTCTTGGGAGTATCCTATAGATTTCCTGGTCCTGCAACCAAAAACCAAGTTTAATGGTTATCCCCTCGTCTTAGGGAGACCTTGGTTAGCCACTGCAGATGCTTATATTAGTTGTCGGGCTGGAAACATGACTATAAAAAATGGGCCTTTGTCTAAACAGCAAGTGTTATATCCTCCAGCCCAACCTTCCATTGATCATGATCTCCCTATATGGTTGGAGGATGAAGAATATGAGTTATATAACACTGCCCCTATGTGTACTGTAGATGTTATTCTTAGAGGGGGGCAACTTGATGAAGATGAAATCATCGGCCATGCCATTCAAAACCAATCCTCCACTAGCATTCCTATTGAAACCTTAGTCAAAGAGTTTGAAAGCTAGCCTTGGATGGAAGTGCACTCAGTTGAGTCGACCTATGAAACCACCAAGGCTATTGAATTTGGACCATCCAGATCTCTAAAAATCAACCCAAAACTCTCAAATGAAGAAGATAAGCAGATATGCTAGCTTTAGAAAGAAAACCTTGACGCATTTTCTCGGGATTATAAGGACATGAAAGGGGTGCATCCTTCAGTATGCAGACATCACATTTACATCAAAGAAATATGCAAGCCTGTGAGACAACCCCAAAGAAGGATGAACCCGACTCTAAAGGACATAGTCAAAGAAGAGTTGTAGAAAATATTGGATGTAGGGTTTATATATCGTATATTCGACAGTGAGTGGGTATCCCCTCTTGTCCTAGTCCCAAACAAGAATGGGAAGTGGCGAATTTGTGTTGACTATCGATAACTTAACAAAGCCATCAAGAAAGACCATTTCCCTTTGCCCTTTATAGACCAAGTCGTAGATGGCCTTGGGGGGAAGAAGTTCTTTTCCTTCTTAGATGGGTTTAGTGGGTACAATTAGATTCAAATTAGCCATGAAGACTAGGATAAGACTACTTTCACATGCCCTTGGGGTACTTTTTCTTATAGAGTCCTAACCTTTGGGTTGTGCAATGCCCCAGCTACCTTCCAAATAGTTGTCCTAAGCATATTTTTTGAGTTGGTCCATGACTCTGTCGAAATCTACATGGATGATTTCACATTAAGGGAATTTTGAGGTCTAAAATGGGCCTCCTAAAGAAATAATAAAATAATATCTAAACAAATAAAATAGTATTTATCAATTTGCAATTCACTTTTTGCACTAAAATCCATGTAACCATGGTTAAATTCATTTTAAAAGTTGTACCAAAATAAAATTAATAAAAAAAATTGTATTGATGTGACTATAAATAAGAATGAGATTTTCAAAAAAAAGTCATTATCATTTCACAACTAATGCATTTGTCCTTTGTACTTAAATAACATAAAATAAAATATAAATTTAAATTCATAAATTCTTAATTATAGAATAACTATTAATTAAAATTTATATTATTTAAATTATATAATAACATGTAATTAATATATTATATAAAAATAATATAATATAATATATTGTTTTATGTATGAATTTTATATTACATAATGAGTTGATTTGATTTATAAATAAATATTTGAAAATATACAAATATAATATTAATTGAAAGTTGTGTAAATACATGAAGATTGTAGGGATATGCATTGTTTCTTTCAAAAAATATGAAATGACAATAATAATAGTTTATTCAAAATGTGTGAAATGACATTTATTATGAGTATTTTACTTTGACTTTAAAAGTACTTAGAGCACTACCATGGTTAACCATGATTTTTTATCCACCATTGAGAATGTGACAAGTAAGTACCTTTAACTCAAGCAATGCCACCTCAACCATTAGGGATGATGTCATCCCCTAAAATGTGATTAGTTCTCATAAAGTGAATTTTGATTGTATATTTTCCTTAGGAGGCCCATTTTAGACCTCAAAATTCCCCTAATGCACCATAAGGGGATGAATTCCAGGAAGCTCTCTCCAATTTGGGTAAAGTAATAAGAAGGTGCATTGAGATGCATCTATCCTTGAGGCCAGAAAAGTGTGAATTCTTGAAGAAAGTAGGGGTTGTATTAGGACACTCCATATCCCAAGCAGGAATACAGGTAGACCCAAACAAAATCACTATCATCAAAAGGGTACCTTCTCCTCAAAAGCAGAAAGATGCCAGGAGTTTCTTAGGCTTAGCTGGTTACTATAGAAGGTTCATCAAAGATTTTAGCAAGATGGCCTCGCCATTATTTGGGTTATTGGCCAAATATTCTGAGTTTATTTGGTCTGGTCCTTGTTAAGAGGATTTCAAGCTCATTAAGGGAAAGTTGACTACTGCCCCCATCCTCCGAGGTCCAAATTGGACTCTGCCTTTCCACATCCACACTGATGCATCAGAAAAATATGTAGGGGAAGCATTAGGACAATTAGAGGACAAAATCCCTTATGCCATTTATTTCATCAGCAAGAACTTGTCCAAGGCTGAGCTAAATTATACATTCTTGAGAAGGAGATGTTAGCCATTGTCCATGCTTTGAACAAATTCAGAAATAATGTAACTGGATATCAGACCTTTTTCACACCGACCATGCAGCCATCAAGTATTTAATGAACAAACCAAATGTTAATGCTAGGATAATTAGATGGTTGTTACTTTTGTAGCAATTTGATTTGACTATTGTTGATAAACCTGGAAAGGAGAATGTTGTTACTGATTTTTTGTCCAAGTTAGCTCTCCCTGCAGGTGAATGAGGAATGGTGGATGACCAGCTGCCATATGAGCATCTCTTTTCTATATCAGCACTCTCACCATGGTTTGCTGATATAGTCAACTACTTGGTTGTTAGGAGACTCCTTCCTAATCTTTCATTCACGGAGAGGAGCGGAATCATAAAAAAAAGTAACCCGTTCACATGGATTGGGGGAAACCTTTTCAATATGGGCCCTGATCAAATCCTATGGAGATGTGTGAGGGAGGAATATTTTTTTGATATCCTCTCTACATGTTACGATAGCCCATGTGGAGGCCACTTTGTTGCAAAGAGAACTGCTTACAAAGTTTTGCAGGTAGGATACTATTGGCCTACCCTTCACCAAGATTCCAGAAGATACATCAGCAAGTGTGACCAGTGCCAAAGGATGGGGAAACCCACACAAAGGGGCAAGATGCCTTTGCACCCTTGGGTAGCTCTTGGGCCATTTGAAAAGTGGGGCATGGACTTTGTTGGACCTACCGATCCACCATCCGGACAAAAGAAGTATATCACAGTATGTAATGATTACCTGACAAAGTGAGCTGAAACAAAAGTAGTGAAGGTAGTAACCGAGGAGAAAGTAGCAAAATTTTTGAGGGAGAATGTGTTTTACAAGTTTGGGTACCCTAGAGAAATAGTCACTGATCAGGGAGCACATTTCACCTCTCAATTCATTGAGAATATTTTGAGGAAGCACAAGATTAAGCATAGAACTTCTACTGCCTATCACCCTCAGGTGAATGGCCAAGTAGAAGTAACTAACAGATCCTGAGAGAGCATCCTCACCAAGGTTGTGAGAAACATCATAAAATACTAGGCAGACAGATTGGCAGAAGCTACTTGGGCCTATAGCACGACTTGGAAGACACCAACAAGATTCACTCCTTATGAACTATTCTATGGTAAGAAGGCTCTACTTTCAGTTGAGTTTGAATTCAATACTTAAAAAAGGCAGCTGAATTAAATCTAGATCTATCAAATGCCCAAAAACATAGGTTGCTGCAGCTAAATGGATTGGATGAGTTCAGAATGCATGCACTTCTTCACACGAAGGTATTTCAGCTGCAAAGGAAGGTATGGCATGACAATAACATCAAATAAAAGACCTTCCAAGAAGGAGATTGGGCTTTTTTGTATGATTCAAGGTTTAAATATTTCAAAGGTAAGATGATGACAAGATGGTTGGGACCTTACACAATGGAAAAATGTTTTGATAATGGCGTAGTTCAAATCAGAACCATAGATGAGGAAGGAATCCCCTTGCTTGTCAATGGTCACATACTTAAAATTTACAAGAAGCATTTTTCAAAGGCAGAGTTTATAAATTCAATAAGAAGAGAGGTGTATGTGATGGGAAACTCCATAGTTTCCCATTTCCCACACCTCTTGCAAAAAAATAAATAAATAAATAAATAAATAATATCCATGGGTGAAAACCTCTTTGAGGCACCCAAGGCAAGCTTGTGGGTTGAAAACCTCGATGGAGGCAGCTCACTTGCTCAAAAAAAAGAGAAAAAAAAAGAACAAAAGAGAATAAAGATACATGGGTGAAAACATTTGAGAGGTGCCCAAGGCAAGTTTGTGGGTTGAAAACCTCCATGGAGGCAGGCCACTTTCTTTTTGCATCTCTATGTTTTTCTGTGTTTGTTGTTTTTCAGGTCATTAATGGTTTCTGGAAACACAGGGAAGCATTCATCTTCTCTCCCCTTCTATTTTACCATCCATCCCATCATTCACTCCATTAATTTCCATAACTCCTTCCATCACTTCTATACACCATATTCCTCAATTCCTAAGCACCATGTAGCAAAAGAAATCAAGCCACAAACTGCTACAAACATCAAAAAGTTCCTTTAAAAACAAAGTTGTTCACATACTGCAAAGAAAAACAAGGAGGAGCTGATAAAGAAGACCCCAGGAAAGACAGGAGTACCACCCATGGAATCTGGAGAAACCCCATGCAACATCTTCAATGGGAAGAAACAACAAGAAATATTAGCAACTCCCTCAGAGAGTTTCTCATTCAGAAAGCTGCTCACTTAGAGAATAGGAAAATAGTGAAGAACGTAGCATCTAAAAGGCTTGTCTCCTCAATCCAGCTCCTGCAACCACCTTGGAAACAACAGGTAAACTTAGGTATAGCTTCTCACCCCTTGCTATGCATCCATAATAGCCAAAAATAATTAAATTTGCAGACTTAGACTTTAAGGGGCAGAAAGGTGGCTAGTTAGCTTGTCCACCATTGCGAAGTATGACTAGGGAGAACTCCAAAGTCACGCCACCTGGGAAATCAAAGGAAAAATTTAAATCAAGTGGAGTAGAGGAGAATGAGGGGAGGAAACACACAGTCCATCATGAATTAACAAAGAGAAGGAAACAACAGTCTCTGACAGAAAATGGAGTTGAGCCTGAGTTACATAAGCGCTCCAGAATTAGCTGCGTAGTCTAATAATAAAGAGGGCCCGTCTCATCCAAACCAGTAAATTGGAAATGTTTAAAGGGAGAGAGACCGACAGAAGCCGCAACGCTTAGAGAAGAAGAAGAAGAACTAGCAGAGGAAGAAGAACGAGAAGAAGAGGAAGAACTCGAAGAAGAACCGGAAGAAGAGGAAGAACTAGAAGAAAAACCATAAGAAGAACCAAGAATAACTAGAACAAGAAGAACCAGAAGGAAAAGAGGAAGAGACAAAGGGCCAAGGAAAAATAGAAGATATGGCAATAGAAGCCATAGAGGTATCAGAAAGTGAGCAAGAAACAGACTCACAACACAACACCACATCCCATCAAGACAAAGAGGTAGTTTCCACCATAGATCCTCTGAACATAAAGAGAAAAAGGTAGACCTCTATGTATTTCAGAGTTGAAAAGATTCAGAGGATAAGTCAGAGAGAGCCAAAAACTCCTCCCACGAGCCCGATTATCATTGAAGAATCACCAAGGGAGGAGGAAAGAATCGAAGAAACAATTATGAAGGAACAGCTGCAGAAGGCACAGGTAGAGAATATAGCACTGAAGGAGAAATTACAACAAAAAGGATAGCAAGTAGCCACCATGGTAGACTTATGCATAGAAGCCCTTCAACACAAATTCCCTTCTGACTCATATGCTATGTACCTCAAGGATCAATAGATCCTATTTAAAATTAAAACTCTTGCCTCCCATGGATCACTACCTTTCCAAGATTCTAGGCTATTCATGGATTTCTACAAGCAAGCTGACATGGCTGATCAGGCGAAAATGGCAGAGTTTTATGTGCATAACCTTGTGCTGACAAATATGGATACCTGGGACCCCAATCCTATAATGGGGGATATGCATTTGATGGCTCTAGTATCTTGGTTGATGAATAAGGACACTAGAGCAAAAGAGATATGGAGGGTCATGGGAAGAAGAAACAGAGAACCCTTATATATCAGACCAGAATTGTTCAACCCAAGAGGAGTAATCCTTAACCGTCGAGAGATTGAAAGGGACCCTGCACTAGTTGAAAGCTACCTTTAGAATCAAACACAGGTAATAGGCTACTTTGATGACGTTTGGAGGAAGATATAAGATGAGTGCATTATGGTCAGCTAGAGGAGATGGAACATCCTCCCTCACAACCTCAAGAACATGGAGTACCATACTCTAGAAAGGCTGAGGGGTGAATTGGAAAGGGAACCATTATACAGAGGGTTGTGCAAGAAAAAAAGATCCAATGGTTGGGACTAAAGCTCATCCCACCTTTGTTGCTGGGGGTGAATGATGAAAAGGACATAGATGCATGAGATAGAGATTGGGAGAATGTAGAAAAGAATAATGGTTTTTACCCCCTTTGGAAAACTACCACACTTCTTCCTCAGGAAATCAGGGGAGATGTCAAAGCCTTGAATGAAATGCAGGAGGAGAATTAGTTGCGCAGAGGATGAGAAACCATTCAACAGGGGGGTGATGATGAGCTCCATCATTAGACATATTTGGAGGGGTTAATGGTCACATTTTTGCCTTCTTAGATATCTTTTTCTTGCATTTTTTTTTTATTTTGTTTTATGATGCTAATATAGGTGGTGATTAAGGTTAACATACTCTGAGTGCCTAATATGAGGTTGAGTGCAGAAAATCAGGAATTATTAGCATTTTTATAAGGATTTTATCATAAACACTTGGAGGAGATAGCAAGGAGAAATTATTGGAGGATTGTCCACCATCCTTAACTCTCAAAGGCAACCAAAGGATCCCAAATATTCTCTCCAACAATTCAAATTCCAAAGGCAGCCAAAGGATCCCCAAGTATTCTCTCCAGCAATTCGAATTCCAGAGGCAACCAATCAACTCAAAGTGGAGTGCACTCAATCTTTGTTTACTTGGAGACAAGTGGACTCAATCACTGTTTTCTAGGGAGCTATTGGTAGCTACCCTATAGAATAAATAAAGAAAATATAGAGCTAGGAAGAGTGAGTCAATTCTAGTGGGAACTTTGTTGCAAGTTATTGAGCTTTTTATTATTTCAGTGATCAAACTTTTAGAAATGTATGAGGCTATTATTTTATGAAATGAGCAGACTGATTTCATTTTACTGATTTAAGTTTCAAAGAGCTAGGATCATGGGTTAGGTCCCAATCCATGTGCCTCGACTTCTCTGTTGTTACCGTTCTTTCCTTTCTGCCATTTAGCTAGTTTTCTTTCTGTCATTCAATTAGTTCTGCTTCTGATAGTTTCATTGTTGCTTAGTTTTTGCTTTCGGTGTGCTGTTGTAGTTTTTAATTTTCTTATGAGAGTAATGGAATAGAGAAAAACCAAAAAGTTGTGGATCAAGACCCCCTTCTCATCACTGTCAATAGGGCTTGAGGAGGGCAAACCTTCCCACAGACCCAAAAACTGATTTCTGTTCACTATTTCTGAGATTAAAAGTAGAGTTGCATTACCATTTTTAGCCTTCCTTTTTGTATTTCATTTTCACACATTTTTCTATTTTTCGTGCATATTCTAACAGAGTTGTTTGCAGGAATTAATGATAAAGCCCCATAGCAGCTCCGTGGTGCTTCCCCGCTTCATTTTCCATCTCTATACTCACAACCTGAGCATTGATGTTACGCCCTCCATTCCCTCTTTTTCTTCGCTTATTCTCACTGCTACACCTACCTTTTTCCCCTAAAAGCACTTAAACCCTTCAGCTCGCCTTATTCATTTGTTTCTATTGGTTACATTTTCCTTACTCGTTTTAACGCAAAAACACTTGAAAACCATTGAAATTTGACCTCTACATTTTCTCCTCAAATCTCCCGCTACCGTACATCGAAATTTGCAAATCACAACTTTTTCCCTTTTTCCTTAACACTTACTGCTTGTTTTTTCTAATTGTGATATTGCGATATCGCATATCACAAATCGCAACATTTCCCTTTTTCCTTTACAACTTACCGCAACTCCTACATCGTAATCGCACTTCGCATCATTTTCCCTTTTTCTTTAAGACTTACCGCTTCCAAAGGCCGATTGCAATATTGTGATCGCGCTCTGCCACCAGTCCCACCGCCACATCACCCATCGCACTTCGCACTTTGAAAATTTTCCTGAACAACACTTCTGCTATCCCTCCAACTTTGCGATATTGTGATTGCAATATCACATTTTTCCCTTCGCAGATTTTATCCCGTTACATTTCGCACTTCGCACTTTACATCATTTTCCTTTTTCTTTTAAGACTTACCGCTCCTATCTGCCAATTGCGATATTGTGATTGTGCTCTGCCACCAGTCCCACCGCCACGTCACCTGTCGCAAATTGTATTTCGTAACCTTTTCCTTTTTATTTTAAGACCTATCACTATTTTTGCTTATTGCGATATCGCGATATCGCATATCGCAGATCGCAACCTTTGCCCTTTTCGCAAATCACATTGTTTATCCCCATCACATTTCACACTTCGCATTGTTTAGGATATTTTCTTTAACACTTACTGCTTCCAAACGCCGATTGCGATATTGCGATCGTGCTTCGCCACCCTTCCCACTGCCACATCATCCGCCGCATCACAAATCACACTTTTTTGTTTTTTCCTGTAAACCTTTACCTCTTTAACTTTACGATATTGCGATTGCGATATCGCATATCGCAAATTTTGCCTCCATCGCACCTCCACCATCGCACTTTTCAATTCATTCCGCTCCAAAGCCATTTCTGCACTATAATAAAGTTCTATAAGGTTTAACCCCGTTCTTTCCACTTCTAAGCTTTGTTTCATGCGTTAAGCCCTCCATTAGCCACTTTAGCCTTTTTTTCCTCCAAGCTACAATTCAACCATTTTGTTCAATTAGAATTAAGCCATGGATAACTTAGCTGCATGGATAGAAGCATGGTAGATAGACCATAGGATAAGTAGAGTGAATTTAGCCATTTGGCTAAGTTAAGTGTGGTTTAGAATTAGTTTCCTTTCTGCCATTTATTTTCAACAAATTAAATTAGTTTCCTTTCTGTCGTTTCTTTTTAGCAATTTAATTTAGTTTCTTTTTGTGATTTCCTTTCAGCAATTTAGTTTAGTTTCATTGAAGTGTGACAGACTTCACTGAGAACCCTTAGAAGTAGCACCCTTTCGTAGAGCGGAAGAGGATGACATGAACATAATGCATCTGTTGTGTATATAACACTGTCACCTCCAAGTTTGTACGAACCTTGGGTTGATAAAGTTAAGTAGGGAAACCCTTGGGAGTTGCAGCACTCTTGGTGCAATACCAAGGCTCACCATATTCTTCTCTCTTTCTTGGTTGTGAGAATTGAGGAGGCTTAACCTCTCTTCTTCACTTGTAAAAATATGATTTCTATCGAGTCTTTATATTGTAGAAATTTCTCAGCAAGGATAAGTTTAAGACCTCAAGTTTCATGTGTAAAGGTTTTACTTGAGCTTGTAGGAGGCTTCATAGTCTCTTACCTCTAACAACTAATAGAATTTTTGATCTTGGGAGCGTGGCTTTTACCTATTGACATCTCAATTTCTCCATTTTTTGGAGAGGACTTGTGGTGTGACTTGTTGATCTCTTTAAATTGCATGTATATCATATAATTGGTCAATTAACACAACATTGCATTTCATTCATTTCACAATCTATTCATTTTGATTTGCTACGAGTTTTAAGAGCATTTACTTTCATAGAAAATTCAAATTTTTTATATGCAAGAATTTTTACATGATTTTATTTATCTTGAAATCATACTTCAAATTTTCTTATGCTTCACCATTGAGCACACTCTACAATATTAAGTTTTATGCATCAAGTAAAGCTACATTTTATTTCATGACAAGCAAATATATTTCAATTTGAAGGTGAATTTTCATTTTGTTGTTATTTTACTTTTAGATCTTACATGCCCTAAGCATCACAAAAATTAACCTCCAACTTAAATTGGTTGAATAGACATTTTAGGGACCCTATACCTCTATGGACTCCTCATTGTGAGATCCAAACCTTTGGGTGGGGGTGATGTCTGAGGATTAGATTTCAATTATAATCTTGCTTTAAAGCTAACTAATAGAATAAACAATGATCACTATCTCATCACATTTACTTGCAAATTTCTCAAAAAAAATTATATCTTAATGGTTTAAAGTTCCACATGCAAATCTTATTTCAAGAATCGCTTTGGATGCAAGCATTTTAATCTCTTAAATTTTGCAACAAGTTTAATTCTATGGTACTTGGAAATTTGCTTACTTTGGAAACTTCATTTCATGTTGTCATTTTTAATGGTCATTATGCTTATGGATGATTGCTATATCTTGTTGCATTGGCAAGTACCCTTATTTAGTGTTGCAAATTTAATTTCATGTTGTTATCTTGGTCTAACATTTGAGTTTTTCTATCGTCTCATTTACATTATCCAAAGTAGATTACTAATTGTTTGTATCTTGGAAAGATATCTTCACATGTTTTGATTCACCAATTTATTTATCTTAAAAACATTCTTGTATCTTGCATTTATAATATCTTGTGCGAACAATTTCTTTTTTCACTTTTGAGTATTACTTTTTCTTTCCATTTGAAAGAATTTCACTTCATTTAAGCAAGTGGAATTTCATTTTAAGAGAAATACTTTGAAGGCACTGCATTTTCATATGTTTCATGTTTATCTTATGTATTGATGGTTCTCATATCAATTTTTTGCTTATAAATCTTAATAAGTAATCTATTTAACTTTAAAAAATCTCCTAGAAAACTCACTTCTTTAACTTGGTTTTACTTTAGGGACCACCCCCCATATCTAACCTAGGAGATAGCTTAAACATAGAGATTCGGGATTAGTGTGACAACCCTTTCTCCGAGTTCCTTGCCACCAACCACACCTTGTGGGGTTAAAGGCTTTTCTCACTAACTTGTAGGTAGGTGTAGGTGGCAGTTGATAACAGGTTCATATTTTACATTAGTCACAAATATGGATTCTTTTCCATGGGCGTAGATTGGGTCGATGCTATAATTGGTGAAAAATGAGGAGTAACACTTTAATTTATCTTTTGATGGAGCAGAGGTTACACGAAGAGCGTCACCTCATGGGAAGAGTGGAAGGAGTGTGTAGCTTGGGCACGCAAATGAAATGGATATAGATGAGAGAAGATGGAAATGTCAAATGTAGAGAAACATTGAGTCAGACTATGGAAGAGTGTCAAAGGTAAAATGTGCATATAAAAAATACCATGGGCATAGATTTGGCTAGTGCTAGAATGTTCATTCTTTTATGTGAGAGTAGATTGGGACAATGCTGGAATGTGGATTATTTTCGGTGGGCGTAGATTGGGCTGATGCTAGAATTGGTCGAAAAATGAGTAGTAACATTTTTATTAGTTTGATAGAGAATATTTTACGAGGAGATTGTCACCTCATGGGAAGAGTGGAAGGAGTGTCTAGATTGGGTGCATGAATGGAATGAACATAAATAAGAGAAGATGGAAATATCATATGAAGAGAAATGTTGAGTTACACTGTAGAAATGAGAAGAATGTAGAATGTGCATCTGAAAAAGACCATGTAGGGAAAAGAAACGGGTGTAAATAAGGTAGAGGGAAAGCCAAACTAGAGAAGGACATGTATGTTAGGCTCAAAAGAGGAAATTTTGATAGTTTTTTGAGCGGGACCTATTATGTTCTAATACAATTATTATAATCAAGGATAAAAAAATTGATTGAGATAGATAAGTGTGCACTAAATTTGATTGAAAATGTACATATAAATACATTTATAGTGATCATTGGATTCATATTCCAAGGTCTCTTGGAATCCTTGCGACTGTTGGTGTTCACTTGAGGCTTTTCACCTTCCTCTCAATTGAAGAAGATTATGTTTCCAATACTATATAATAAACTTCGTGGTTTTTGATGTCTATCACATCTGTATCAGTTTCTTTTTCTAGGATTTGGATTTTTACTTCTAAAAAATCATCTAATTGAATTGGATCTATCATTGTTTCTTTACTGATCAATTCTTAATATATTTAGTGTGCATAATGCATGGGAGAAGTGGAAATATATATTATCCAAATTCAAGATTGAATGTAATGCATAGATATGGTGTAAATGTGACACCAATATGTTATTGTAGGAATTCCTTAAATCCCAATTTGACCCTATCAGTTAGCAAGAGCAATAGAGGCTTTAGTGGCAATGACCACTATCACTAAGAAAGGAAAGGACAAAGTGTTCAAGGGTATGCAACAAAGTTTTGGAAGCAAGCCATTCGACTTTGAATATCTCTTGAGAACCTAGATGTGGTCATCAAGTACTTGCATAGCCTTGATAATCATATTAGTAGGTAGATCACACAATCCAAGTCCAAGACTACAAACGAGGTCTTCTATGGAATCTAGATATGTTTAATTTGATAAGAAACATGAAGCAAATGAGTGGTTCAAAGCAACATAACCAATAGGGAGCTTCCAAGAAGGGAGAAAAAAAATAAGAAAGGGAAAAATAAGAAGACTTCCATCAAAGACCTTAACAACCATTATGACAATTGTAAATATTTTTTTGGAATGGGGAAGTGGTACTTATAGAAACTTATAGTGGTCCATTTGACCAAGTTGTGCTATGAGGGGTGTATCTATGCCATTGCATCACTTAGTACTTTCATATCATCTCATTCACGCTCGACTTTGGGAGTTTTGAACTCGAGTCTTTGCATTACCTACAAGCCTAATCACAACTTTGCTTGTTGCTAGCCCAAACCCCTATGGGCTACCATTTAAAATTTATGTTCACGCCAAAGAAAAATTTTGTAAGGTACATCTAAGTTGACTCACAAAAACTATAAGCAAGAGAAATCTAAGAAGACATTTTTAGGTAGTGTGAAGCGAGATAAAAATTAGCTTAGATGTGGTTTGAATATTGACTCCACAACAATGCTAAAGGAAGTTAACTTGTGTAGATTAAATCATAATGAGGGGATGATGGTTGTTCCATACCAAGATTCAAGGAAATTAGAACAAGGTGGATTCTCAATTCTATTTTGGTTTGCATGTCAACCTCATTGGAGAGGACATAGTATAGTAAGCTTGCCTTAGAGGTATCCATAACCCATTCTGTTGGGTGAACAAGGACATAGAGTTAGAAGGACCATATTAATGAGTAGGTCCAACCAATAACATTTGGTCAATGATGGAAACTTGTGTAGATTACATCACAGCGAGTTGATGACAAATTTGTTCCACACCAAGATTCAAAGAAAGAAGAACAAGGTGGATTCTCTATTCTATTATGGTATGCATGTCAACATAATTGCATAGGTCCTAGTAAGTAATCTTGCCTTAGAGGTGTAGGATTATCGTCATCCATATACCTTGTGTTGGGTGAACAAGGACATAGAGTTAGAAGGGCCATCTTCATGAGTAGGGACAGCCAATACCATTTAGTCAATGATGGGAAATAATGATCAACAATGCACATATGGGGTATCCTAAGGTATGTTGGTGACTTTCCACTAAGCTAATAGATTTAACAACTCAAGAAAAACATATGAACTATTTTTGAGACAAAAATAAGGAATCCTTGGAAGGATGTACAAAATAAAGAAAATATCTAGTTGGAAGAAATTTTACAGGCATGCAAAGAAGTATCCCATGAGGCAGAAGGTATGCCAACCAACAGGAAAGTGGAGCACTAGATACAACTATTTCCAAACTCCTTTATCAAATATAGGATTTTACAAGTATAGTATATTGGAATCAGATTCATTGAAGAAGCTTTATTTAGATTTGTTGGCATAGGGAATTATAAGGTTTAGTATCTCTCCATTGTTAAAGAATGTAACTAGTGTCAACCTTCATAATTGTACTTAAGTCATGATGTGATGTATTTGTCAAAAGAAAGAAAACTAAATTTTATTATTATTAAATTGACTATTAAAGGATGGGTTTCATGCTTGGGTAAATGGTCAATAGGTCAAGCCTCCATTGTAGGCTTGTAGGATTTTTTGTTCTTGGAATCCTTGAGTCAAAAAGTAAAATATTCTTTGTATATTCTCCTCCTCCTCCAAAGTCAAATCTACAAGTCGGCCTCAAAACAAGTTGATGAATTTGCCTCAAATTAATTATCAAAGTCAACCTCAATAAAGTTAAAAAGTTAAACCAAAATTGGAGTTTCAAACAACTATAAATACCCAAGTGCATTCGGCCTTTTTGTGGTGTGAAAAAAAGCAAGTTTCGATCTGAAGTTTCGGTCTCTACCTTTGGTCTACAAGTTTCGGTTTGCAATTCAAAATGGAATGTGAAGAGATAAGATAAGAAGAAAAATTTCTAGCAAAGATGAAAGGAATCTGTCATGCTGTTCTCTTTGTCATTCTTGTCATTTTGAAGCCAGTTGCAGGGACTATGGATGCTAGGACGAAATTGCAGCAGCTGCAAGAAAGAAGAACTGAATTGGAGGATGGAGGGAGCTTATGTCTTTGGTCTAAGGGTCAAGTTTGTTTCAATCTGATGTGAATCTATAGTGGACAAGTTTGACTAGTTTTTCCCCTCTTTAGGGGTTGTTCCCTAGCTGAGTGCCTACATTTTTTGTTCTCTTGGTGTCTTTGAATATTTGGGAATTTTCTTGATGATAAAAACGTAATAACAAGGAAGAAGAAGATAAAAATAATGTGACAAGAAATTTTCAAGTATTTGAAAAATAATTTTAATAAGAATCCCTAACTATTATGCCATGATCTCTCAACATGGTATCAGAGCGAGGTTCAATTTTCATAAGTGAAGTAAAGGCCTTAAGACAACAAGAAGTAATCAAGTCTCCAAGGACTGAGATCCTAGAGGAAACAAAAGCAAAATTCTGGGCACATCTCACAATCATTATGCAACAAAGAATGTGAAGAAGTTAAAATAATTGTCCATTTGTTCTTAGCATACTTCGATCAAAGGCGTATAATGTTAATATATTTTAACGAAGGATGAAGTATATCATCGAAAGGTATGCCATCAAAAATTACAGTGATTCGAAAATCTAAGTAATCCAAACTAGTGACCCAAAGTTGCAGATTACAGTGATCCAGAAGTCTTGTAAGAATTGCAGTATGAAGGAAGAGGTAGCCTAAAATTATGAGCATGAAATATAACCACAACCATGTTAAAAGGTAGCCAAGGTTCATCTTCCAATCCTATGCATAAAAATGACCATAAACCTAAATATGTTTAAACTTATTCTAGAATATTTATCACCATCCTTGGATCAAATTCGCAAGTCCTATACCTATATTATACAATGATATAAAGGTTGAGATACTTGAAGCAATAAACACAATCATGTGGAAATCATATTCATAAAATCCAATGGTGAACAATAAAATCGAAGTCTAGTCTTGCACATTAATGTAGAGGACAAAAGGTTGTAGTAACGAAGAAACTATCCTAAGACTTGTATACACAGAAGTCAAACCATGAATCGATTGTTGAAGAATATCTAAAACTATTTTACATGTCTATCTAATATTCAACGTTTGGACAATGTGACAAAGGAGAAACTACAAGCATCTAGCATTGGAAAAATAGTATTGTTCAACTCATCTAAAAGCAATATACGTCGTCTTGGTTCAAAAGGCAGTATCACCTGTGCAAGTAGCTCATGACTTTAACATCACGGGAAGTCGTTTCTTTCTTATGACACCCTGGAGCAAGCCTTGTATAATCCTCTATGATCATTAAGGATGAAGGTACGTATTTGTGAGGTATGTATATTATTTTAATAATCCAACATATTTTTAGATTGAAATAGTTCTAGAGTTTGTAGTCTCCATTATTTTAATATCTAGGATTGTAAAATCTAGATGGTACATAAGAAGCGAAACCATAATCCTAACTTGCTTGTTAGGATATATAGTAAAACGTAACGATAATTGATGAGGATTATAGCTTGATCTAGATTTTGTACTTGGAAACCCTAGGATTCTATTTTCCATTGTTCCATAGAAACCCTAGATTGTCAATTTGACATCATGCTTTTGGTATCGCATATTTTGGTTGTAAGTACTACAGGTACACATAAGAATATTGATCTTATACAAAGGAGTCATTCAAGAAGGAAATTTTACCCTCCTATAAAAATTATCCCTATTTTCTCATTTGCTCTTATATTTTCCTTTGAAAGAGGTAATTTTGCAAGTATGAAGTTTATATCAAAGAAAATAATTACATCATGAAAGTAAGATTACTAGAGGAGAAACCTACAAAATTTGTAAAGCAATAATCTCAAGGTATATATAAAGATTTATATCAAGATCCTTTTCATATTAAAATATATGGTTATTTTGAAATTGTTTTATATCACTAACCTTCTCATGTATAAGTCCTTTGAATCATAATGATTCTTGGTTAAGTGATTAATCATAAGATTGAGTATACCCCAGTTATATTATCAATTTGATCATTCTTGTGAAACCATACCCTTTAGGGTTCATTATAAAACCCTAGACTTTTGTGTTTAGGGTATGTTATCAATATTATTGAAACCCTAGCCCTCTTAGGGTTGTTAATAAATTCTAGAAACAATGATGAATTGCTATGTTTAGGTTTTTGGTATTGTTATGGCAAAAACCCTAGTCTTTTACCATTTGTTATCCAAGTTATAAACTGAAATTTTATATATTAATAAGTTAGGGTTTTCTATCAAAACCTTAAGGTATGGTAAATTTGGGTTTATGATCAAATCTCTTGCAATAATTATAGTAAGATCTTAGGAATAAAACCCTAGATGTATATTCATCTATATGATCGAAACCCTAGTCTGAATAAAAATTTTGTATACCTAACTTTGTTGTATTAATGTTTGCGTCTTGGGTTTAACTAGTAAATATCAATATGAAATGCATCTTAGATATGTATGTGCAAGTATGCTAACTTAATTTTTGATGCTCATAGTTTGTAAAAATTTAGAGTTTTTAACAAAACCCTAGTAAATATTGATATTCTAGGATATGATGATATTGTTTTCAAAATATAGGGTCTACACCAAACCCTAGTAGAAGTCTTCCATGTGAAAGCATATTATGGAAACCTTAGATGTATTAAGTAATATTGTTATTTGATTGAATTATCTAAGGCTTTGTGTCTAGGGTTTATGACAAAACCCTAGCAAGAATTGAAGTCTATTATGAAAAATATGTCTCTTGTCAAATTATGAACCTAACTAAGTTTAGGTATTTGATTTCTAAATTCTAAATTCTTATTGATTTGATATAGCTAATCTCATACTTCTCTATGTGTGTGTGTGTGTACTTGATATTAAAGTTTTGCAGGTACATAATTTGTAAGATGTTAAAGATGTTCATAATAATGACCATGATGAAGAAATATGATCAATATAACCTTGAGAAAGAATTAAGCATTTAAAGATTCTCCTATATTATAAAAATGACGGAATTTGTTGATCTTCCAAGTTGAGAGGGAGCATGGTTAGAAGAAAGAGCGCATATCCCCAGTTGAGAGGGAGGGCATATTATGACAATCATAATGAAAACCTTGAAGAAAGAATGAAATAATATAATGAATGAAAGTACTACAAATAAAACTTCAATGTACTAAGGATGTCTTGGTGCTATTGAAGAAATGAAAGAAGAAAATATTCTGACAAGTTGTATTTAATATAAGTGGCATCAGGATGATTGAGGACCCCAAATATTTTTGTTTACTTGTATATATATTTTTGAAATTTTATTACTGATTCGAGTTGTGTTTGTATGGGTAAATCTTTCCATAATAAGGTTGAACATTTTTGAAGCATGCTTGGACAAAAGGATGTATTTGATTTAACTTATTAGGGAGATATGAAGCATCTAGTGTAAACATTCTTGGGAGGACATCTAATCAACCTATGTGTTGATGTCTGAATACCGAAGAGCAAGGGTGGTGTTGGTCATGGAGCTCTGAACTTGGATATGCACCTAGATCCCCGGGTTGGTGGTACAGATTAAAATCCTGATGGTACCTAGAAGTGGCTAAAAATTGAGTCCCCTTAGTCCCACCTGGATAGAATACCCTAGTCAGGTATCTATTCTGCAACATTGATTGTGCTAGATCTCTTCATAGTTCATATCATGCTAATATCTTCCATGTACCTTTGTATATATGTAATTATGAATACCTCCCTAGTTAAGAGGGTGTGTTGAAGAATGTAACTAGTGACAATCTTCGTTATTGTACTTAATTCATGGTGTAATGTATTTGTCAAAAGAAAGAAAATTAAATTGAATTATTAAAGCATGGGTTTCATGCTTGGGTCAATGTTCAATAGTTTAAGCCTCTATTTTAGGCTTCTAGTATTTTTTGTTATTGGAATCCTTGAGTTAAAAGGAAAATGATTCTATGTATATTCTCCTCCTCCTCCAAATTAAAATATTCAAGTCAACCTCAAATAAAAACAAGTTGATTAATTTTCCTAATTACCAAAGTAGACCTCAATAAAGTTAACAATTCATGCTCAAATTGGAGTTTCAAACAACTATAAATACCCAAGTGCATTCATACTTTTTGTAGTGTGAAAAAAAAAACAACTTTCAATCTGAAATTTCGGTCTGCAGTTTCAGTATACAAGTTTCAGTCTGCAATTAAAAATGGAATGAAAAGAGCTAATATAAGAATAAAATTTTCCAGCAATTATGAAAGGAATATGTTGTGATGTTATATCTATCATTCTTGTCATTCTGAAGCCAGTTACAGGGACTATGGATGCTAGGATGAAATTGTAGTAGTTGCAATAAAGAAGAAATGACTTGGAGGATGGAGGGAGCTTATGTCTTTGGTCTAAGGGTAAAGTTTGTTTCATTCAGATGTGAATATATAGTGGAAGAGTTTGAATGGGTTTTCCCATCCTTAGGGTTTTTTCCCTAGTTGAGTGCGTAATATTTGGCATTTTTCTTGATGATAAACACGTAATAACAAGGAAGAATAAAATAACACTAATTACAATAAATTTTTAAGTATTGGAGAAATCATTTTAATCAGAAGCCCTAGATATTATGCCCTAATTTCTCAACAACCATGTGGGTCACGTATTATTTGGTGCCCAAGAAGGATGGGACCTAGAGAATGTGTATCGACTACATAGCTCTTAACAAGATCAACCTCAAGTATTGGTATCCTTTGCGTAGTGTTGATGAATTTTTGAATCAAATATTGCGTGTAAATCACTTCACTAAAGTGTCCCTCAAATTTAGATATCATAAATTTCAAATTAAGGAAGAAGACACTTGGAATACAACCTTTAAGACAAGGCAAGGTCTATATGAATAGTCAGTAATGACTTTCACTTTTAGTAATGCACAAAATACTTTTATGAATTTTAATGAATGAGTTCCTTCAATTTATAGATTTTATTTGTTATAAATTAATTAGATGACATCCTTATTTTTAGTGCTATTGGGAAGAGCATGTTGTACATTTGAAGCAAGGGTTGGAGATACCGAGTAATCACTAGTTGTTGGTAAACATCAAGCAGTGTGAGTTTACTAAGAAATCCTTAGTATACCTAGAACATGTGATTGGTTGAGGTAAGTCAAAGATTGATCCCACAAAGGTGGAGCACATCCTTAAATGGCCCTGTGTTATTAATGCAACTATATTTAGGTGTATTATGGAAGCTTCTCAACATCTAAGGAGGTTCTTAGCATCATTTTTCAGTTATAGTAACACCACTTCATGTTGTAACAATTGATGGTAAAAGTTTCTAGATGTGTATAAGTTATCAGATAAGATTTGAAGAATTAAAGAAGAATATTAGTCAAGACCCAATCATATTTCTACTTAACTTGTAGATGAAATTTGAAGTGGATTATGGTATGGGTGCAATGTCAATGCAAGAGGGTGGGCCAATTTCCTAGAATTTAGATATATTCAGTGGGAAATCCTTGTAACTTATTTACCTTGCCTATTACAGGAAATTCAATTCCTTGGTACAAGTAATGAAGAAGTGGAAGCATTATTTGTTGGGAAAGGAGACCATTCTCCTTACTAATTTCCAATTACTACAAAGTTTGCAAACATAGAGTATGCTCAATTCATCAAGACATTTTAAGTGGATGATATCTCTACATTGAGTTTCAACTAATGATTAAATTTAAGGAAACTGTGAGAAATTTCGTTGATTTGTTATTGGATGTTGGTGATCTTAATAATAGGAAGCCCTAGATATTATGCCCTAATTTCAGAAATTGAGAAATTACAGGATTTACTGGAGTTTTCTTTTCCGCTTCTTTTCAAACTCTCTAAACATGAAAATATGTCGAGTTCTTCCTTTTCCAGACTCGTTAAAACCTAAATGACATTGAAAATAGTCAGCATGACGTACCGAGTTCCTCCTTCCTAGGGCTCGTAAAATGTACTAGGATGGATAAGTACAAAGGAAAAACTTATATGACAAGAATATGCTATCCCCTTCAAGCTTGTTTCCAAAAATAATTGGGGTACTCGCTAGAAATGGTGGGGGGAAAATGGAACTAGTTCTCAGTCATGTCAGTAGAATGTCCCTCTTGAAAATGACACATGTGCAATTCGTGTCAGGTTGGGGACATCCCATTCGTCATTTTTCCTTCATGGGTTTGGGTTATCTATTTTGACTTCTCATCTGCTCTTTTTCACGTCATCATGACCTCAGATCCCTTGATGTCAAATAACGCCAAACTCTGGATTTGTGTCGCCAATATGTTCAAGAGAAGTTTCCTTCTACATTTTTCAACCCCTGATCCTATGCTTAGTCCTGATTCACTATCATCTTATTCCTCTGTCTTGTGTCAATGATGTGGGAAACATTATGGCCCTCCTTTGACCGGTCACTTCCTATCGACTTCAGCTCATTATCTAGGAAGCTGATCTAGAGACTCCCTTCTGGTACCTTGGAGATTGCATGCATTAATGGCAAGTTATTCACATTTGATGACAACTCCTCATCATTGGCCTTCAATTGAATGATTTCGTGGGTGTTCGACTCCAGCTCGCTGTTCACATTCTGCGGATTTTACTAGTTGTACCTTGAGAGCCATTGTCATCACTGGTGGTTTCTCTCGTGCCTGTTAACAACTTTCATCATTCGCTGGTAATCAAGCAATTTTCTTGCATGTTCGACTTCGGCTCACTAATTCACATGCTTGAATTTGTACTTGTTTGGATTGAGATGGAGCGCAAGACCCTGGGTTTTTTCTGATAAAATCCAGGCTAAGAGACAATTTGGTTTATCATGACTATATGCATGACTCTTCTAATTGGATGGCTACGACCATACCTGAGTCTATTTGATGATCCTTCTTACTAGATGGTTGTGTCCATACCTCAGATCTTATTATTGGATACACTCTATTATGGATGGTTGCACCCATACCACATGTTCATGTATTAGAGATATCAGTTGTACTTGTTCTTGCAGGGCTTTTGATGCCGGCGTTTTGGTTTGGGCATGTTCTCATAAAGCATTTTACCCCTCCCTCTCTCTTAGACCTCATGCTTTAGGGGGTTACATAGTATTTTGTCACTGTCCCTCAAATCCCCATCCCGAACATTGGAGAAATATTTCAGTGACTTCTGTGTATTGTCATACCTTGCCAGAAGTGTCATTGCATCCCTTGGCATGACAAAAACATTTTCTATGTTGATCATTCCTCAAGCAGACCCTCAAAAACATGTAATTTTGGGTCGACGTTGGTAGGAATTTATGGCCTCACACCCATGGAGAAATTAACACTGGGCCCCATGCCCTTCGACGCTCTGTCTTAGAAGGGCACCTGCGTCGAGTTATTTTTGGAAATTTTTTTAAAATAGAAACGAAGTTTCCATGCTTAACAACTTCATGAGCAGAGTCATCATGGTTTGTTTGATTGAATAATGTCGATTTCCTCCCTTTGGCTTGTTTTTTCCTATAATTGTGCAACCCCCCAAATGATTAGGCCTCTCTTCCACCTTATGAGGGATCCCAAACCATCTCCTCCTCTCCTATAAATTATTTCTTATCATATTGATTCAACTAGTTGAAACAATAATTACTATAGATAGTGTGTAGAATAAGGCAGAGAGGAATCCAATGTTGAGAGAGATTTGAGGCCCATTTCCTCATCACATCTGATCCCGAATTAATTTTTGAGATGCACCTGGCTGAACCCGTCGAAGGAGGCTTGCAGCATCAAGGCATTAAGGTTGTAAACTTCTTTTCTCTATCATTAATACATGACTGGTTTTTTGGTTCCAATTTTGTGTTTAATTATATGAAAAAATTTTAATTCTCCTTGACCAATCGAATAGCTATAAATGAAAGTATATTCTTGTATGTTTCCATTGTTCACTTCATCTTTGCGTAGGTACGTAGACATCATCACTGAAGGACCGTGACGTGTGAAGACAAATATCGGAGGATTGCTGCTGCAAGTCACGACAAAAGCATTGGACCGAGGTAGAGTATCCATCTCAATTCGTATTTCATTTATAAGTTAGGAATCCAAAAGTCCAGCATGTTACCTTGTTGCTAGACCCACCCTAGGGCTAAACAGACTGCCTCTACTTGCAGAGGGGATTTGCCTGCTCAACACTGCAAACTGTCTAGTCTAGTGAGAAGTCGAATGATGCTTTGTGGAGGAGGTGAAATTCTATATATATAGTGTTCTACCTATCTGAATCGGTGTGTCTCTTCATTGGGGCCGACTTGACTTGAGAAAGGGCTGACTTAACAAGTTTGGAGCCAAAACTTCAAAATTCAAATTTTGAGATTTTCTCTTTTAAATTCGACAAGAAGACATTAGAGAAATTTTGAGGTCTAAAATGGGCCGCCAAAAAAAAATGTACAACCAAAATAAAATTTATAAGAAACAATAGTATTCAAGATGATGATGTCATCCATGGGGGATAATTCACCATTTTTGGATTAAAAAAGTAAAAAAGATTAAAAAATAACAAAATAAAAAACTACTTTTTCAACTCATATTTTCAATTTATCTCCCTATGGTTTTACTCAAATTTTGAGCAAGATCAGTCATTATATGTGAAATTTAAGTCCTCAACCAAAGAGTACCCATGTTTCATACTTTCGATTGACCTTGCAACACAAAAAATGAGAAATATATGAAAAACATGATTGCAATCACATTTTTCCATGTATTTCTCATTTTTCGTGTAGCAAGGTCCATCAAAAGTATGCAACATGGGTACTCCTTGGATGGGGAATTAAATTGTGCATTCAACGAGTGATTTTGCTTGAAATTTGATCAAAATCGTAGGGAGATAAGTTGAAAATACGAGTTGAAAAAAGTAGGTTTTTCTTTTTCCCTCTAAAATTTGATGATGTAATCTATTCTTATTTTATTATTTCCACTATTGTTTTATAATATTCCTTAGGAGGCCCATTTTAGACCTTAAAATTTCTCTAATGAACATGTATTATAATAATTATTTCAAGGTCTATTTAATGAAAATGACATGAAGAATGTGAATTACAATTGCATTAGATATTTCAAGGGCTAAAATATAAATTATGAAGACTGGCCATAATTGAAAAATTCAACACTCCCTCTTAGCTAAGGAGGTATTCATAATGAATAGACAAATTTTCTTTTGTTGAAAATTTTCTCTAAGAAAAGGTTATAACAAATCATCATCAATTACCATAATTAGGTCAAAAAAAGTGACAGTGGTAAATCAATAACATCAATCTATTACCATAATCAGGTCAAACAAATTTGACACATGGTCAGTCAAAAACATCAATAAGTTACCATAATTTGGACTAGTACCTTAGACATATGGTATATCCTCACCATTATTTGGATTGGTACTTTAGACACATGGTACATCATTTAGCATCAACTAGTCTTCATAATTCAGGTCAATACCTGACACATGGTATCCAAACTTTTCTTGGTTCACCATAATTTGGGTCAATACCTTTGACACATGGTGAATATCCAAAAGCCACACTCTAACTAAGTAATTCGGGGCTTGATTCTAAATGAAATTGATACTCTAGGACCATTCTTTCTCACTCAATTCAACATACTAGACACATGAAGAGTGATTGTCCTCTGCTAGACCATTCTCCCTAATTTGTGTTTGTTTAAAAATGTAACTAGTTCTAGTCTTCATAAATTATGTTTGAGTCATGATGTAATATATTTGTCAAGAAAAATAAAATTTATTTTATGAGTATGTGTTTCATGCTTCTTGGTCAAGTCTCCATTGTAGGCTTTTATGCTTTTGTCAAGTAGACAAATTCATAGACCCTTCTTGGGATTTACTTGGAAAGATGAATTATTTTGTTTTGATTAAGTCAAATGAGTCCCCTCTACAAAGTCGGCTAGCCAAATATTCATATTGGTCTATTAGAGGATATTCAAATTAATATATATAGCAATGAGTTTGACCTATTCAAGCAATTCAAGTCATGAAGTTCAATTTGTAATCCTGGAAGTGGGAAGAAGTGTGAACATACAAAGAAGAACCTACAAGAAGAAGAGAATACCATGCGAAGGAGTTTGTAAGTCAAGTAATGATCTGGAATTCATCATTTTTCTATCATACATGTGAAAATTTTGTAATGTTGTAGGATCTAAGGTACATGGCTATGGAGATAGGCCGAAAACCGCAGGAGTAGAAGAAAGAGTCGAAACCCTAAATGTTCTACTTGATTTTACTTTGGAAGTTTGACTTGTCTTCATAAGGGTTGACTTGGTGGATGGAGGAGGGTCTAAGTCTTCGTCAAGAGGGTCTTGGTTGTCTCACTTCGATTTTATTCTACTAGTAGAAGAGTTTGACTGGGTTTTCCCCTTCATAGGGGTTTTTTCCTAGATGAGTGCCTATATATGGTGTCCATTTTCCTTTGATGACCTTCATGTTTTGGTAACTTTTTGATGATAGAAAAACATAATAATAATAAGGAGAAGAATAAAATAAAATAATGTCACAAGAAACTATCAAATTTAAGAGAAATAAATTTGAATAATCCCTATATAAGTTGCCCTATATTTCTCAACATGGGATCAAAGATTGGTTCACTTGCATAAGGGTAGTAGGCTTCAAAACAAGTAAGAGAGGTTAGTTCTCTAGGACCAAGCTCCTAGGAAAATAAAAAAGGAAATTTTGGGCACATTCATAAGCCCTAATCATAGTGTCTAGACTGTAGGCCTGAGTAAGGGAAGCAAAGTATTTTTAAGGAGCATAAGAGCCCTATTTCAAAAGTCTAAAAATCTAGTCCAATAGTCTATTCAAGACCGAGCACTTTCATAAGGAAGAGAAGTCTAGTGGCTATAAGTCAAGGTCTGAAATCATGTTCAAAATTTGTGATACCTCAATGATCTGAATTCTCTAATTCCATAGATCCTAAAGTCTAGAAGTTTGTGCACAATTTTTGGGTGACCTAATCCAAGTTTATGTAGTCTCACTGTGAACTAGAAGAAGCCCTAGAAAATTAGCAAGGAAACACATCAAGTGCTACTTTGAAGGACTTTTACCAAGCCACATTCACAATAATATCTGAAGGAGTCCAGACTCCTATGAAATAAAGGACCTGGGAACACACATATACAAAGGAATGAGCCTATAAAGTGGAAGAGAAACCGACTTGAAGAAAAAGTAGAATCACTATTATATAAGATATATTAGGCCTGTTGCAACCTCTCTTGTGTGAAAATGAACTAATCTACATGATTTCTGAGATTTTAAGGAAACCAATCCTATTGAAAAGAGTAGTAAAGGAAAGAAGCTCAAAGTTTCTCATGTTGTTATTGAAGCTGGCATAGGATTAAGTTTGCATGAAGGAATCATATTGCAGTACTTTTATGAACTGGTTTTTTCTTTGAAGTATTCACTCTCAAAAGAAGTAAATAAATCGTAACCTGAAGTACAAAGGCTTGTAAAATTTAGGTACATACAACATGCCCATTTGTTAAGGGTATAACGTAAAAAAATTTGGATTTTAGTTGCATATATAATGTTGGGGCTTGTAAACTCTCATTGTGATATTTGTAATTAGTTCCCTCTTAGAACTCTATCCCATAATATCTAGGTTTCATAAATAATCTTTAAGATTTAAATAATGACATAGTTAAGGTCATTCATGTTATTTTACTTGTAGATTTTTGGTAGTACTTATCAAGCTAATATTGCAAGTATATAAATCAATAATGATCTTGTGCAAAAAGAAGCCCTTCTCACAAGAGATAAGTATTCAAATTTGATTTCTTTATTATTGTTTGAATATTTTCCTTCGAAGAAAAGTTAACATGTATACTCTAAATATCAAGATGAAGCTTATAAAAGAAATCATGGCTTGATTCAAAAGAATAAAGGATTTTTTTGCTATAAGAACCCTTCAATAAGGAAACACTAAGGCATGTAAAAAGGAGCAACTCAAGGTATGTCTAAGATCACTTGATTTGTAGCTAGTCTTCTTCGTAATAAAAAGGGTACACACATTTTTTAAATTCGTTTTATATTACTAACTCTCTCATGACTAGGTTTTTGAGTCATAAAGATTCCTGTTAGAGTGATTAATCACTAGATTGAATCTACCCTTGTCATATTATCTCTTAACATTTGTTTATTTTGGTAAAACAATAACCTTTAGGGTTAGTTACAAAACCTATCCTTTTTTATGCTTAGGGTATGATGAAACCCTAGTCCACTTAGGTTTTTTTGATAAAAATTATATCACATGATAAAATCCTAATGTTTAGGGTTTTGGTAATGTCATAACCCTAGTATTTTAGGGTTTTTTAATCTTTCGTATAATTGAAACCCTAGTCTGGTCAAATTGTTGAAGTTTGATGTGTATCTAGGGCTTACAATAAAAAACTTAGTAAGAGATTGATATAAGGAAATAGTAATGAAACCCTAGATATTAAATGCTAACTTGATTGTTGATATACATGATTTAGTTTTATTGATGAAATCTAGGGTTTGTAACAAAACCCTGGTACAGTTTGACATGAAATTCTAGGACATAATATTGAAACCCCATATGTAAAATGCTATGATTGGATTACTAACTTGATTTAGTTGTTAACATTTAAAGGATTTAAGTCTCTATGATGGAATCTAGGGTTTATAACAAAACCCTAGTAGAGTTGTTGAAGTCTAGGATATGAAAGTTGTAACCCTTGTTAATTGTAAACCTAACTAGGTTTGGGTTTTAGATGTCTAAAGTTTGATTTCTTGATTTTATGATAATACATGCTTTCATTGTGATGATATGCTAAAATTTTTAAAATTGATTTCATGTTCCTATATGTTTGTGCTTGGTTAAACTTGTTGTTAAATATTTGCAGGTACATAATCTTCAAGATATTAAATATGTCTACCTACCTCATAATGACTTGATGAGCATGATGGAAAGAGGGAGATGTAAGTGTCTTGTTGGCATTAAAATTTTTAATATGACATTATTTCCATTTAAAGTTAGTAAGAATGAATTTCCTAAAGAAATGAAGTTCTAAACGGTCAAAATTCTCTGATGAAATGATGATGTGAAAGAAATAGATTATGTGGTTGGAAGAATAAAATTGTTAATGGACTTATCCTCTAATTAAGAAGAGACTTGGATGAAGGTAAAAGTGCATATCTCCCTAGTTGCAAGAAAGCTTGGTTGAAAAGTTAATCTCCTTCAATTTATAGCTTGATGTAAATACCATAGAGATGATTGAGATTAGAGAATAACTATAGCACTACAGAAGGTTATCCATGATTGATATACAAGACTTGGATGCTTTGGAGTAAGTGTTGAGGATGAGTTTGGTGTTGCTGGAAAAGTTGAAAAAGGAAACTTCCAACGATAAGTGTTTGGACAATATGATGACCTAAGCAACATCATAATATTTTAGGACCCCAAAGATTTGTGCTAACTTATATATATATATTTGAAATATTATTACTAATAGGGGTTGTGATGGTACAATCATATATCTCCATAAGAAGAATATCTTGGAAGCATGCTTGGACAAATTGATACATCTGATTTAGTTTATAGGGATTTATGAAGCATACTGAAGCAACAAGATGATTGGGAGGACATTTGGGTGACCTATGATGATTTCTAGATCTTGAAGTAAGGAGGGTATCGTTGGTCTTGTGGAGATTTGACCTTGGATATGATACCTAGATCCCTGAGTTGGTGTTAGAGTTGAAGCTTGATGGTACCTATAGTGGCTAAATATTTAAATACACCTTAGTCCCAACCAATTAGATACCTTGGTCAAGTAGCACTGCGTGTGTTGTGACTCTTCATAGAACATATCATTTCGAGTTCATCCTTGTACCTATATATATATATACACCTCCCTAGTTAAGAGGGAGTGTTGAAAAATGTAACTAGTGTCGGTCTTCATAAATTGTATTCGAGTCATGATGTAATATATTTTTCAAGAAAAAGAAAATTTATTTCATGATCATGGGTTTCATGCTTCTAGGTCAAGCCTCCACTGTAGGCTTTTTGGTTTGTGTCAAGAATTCAAAGTCATAAACCCTTCTTGGGCTTTACATGTCAAGAAATGGAATTATTTTTTTGTAATTAAGTCAAATTATTCCCCTCCACCAAGTCAACTAACCAACTATTCATGTCGGCATATTAGAGGAGCTTCCAATGACTATATATAGCAATGATTTCAACCTATTCAAGAAATTTAAGCCATGAAGCTCGATCTGCAATCCTAGAAGTGGAAATAAGAGTGAATATACAAGGAAGAACCTACAAGAAGAAGAGAAGATCGTGCGAATGAAATTGGAAGTGTAGTAATGATCTACAATTCATAATTTTTCTATCATACATGTCAAAAGTCTATAATGTTGTAGGATCAAAGGTACATGGCATAGATCAAAAATTACAGGAGTAGAAGAAAGAGCTAAAACCCTAGATGTTCTACTTGATTTGTCTTTGGAAGTTTGACTTGTCTTCATAAAGGCTAACTTGGTGGAGGGAGGAAGGTCTAAGTATTGGTCAAGAGGGTCTTGGTTATATCACTTTAATTTGATTGTACTAGTAAAAGAGTTTGATTGGGTTTTCCCCTTCATAGTGGTTTTTCCCTGACTAAGTGTCTATATCTGGTGTCCATTTGTCTTTGATGATATTCATGTTTTAGTAGTTGTTTGATGATAAAAGAACATAATAAGGAGAAGAAGGAGAAGGAGAAACTAAAATAATGTCACAAGAAACTATGAAAGTTAAGAGAAATCAATTTGAATAAGCCATATCTAAGTTGCCCTAGATTTATCAATAGGGTCAATATACTTGACACAAGGAGAATGTTAGTCCATGATGCTATCTCATCAGCACTCCCACTCACTGAGAGAGGATTTCTCAAAAATTCCAAGCTTTTATTTAAAGTATACAAACTTTGCTTTGGATGGAGGCATTGTAAGAATATAAACTATTTTCTCATCATTAAATACATATTAGAGCTTCATTGCTCCCTCCTGCACCATCTCATGGATGAAGTGGTACTTGATCTTGATTTTCTTCGACCTATCATAAAAAATTGGATTCTCTATTAGCTTCACACAACTTTGATTGTCACAATATATCACAGTTGGTTCTAACACCTGATCAAATATTCCTACAAGTAATTTATGAAGTCATATTGCTTCTCTACTTACTAAATTGGTTGCAATATACTCTACCTCAACAATGTTGAGTGCGGAAAATTTATGCTTCCTACTCATCCACAAAATCATAGCGTATCCCAAACTGAAGCAACCTTCGAATGTACTCTTTATGTATTTAGCACTACCTTCCAAATCTACATCTGTATAATCATACAACTATATATAACCGTTTGAGATATATCTCAAACCATAATCAATATTACCACACAAATATCTCAATACATTCTTTGTTGCAATCCAATGATCATGTCTTGGTTCCACTTGGAACTGGCTCAAAGTATTCACTGAAAACCAAATGCCTAGCCTGGTATTAACCAAATACATCAGTGAGCCAATCAAATTTTGGTACATAGATGGATCTATCAAATATGACTCATTGTCTCTCAATTTTGATTTGTCACCATGGGAGTTGCCATCGATTTATATTCCATTATTCCAAACTTCTACAAGATCTTAATAATATATTTTCCTTGAACAAGGAATATTTCACTAGGGCTTTTGCCATAGCTCTAGCCCCGAAGAGTCGTGCATCAAACCAAGATCCTTCATATCGAATTAAGAGGCCAACTCCCTCATACATCGAATAATTAGATGCTCCACACATGTCAGAAATAAGTCATCAACATATAATAATATAAGCATAGGTTCATTCTTTTCACCCTTGATATATAGGTTTGGATCATAACCACTTTTGGAGAAACCAAGTCTTGTTAGGTAGTTGTCAATTCAAGAGTACGAGGCTCTAGGTGTTGGCTTAAGTCCATACAAGGATTTATTCAATCTACAAATGTGAATCTCTCTTCCATGAACCTAAAAACCTTGAGGTTGTTCTATGTACACTTATTCTTCAATATCACCATTGAGGGAAGAAATATTTAAATCCATATGATGTAAATTCCAACCTATAGAGGAAGAAATGGAAATAATAGATCTAATGGTAGTGTACCTAACAATCTAAGCAAAGGTCTCATCGTAGTCCTCTCCCTCTTTTTGGGAAAACCCTCTAGAAAAAAATCTTGCCTTGCATTTTTCAATACTTCCATCCACTACATGCTTGATCTTGTGTACCCATTTTTAATTTAACAATGAATTCCCTTTAGGTATCAACACAATCTTCCATACATCATTCTTCATAATTGATTGGTATTCTTTTAACATTGCATTCTTCTAAACTTGTTGGCTAGCTTCTTATAACTAGAATAACTCTTTAGTCTCTTTCTTTTGTTGAAGGTACCACATGGTTTTCTATGTCCTTTTACTTCATGCAAAGTGGATCTAATTCAGGCTATAATTTTCTGATTTCAAGAAAAACAATTGGGTACGCTCAGTAGGCCCTTCTGGGTCTTCTTGATGATTTATGGGATGTTCTGAAGAATTCGATGGACCATAACCTTCTTCCTTGGGAGATTCATGTTCTTCTTCCTCGTCATATTCCATGGGAACTTCTTTATATTTCCAATAGGAAACATTCTATTCCAAGGTCACATCCCTACTAATTTCAACCTTTTTTTGTCCTGGAACATAGATTCTATAGGCCTTTGATGACTAACTATATCTAATGAATATTCCTTTCTTTCATGAAGGATCTAGATTCTTTATATTATCTTTAGGTACATGGATATAGATTGGAAAACCAAATATTCTCAAATGACCAACTTGACGTTTATGTCTGGTGAATTCTTCTACAAGAATCTTGTCTTCCAAAATTTGATGAGGACCTTTATTTTGAATATATATGGTTGTCATAGATGCTTCACTTCATATAAACATTAGAAATTCTTGATCATGCATCATTTCCTTAATAGATTCTTCGATGGTTCTGTACTTTCTTTGAACAACTCCATTTTTTTGTGCATTATAAGGGACTATAAACTCCCTCTTAATCCAAACTTCTTTACAAAAGGAAACAAGCTCCTTTGAAATATATTCTCCTCCATTATCAGACTTTAGCCTTAAATTCCTGAAACTTGTTGAAGACTTCTTGCTTTGTCTTCATGAAATAAATCCATCTCTTTCAAGAGAATTCATCGATAATGGTTACATAGTACAAAGAGCCCCCAAGAGATTTTAATGGCATTGGACCACATAGATCAGAATGCACTAGATTCAAAATTTCCTTGGACTTACTTTTTCTTCTTGGAAATGGATTCTTGACATTCTTCCCAAGCACATATCCTTTAAAAACTTCTTCATGTTCTACCTACAAATTTGGAACACTTGAAACCTTATGTTTTAAAGCAAGAAAAGCTCTATAGTGAAGGTGTGCATATCTTCTATGCCAAAGTTCACATGGATTGATGTCATTATGTACTAATGCTTGAGCAGGTTGTTTCAAGAGCTTATACAACCTTCCTTCATGAATTCCAATTACTCTAGCAGAATATATACTATATCCCTTAGTTCGTTCAAGAACGTTTCCATAAAAAAATGCTATTCTATCTCCCTTATCTTCCAAACATGAAATAGAGACCAAATTATTTTTTCAAACTTGGTACATATAGTATGTTTCTAAGATGAATGTTTTCACCCGATTCCAGCTCAATGGTACTTTCCCAATTCCTTTAACTACATAAATATTTTTGTTTCCAAGATCTACCTTTTGAGATAATATTCTTTCTATTAAACTTGTGAGGTTGTCACAATCTTCCATCATGTTTCTTGAGGAACCACTATCTACTAGCTACAAATAATCAATATCTATAATAGAACTTGTAAGAGAAAAAAAAATAAAAGAAATTTTTGGTACTTGAATCTTCATTCTTAGGTCTCTTTTGAAGTTCATCAATGTCTACTGTGGTGGCATGTTGCTTTCCCTTTCTCTTTATATCATTCGATCTTTCAGGACAATCATGTCTATATTGACCAAAGTTATGATAATGATGGCATTGAAATTTTGACATATCTCTCTTTCCTTGGGGTGCAAATATTATTCCTTCAAGTATTATTCCTTCATTTATTATTTGGAAACCAAACTTCTTTCTTCATTCAACCTTCTTAAAACATGCTTCATATGCTTGAGAGTCAGCTTCTTCAGATCTCTAAATATTTCCTTTTAATATGAGTCTATATTCTTCGAGTACAGGCAGTCCATATTTCTTCAAACTTAAAAGCTTCTTTGCTGACACATACCTGATGAAAATGTACCCCATGAGTCAATTAAATCATTAAGTGTTGTAATTACTAGTTCCTTTTCAGAAATGATTCCATCGATTGCTTGAATTTGATCTCTTAATTGATAAATCCTCATAAAATCATGAAGCTCGTACTTCAAACTCATTGCTTGAACAATGTTGTTGATAGTGTATAATCCAACTAAGGAATCATACATTTTCTTTGAAGATTCAATATTTGCAACATAAGGAATCAAGTGATCTTTGATAGAGTCCACATTGATGCCTCTAGCAATGATACCATCCTTCTCATATTTTTTTCCCTTCATCATCTGAATCATCATCTACAGAATTAATAACCTTACCCTTCACAATACCCACGAGATCATTATTTGCAAGGAGGAGATCAATCCTTGTTTTTCAAGCCCTAAATTTTGTCGCTCCTCCCAATTTGTTTTTTTCCTTCATATAGGAAGCCAGAGTCATATATAACCAATTTTATTGTAGATCAGGTCTTCTTCAATGCTCTTCCTTTTACAAGTATTATTCAATAGTGATCTCAATTTCATTTTCTTCACCAAACCTATCATACCATGCTTATTTTTCAAGTGAAATAGATACTAACACTAATTTTCTGAAATATTGTTAATTACTTTAAATGATGTAGATCTTCTTTTAACAATTCCAGTTTATCATTAAGCAATCACAGTTCATAAATTCAACCATAAGAGCACAAGGAAAATAGAGATCACAATGTACAAAGAGAACACAAGATTTACCTTGGGAAAACCCAAGATTTTCCTTAGATAAATTCTTCAGTTCAACAAGAGATACATCTAATGTAGTGAGTCAACTATGAGGTCAAATTGACTAAGAAGACTATGGTTAAAACTTGTCAAGTCAAACTTCTTCCCTTAAACTTCGACCCTGTCTGATCTTCCTGGGATGAATTTTAGCCTATTAGAATATGCCCAAAAGCTTGGCCCTGCTGCCCAAAAAGTCACACGTGTGAAGTTAAGAGAGAGATGCTAGAGATGAATTTTCCCTTCTTTTCCTTTGTCCTTATTTTCCTTTGCTTGGATGCCTAGACATTGTCTTGTCTTGTGAGTGTTGAAGACTGTAATTAGGCTTAGTCTTCATAAATTGTATTTCATTCAATATTCATTGTACTTGTCAAAATAATAAAGAATTTTTTTTATACTATTAATAAATTACTTATTAAAGCATGGGTTTCATTCTTGGGTCATATTATTTTATGTCAAAGTCCTCATTGTGGACTTCTAGGTTTTATTATGAGTCTATAGGATCATTGAAGATTTAAATTGACTCATATTTGGCTTTTGAATCATGCAAATAGGTCAAGTATTGAGTCAAATATGATTTATGGAGCCTCTACATCAAGTTGGCCTCAAGTCCAGTAATTTGAACCCATAAGAAGGTTATAAATACAGGGAGATCGAATTCATTTGGAGAAATCACACTCTCACACAAAATCCAAAGGCCTCTCTTTAGGCCATGATGTTGAAGAGACACCCAATCCATGAGTGTATGATGTTGAAATTTTAATAGCTCACAGAGAAATTTCCTCCTTGGGGGAGCCCTTCTCACCCTAAGGAGACCCCTCTAGCCCTTGAAAGAATTAAATTTGCATGTGAGAAAATCATTATTTTAATGTTTATCCATGTCACATCAAAAAGTACAATTCGGCCTAAAGGAGAAAATTCAACCACCTCAACCACATATAAATACACCTAAGGTCACATAACTAGGAGGAATCAAATCACATCATCCATTATTCCTCATTGGTTTGATCTGGTTTGAAAACTATAGGGTTCGAGCTCACATGCACATAGAGGAGAGAGAAAATTATGTGGCAACCTTGACTTTTTTGTTTTGGCATCATTGACCAGCATTGAATTTGGAAGGTTTGACTTGTTTTGGCTTGGGTTTTGGATTTGTTCTTGGAGTTCGAATTCAGGAGAGAGAAGGCTGAAATTTTATGGGAATTTTACCACACTTAATCGTAAATTTGAGGCATATTTGAATATAGGGTTGAATTTGAATTTGAATTATTTTTTAGGCATATTTTATGGTTTTTATGACCAAGTTTGACTGAGTGAAGGAGGTTTCATTATTTGAATGGTTGATTGAATATTTTGGAGCAGGTTTGACCATTGACCGAGGACTGGTTAGGGCTATGTTGATTGTTGTTGCCTTTGATAGAAAATTGTAGATTTTACTTTTAACCATATTCGACTTTTATGCTCTAATTTGATTGGATACATTTGGATCATTGATTGGGATAGTTAAGGCTTTGAAATTTGACTCATTAATTCTGTACTTTGACTATGTATCTCTTTGTTGAACATTTGATGACAATCCAATAGAAGAAGAATTTGTAAATGGTTTTCCCCCTTGTGGGGTTTATCCTTGGTCTTTGACCAAATATTTGTGTCTCTATTGTAGGTTGTCTTCTATTATGCATATGGTTTTATGTTCTATCTAAATTGCTTACTGTTACTAGGTGATTGAAAATATATTGGATAATCGATTACTATTAGAAGAAGAATTGGTATAAGTGATTGTTTCCGCATAAAAAAATTGAAAAAATAACATTTGGGCCTCAGATACCATTCATTTCAATAATATTCATCCCTCATGCTATCTCACCAATAGTTTAGTTCATTCTTTTTTTCACCAATAATTCGAGCCATGCCCATGATGTCGACCTATCAATAATCTGGACCAAGCTCATGTTGTTACCAAGATTTCAAATCATGCTCTTATTGTCACCAGTAGTCTAAGCCATACTCCTAACAGTGTAAACTTTGAAACGGGGATGGAAACGAGTACCCGTTTTTTTGAGGTAGGAAAAATCATCTCATTTTGAAAAGTGTTGATTCAGAATACTCTTAATTTTTTTTTAGCATATTTTTGACACATTAAATTTTCTTATGTACCAAGTATAAACATTATTTTTTAAATATTAATGATTTTTATGTTGATTTTGAAAAGTGTTGATGCCAGTATCATCCCCTTTTTTTAGAAGACTTATTTTTTACTTTAAATTTTCTAATGTACTAAATGCTAACAATTATTTTCTAAATTTAACAATTTTTGAAGTACTCGTCTTCTTCTTCTTCCCTGGCATATTTTTTTAAGTGTTTTCAGGTTTGTGTTTTTTTACTTTTCTTTTCATTTTTTTTTTGTAGTGAGATCGTTGATTTTTTGCAGTGTTAAAAAAAAAGGTCAAAATTTTAAAGTTTCGATATGATATACAATTATATATTGTTAGATAATATCTCATTGCACATGAAATAATTGTCACTAAAAAAGCGAGAATTTTTATCAATTTACATAAAAATACACATTTTGAATATAGATATAATAGAAAAATACACATTTTGAGACTTTTTTGCTAAATGTGACATGTCACATAAACCATTTTTATAGGAAAAAATTAACAAAAAAATTATAAAAAATAGCAATTTTTTATGAATTTTATGTCAAAAATTAATAATAATAACAATTTTTTTCAAAAATTAAATGATTCACATAAAAAATGAAGTCTAAATCGCATAATACAAATATTAAACATATAATAACAACAACTGAATACTTATAATTCTCATAAAATGTCAAAGTCAAAATATTACAAGTATAACTTATTAATAGTAAAAAAATGAGCTTCATTTGCAAACTTAACTAAAATTTAATCAATAATATCACGTAACCCAAACTCTTCATCTTCAAGAGTTTGATTATTGTATTCTTCCACAATATTTTCATTATTGGCTTCAGTTTTGTCATTTTCCTCTTTTGATGGATCTATGATGTCTGTGAATGTTAAGTATCCATTTCCAATCATTCCATCTAATGATGGTTGAAGTTCCTTTGCTTTTCTTGCCACATAATATTCATTAAATTCTCCTTTCCTCAAACCAACTTCTTGCATTGCATCTTGAAGAAATTGAAGAGTATTAATTCTTTGTTGAATAAATTTGCATTGTATTGATTATTTCTCAATGGAAATGCAATTTCTTCCTTTTTGTAAGAAACATGCTAGTGTTGTACCTAATCATCAAGTACAAAATAAATAGTTAAGTAAATTAGTATAAACACATAAAAAATAAAAAATAAATATTGAAATTAATTTTTATATAATAAAACTTACCTGAGCCTGAAAATAAATCCAAAACCCAATCTCCTTCATTGGAACATAAATCTAAAAGATAGTCAATCGAAGATTGTGGTTTTTTATATATGTTAAATATCTCTCATTTTGCTTCTTTATCTTCATATGTTAGTTTTTTTACAACAACATCATGAACCAGTACTTGGTTATAACTATTTCCATCTACTTGATTGAAAAACATAGGGTTATAGCTAGCATATTTTTTCCAACTTTCACCAACAATGAACTCACAATCACTTATAATTGGTTGATCTCCACAACCAATAAGATTTGATTTTTTCTTGTAACATGAAATAGTAAGATTTCAATTAACTTGTACATAAATGTTTTTTTTAACATTAATCAAATATACAATTACAATGTCTTACCATGTAAGCTGCATCCTTGACTTTGCTTTTCCCTTGAATCTTGTTAATAACGTTGCAAATTGTGTGTTTGAATGAAATGTCACAAATCTCCAAAATAGTGATGTTGTGACTTATATAAATCCCACAACCACTTTACTAAAATCTTGATAAGTATAAGGCTCACTATCATATTCAATGTTTGGGATATTAAAACCATGAGGAATATTTGCAATAACTAGGGAATAATCCCTTTTAGGTATGAGTGTTGCAATGTCTTCACAATTGTTGTCCAGGTAAATCCCCTTTGCAGACATAGGCGATCCCTCTAGCCCTAGGGTGGGTCTAGAAACTACGGGAAAATACTGACATTTACCTTCCTATATTGTAAATGAAATTCAGAGCAAGGAAGATGACCTACCTTGTTCTGATGTTATGTTGTCGTCTTCTGTCGAAGCTTCTTGATGCATCGCTCTCCTCAAGCTCGATACACGCTGCTACCAACGTCCGATTACCTGTACAGACAATCAAGACACCACAACAAGCATGAAATCACGACAAACATAAAACAATTACAACCTATCTAACTGATCAAGGAATGCTAGAAATATCATTATAAATGTAAACAAGAGTGGAAGATAAACATCAGTTGCATTTTATTATGATAAAGACAAGGGGAGTTTACAACCAAGCCTTGATGTTGAGGCTCTCCTTCGGCAGGTCCGTATCAAGCATGTTTGCAATGCCCTCATACACAAAGGTATAAGATCTCGTTAATTTCCTAACACACAAAAACAATCACACTGCACTCTATTCTCCCGAAGCTATGATTTCTCTAACTTTCTAACTCAGACTAAGGCAGTAGAGATGAAAGAGGTATCCTTATATAACAATGGATGAGGAGGTTATGGGCCCTCAAATAATGGGAAAAGAGCTTATCCTTTGGAATAGTTCCTATTTCTTGGGAACAATAAGCCCAAAATGGAATTCCTCAGCCATATCCTCAAAACAAACTTCTAGCTCATCGCCTCGCGAAGCTTCTAGTCGCAAAAGCTTCCTTTATATTTAAAAAACTTTCTAAAAGAGGATTGGTGCAGGTCTGACATTAAGACAAAGCACCGATCAACGCAGGTCATAGTGAAAATATCTTCTATCGGTGCGGGTCAAACACTGAGACAAAGGGCCGACCTTGAAAAACAGGTTTTTATAGGGCTCTTCCAGAAAATTTGTAAAGGCAGATGAATTGGTAGTTAAAGTGTGGTTCAGGGGTGTGTATTCCATGCTTAGAAAGTACACAAGGGTCACTATATGGGTCCTCCAGGATCAAGGAATGGGGAGTATAGGGGTGGTGACAAATTGTTGTGTAATAGATGCCCCCTAAAGTATGAAGTTCGAACACGAGTGAGGGGTGAAATACTTTACAAGTACGTGCAAGGAACCAGACGCTGTCGTTGGGAGACCTGTAAATCAAGCATAGATACATATATATAACTGAAATTTATGATGAAAATACATGAATCAAGGTATGGACACAGCCATCCGTAAAAGAGACCTTGGTATGGTCACAACCATCCATCTAAGAAGGATCTCATATAGACTCATGGTATGGTAGCAGCCATCCAATAAAAAGAGTCATGCATATAGTCATGATAAACCAAAATATCTCGCAACGTGGATTTTATCAGACAAAACCCAGGGTCTTGCGCTCCATATCTACTCTAACAAGTACAAATTCAAGCATGTGAATATGTGAGTTAAAGTCGAACATGAAATAAGGTCACCTAATTACTAGCCAATGATGAAATTTGTTAACAGACGCGAGAGAAACCACTAGTAATGACAATGGCTCTCAAGGTACAACAAGTACAATCCACGGAATGTGAACAGTGATCTGGTGTCGAACATCTGCAGAGCCACTCGATCGAAGGCCAATGATGAGGTGTTGTGATTAATCCGTCTTGCGGACAAGACCGATCTCTCTAGTACTAAAAGTAACTAGCAACAAACAACCAATTATACTAATCTCTCTCTAAGCATACAAGATTCATAAAAACACTATATAGGTGTAAGGCCTACCTTATGTCCAGCGCTTGCTTGATCTTGTTGAAGTCCTTCCCGTGCACTTGAAAGAACGTTCCTCGTGAATCTGCAGTCACAAACAAGCAAAAAGATTACACAACACCTGTATAGACATTATTATAAACTATACTCATCATAATGATCAAGGAATTTATGAAATAAACCATAAATAGACAGTTTAATGAGAGAAATGAGTATATTTGTATTAACTTCAAATAAAGAAAACCTTTACAACCTGTGCCTTGATGTCGTGCAGGTCCTCCTGGGGTCCGAAGCAGGAATCTCTTCTACTTTGACAAGCATTGCACTCTTTGAACCAAGACGGATAGAAGTGAGTGATTTAACCTCACAGAAAGTCTTAGTTAACTAAGTCTGAATCTCAACAACATTTAACTTCAAATATCTTAAAGCTTGAACTCCCTTTGAGGCTACCCAAGCTTCTTTTTATAGTGGAAAAGAGGAGGTTTTCTGTTCCAAATATGAAGGGATAGAATCCTTCTTCAAAGGGATTAGCTCCTTACATCAAGGGGTTAGCTCCATCAAGTGAGGGATGCATGAACCTTCTCAAAGCGTATCCATTCCCGAAAATTCCCATCTAGAATCTTCTAGAATTCATCAGAAATTCACTTTTTATCTTTACTTTCTCGCCTTTTTGAGTTTTACAGAGGTCCGCACCTATAACACAAAGAACGTGCGGTATGGTTCCGCTTGAAGGCTAAACTTTAGGTGTGGGACCGCAGGAAATGAATAGAGAAAGTGCGATACCAAAGTTTAGGGGATTTTTAGGAACTTTTCTCTGATTTTGAAAGCTTGACATGAGGAGCTGATATGTTAGACTTGCAAAAGGAGGAAGTATGAGTAATAATGAGCTCATACTCATAGAAAAATGTCAGGATGACAGTTTTTAGTGTAACAAATTTCCCCCTAAAGTGCAAAGTCTAGAATAGATGAAGCTGAAGTCTGTCATATATGAAGAGTGCAGTACTTTATCATTTCAAAGATCATCCCGTGGACACCCCAGTCGGAACCTGTAAAAACATTCAATGCAAAATATATACATATATATGTCATCACTGAGGTAGGCATTCCCATACTCAGATTAAAACTAACTAAAAAACTAACTCAAATCGTTCTGATACAGGAATGATTTTGAATACATCATAGTACAAATATATGTAGACACAGTATGGACGCAGCCATCTGTTTATAAATAGTCTACTGTATAGATGACAACAAAATTCCTCGCAGCCTGGATGGTGGAAACTAGATCCGGGGTCTTGATTTCCGCATCTCGAACCAGTACGATTCTATCCATGTGAATGAATGTGTCGAAGTCGAACATGGTAGAAACCACTTGATTACCAGTCAATGATGTGAACTGTTAACAAGTGTGAGAGAAACCACCAGTAATGTCAATGGCTCTCAAAGTACTCAATACAATCCATGAAATGTGAATGAATGAGCTGAAGTCGAACATCTCACGAAATCATTCGATCGAAGGTCAATGATGCAACCTGTCGTTGAAGGCGAGAAACCTGCCATTGAGGCATGCAGATTTCAAGGTACTGACGATTTCTGGATCAACTTCCTAGATAATGTGTTGATGTCGATAGAAAGTGATCTGTCGTAGGCAAGCCCACAACACAAAATCATAGATCAAGTTTTGAAAATATATTGGCAAGGACTGACTCAGGGATGGTCAATAATGGATGACAGATATTTTGCAGATGAATGGTTTATTTGAACTGTTCTCTTGAACACATAACGACACTGCAGATGGTTTGGTAACAATTGACCCAAAGCTAATACCCAGAAACCGGCTGAAGACTTTCAATGTGGTTTGATTAACTGTTAGGAAAAGGATTTCCCAACCCAGGTGAATGAAAGTGTCGTGTTCAAGAGTGGTTGACTGAATTTTCGAAAAATTTAAAATATAACAAACACGCCCATTTTTCTCTCTTTTTCCCCCACCATTTCTGGCAAGTACCTCTTTATTTTTGACAAGCTTGAGGAGGATAACATTTTCTTGGTTATAAGCTCATCCTTCGGATGAGTCCAACTTAGTTTGATATTCGAACCCTAAGAAGGAGTGGTTCGTTCCTGTTGAAAATTAAACAGGTCCTTTACTGTTAAGTTTTAACGAGTCCAGTATAAGAGAAACTCGGTGTTTTTCAATTTTAGGGAGTCAGAAGAAAAAACTTAAGAAAACTCCATGGGTGTACTTTTTCGTAAATTTAGTCTCTCGAACCCGAAAAAGGATAAAATAATGCGGGAGAGAACTCTATTGACCGTAATTAGTCAACGTATACCTTTTTCGTAAATAGTCCATTTCAGTCCGTAAAAGGGGTAAACTTATACTGAAAGGACGATCATTCATTTACTTTAACGAGTTCGAATAATCAAGTACTCGGCAATCTTTTCATATTTAGAGAGTCTGAAAAGGGCTTAAAAGAGGACTCCAATGTTTCGCTTTTTCGTAAAATTTTTGAAAGAGTCCGAAAAAGTGATAAAAGTATGCTCTTTGTTGAAAAAATGATCAGTTCACCTGAAAAATCCTGTTTCTGCACAAAAACTTAAAACATTACACATAACTGTTTAAGATAAGTAAAAATGCTTTCAAAAATACCCTTTTAAAGTGAAAAATAAATAAATTAAAAATTCATCCATTCGAAAAAACTTATAAAAAGGACTTTTTCAATTTCATTTTTACCGTTCAGTTTCAGAGTGAAAAGTAAAAAGCTTTTGGGTAAGAAAGTTCCTGTGAAGATTCTGGAAAATTCGTCCGTTGGAATCGAGAACCGTCAGTCCCAGGTAATCCACAACCTCTCAATCTTGTTTTTCATCTGTTTCAAATTTGTTTTTAGGCTTTAGTTTGCATTTTTGGGGCAAAAAATGGTTTAAAAGTTCGCCCGCGGGGTCCGCAGGTGGGACACACGTTACCTGCGGACCCCGAATTTTTCCTATAAGGAAAAAGTCGTGGGTTCCGCACCCGGCACACACTAAGCGTGCGGATCTACGCTCTGTTTACAAAGATTGGGTGCGGTATCCGCGCGGTTGGATTTAAAACATTGATTTCTCATTTGTTTGCCAAAAATTTTCAAATAAGATTATTCTAACTTGCCTTTTTATGTATTGTAGGATTGACAAGATGCTGATCTGGCGAGAACGTGAGCACGAGGAAGTGGATGAAGCCGTAATACTTCATTTTCCCACACAACAGGCATTAAAAGCATGTGGCTTATACAAATTTTGGGCCATCTCAGGCATGAGGGCACAAGTAGAACTCTTGACATGGTTGGTGAACAGATGGAATGTGGAGGACCAGTGCTTCTTCATTGGTGGCCACTGGCTCGAAATTGAGCTGGAGGATATATATTTCTTGACTGGTTTTTCCAAGAGGGGCGAACAAGTTTCTTTGTTTGGGACTAGGCCAGGTGGCCAGACTGTCGCTAGTCTCCAACTAGAATTCTGCAATGATCAGGCAAATCCTCGGGACAAACGGATTGACATAAAACACATCATCCGTCCTGAATTGAAAGTTATTGCTTTTACTGTTACCAAACTGTGTGGGAGTGATGCGCTTCATGTAGCTACTGGTTCCCAAATGCGTATTGTCGTGGACTGTTATCGCGGCACCATCTTTAACTGGTGTGAAGCTGTGTTGGCCAATGTAAAAGGCCAACTAACCAGAGCAAAAAATGGGAAACTGAATAACTTTGGATACGGATCCATTGTTGTTTCTTTTGCTCTGGAGAGGATCCCCATGTTAGCTCCACAGAGTATTGTTGTTGATGCCGGTCGACCTCGAGAACCGAGAATGGTTCGTTGGTCCGCGTTGATGGCCCGTCATGCTATTGAGGGTACTGAGATTGTGCGATTTCCTTCTTCATATTTTCGTTGGCTGGATCGCCAAATTTTTGTGATAGAGGATTTTCCATATGCCGGGATAGATTTCCGTGGCGACAGAGAGATGGCTCTCCCAGCAGGGGAACAGTGGGATGAGTCAGGTACAATCATTTTTCAACGTTTGCTAAATTCTAATTTTTTTTAATTTTTTATCGTCTTGAAAACTAATAACCAAAAGTTTTTTGAAAACAGATGTGGGTCCACAAAGACCAGTCCATCTCCATCCTTCCGAAAGAAGACAACCAGTTGCGCCCGCACCAGCCCCAACAGGCCAATCAGTGGAGATTTTGACTGATTTGGAGCATCATCTAGAGCGTTTGACTCTAGATATTCCAGAGACCAGCATAGATGACATTCCTCTCAGGCTGCAAAGATATGTGATTGGAGTTCCAGGACCTTTCAGGAGGTTCCTATGCAGGGTAGCCCGGGCAGTGGTTTCGTATCGTGATCACCATCAGTGATGGGATGATCGTGTAGACTCATATTTTTTACTTTTGTATTATCATTTTTGCCGATCATAAGGTGTTTCCAACCTAAGATCGAAGACGATGTATATTTTTTGAAAACACTTCTATACTATGATATATCACTATTTTGACGGCTATCTGTGTACATATGTGAATGTTGTTTGTTTTACTGCTTTTGATTATTGCAAATGTCTATTTATCATACTAGAAGCAATTGAATCTGCTAATGTATTTAAATGTCTTGGAATATGCTGATATTCAATGTAATCAAATTCATGTTCCAAGAGACGAACTCTTAAAAATAACCGTAATAACACTGGATTTCTAATGGTATAAACTCTGTTAAGTTGTAATACAACAAGTTCAGAATCCAACCTAACAATCAAACTCCGAATTCCAAATGATATGGATTCAGACAATAACTCAATCACTGCACTATACTCGGCAATGTTATTTGTTGTTTGACCAAGGCTTACCCCATGCATGGATACTAACTCGTCAGAGGGTGAATAGATAACCCAAGCTACGGAAGAAATGTTCTGTGTACTACGACAAGCACCATCAGCAAAACCAATGTAGGTTTGAAGAGACGTCGACATCTGCAATATCAAGAGTAAAACTCAGATAAGCAGGAATAGTGACAAAAACACACTCTCTAAACTAGGCACACTTTTCTAATCTAAAACACACCAGCAGTAAAGAAATCTAAACTAGCAAAAATCTCCACACCTCATTTAAGCATAATATCGCTTTAGATAAAGCCCATTTCTGGGTTTATCCAAAGGGACACCGTCAAAATCTATCAACTCATAGGCCCCTTTTGCTAACTTTCGTTTAACAATATAAGGACCATGCCACATAGGCACGAATTTCCCAACTCCTAGCTTGTCGTTAGCTTGATCATAAAGTAAAACTAGGTCTCCTTCTGAAAAATTTCGAGGGGTCACACTTCTATCATACTGAGCTTTTATCCTTTTAACACGAGCCTCGTTTGCTATTGCGGCATTTCGTCGATTCTCATCTAATTGGGCTAAGTACAAGAAACGTTTCTCCTCTTCAGACGTAGCTGGAAGTAATTCTACGGCTAATTTTAGTGACGGTATTTCGCATTCAATCGGAAACACAGCTTCCAAACCGTAAACCAGTTGAAAAGGAGTGAAACCCGTTGATGTTTTGACTGAGGTTCGATATGCCCAAAGCACTGAAAATAACATGGAATGCCAATTCTTCTTGTGAATACCAATGATTCGTTTGATCATGGTGACTAAAACTTTGTTAATGGCTTCAACCAGACCATTGGCTTGCGGATAATATGGAGTGGAACTATCGTGGCGCAAGCCAAGCTGGTCTGTCAGTTCAGTCATCATGATGTTCCGAAAATGACTTCCATGATCCGTAATAATAGCTTGAGGAACACCAAACCTAGTAATTATGTGATTAAATACGAATGTTGCAGCAGTCTTGCCGTCAGCTGAAAATGTAGGCATCGCCTCGACCCATTTTGTAAAATAATCTACTGCTAAGATAATATACGCATGCCCCCCGTCCGAGTGAGGGTTACATGTAATAAAATCGATACCCCATTTCGCGAAAGGACCAACAGCAATTATAGGGTGAAGAGGAGCGGGTGGCGCGCGCATTTTCCGATCAAAAATTTGACAGTTGTGGCATTTCCGAACCGCATAAATGCAATCTTTGAACAACGTTGGCCAGAAATAACCTGCACGCAATATCTTTTGGGATGTGGCATACCCAGACATATGACCGCCACATGCTCCAGAATGGCAGTCATTTAACACCTTTTCAGCTTCTTCATGAGTTAGACAACGTCGGAAAACAGAATCTGCTCCACGTCGATAAAGTGTATCACCAATGATATTATATTGTTGGGATTGGAAGCGTATTTTCCGTCGCTGAGTTCATGAAATGTCAGGCCAAAAAGATTGGGTTTGGAGATAAACAATAATATCTCCATACCAAGGATCAAGTGTACTGATGAGAAACAAAGATTCGTCCGCAATGGACTCTTCTGCCACTGTTTCAGTATCAGTAGAGGGGAAATCGCACATCAGTTCTGCAAATACCAAAGATTTTTTTGCCTTGGATTTTTCAAATTCCAAGTCAAATTCTTGCAGGATAACTATCCATTTGGAATATTTTCCCCCTAGCAATTGTTTGGTCAAAATATACATCATAGGGTTGCAATTAGAAATTACCGTGGTTTTACGTAACAAGATGTAATGTCTAAAACGTTGGACAGCTTGAACAGCTGCCAAGACCAATTTCTCCACATGTGTGTATTTGATTTCAGTCGGATGCAGATTCCAACTAAGATAATAAATCACATGTTCATTGTGAGATTCATCTTCCTGAACTAGTACCATCCCAATGGTGGAATGAGAAGCAGCGAGGTACAAAATGTAATCTTGGTTGTAGTTGGGAGGATGCAATAATGGTGCATGGGTCAACGCGTGTTTAAGTGCATCAAAAGATCGATCAGCGATCTCGTCCCAGAAGAATGGAATGTTCTGTTTCAACAACCGGGTAAAACCCTTTGTAAGCTCGGCATAGTTAGGAATAAACCTACGTAAAAAGTTTGCTTTCCCCTGCAAACTTTGGAGTTGGCGCAAAGTCGAAGGAGGAGGAAATTTAACAATAGCTTCGACCTTCGATGGATCGACGCGAATTCCTGCTTTCGAGACAACAAATCCCAGTAATCGACCCGATTCTACGCAGAAAACACATTTATGCGGATTCAGCCTTATCCGATAATGCCTACATCTCATAAAAATTGCTCGTAAATGAGTGGGATGGTCGGCCCTACGTAATGAATGAGGAGGTAAATCATCGAGATATGGCTGGAAAATGTGCTTAATGTCATGAAATGCATAAGACATAGCCCGTTGAAAAGTTGCTCTAGCGTTCTTTAGTCCAAAAGGTAGTTTACAATAAGCAAACGTTCCCCATGGACAAATAAAAGTTGTTTTGGGTTGATCTGCAGGGAGTATGTTTATTTGATTGTAGCCGGAAAAGCCATCCATGAAGGAAAACAATTCACTGCCAGCACAATCATCGATTATTTGATCAATATAGGGAGTTGGAAAATTATCTTTTGGACACGCTCGATTAATATCCCTATAATCGATACATACTCTTATCGTTCCTTGTTTTTTATTCACAGGAACAATATTCGATACCCAATCCGTTAAGGGAATTGGATAAATGAATCCTGCTCGAAGTAATTTTTCAACTTCAGTTTTTATAGCAGCAGCTTTTCTAGGATGAATTTGATGTAATCGTTGACGAACAGGTTTAGCATCCGAGTAAGTCTTAATTTCATGAACGACGATCGATGGATCAATTCCTGGCATTTCTTCATAAGACCAGGCAAACACGTCACGGAATTCTTGAAATAGGGCTTTATAAGTCTGAATTTCTTCATCTGTACAACAAGCACCTATATGAATGTTTTCAATTATTCCTGGTTTTACTAAAATGTCAATTGGAACTGTTCTAGATATATTTTCCAAATTTAACTCAGAATCAGGATTTTGCAATGGATTCTGAGGTTCCTTGGCATATTCAGCAGTAAAAATTGAAGCGAAATCATCTTCAAAATGATCTAATTCAGGTAAAAATGAAGACCGGTGATGTAGATCTTCCCATGGTAAATCATCAATAGACAAAAACTCACGAATTTGCTCATCTGTATGAACAAGTTCAGGAAATGTCGTTGTAACTGAACTAGATATAGAAAGTGATTCCTCTTGGATCCCATTCATTGGATCAACTTCGGTTGAAAACGGGTCGGAAAAAGATTGTACAGCCTGGTACGCAATTTCAAATGGACTCAAAGGCATCACGCCATTAAATGAATCTATCTCGGATTCTGAAGGTATAATCCAAGGATCATCAAACATAACAGTGTCTGACGAAATCATATGAATACTTGCAGTAGAAGACGATACGTTAGGAGGAGGAAAGGAAAAAGTTCCTAGTAAACCAGAATCTTTAATCAAACCTACTCCAACATCCTTATAAGGGATAGCCGTTTTACCAACATGCTGGATTGTTTCTGTAGAGGCTGGGTAGGACGAAAAATAAGTTAACTGATCTATTGTCATGATCTTTCCTTGATATGGGAATTTTATAAGTCGAAAGACCGAAGAGACAACAGCAGTCATAACATAGGACCAACTACGACCCAGAAGAAGGTTGTAATCTAGAGGGGCATCAACCACTTCCACATCTAGATTAACGATTTTACCTTCGACCCCTATGGGTAAATCCTGGAAAATACCAAAAGGTTGAAAACCTCGACCATCAAAAGCCTTTAGAATTGTCGGGGATTGGTTAAGTGTAGGAGAACCAAGTGATTTCCAACACTGAATCGACATAATACACGTTGAAGCTCCCTCATCAATCACAGTCCGAAAAATAGGTCTGTTTTTTACTAACACTGGAATCTGGAAAGCCATTTGGTGAGGAAGACGTGGTGTACTATTTTCTAAATCGAATATTATAAGGTTAGAATCCTGAACATCGACAGCTCCTATGGCAGACAATAATAATTTACGTTGTGCTGGACACGATTGCAGCACTTCCAAAGCCGACATTGCTGAAGGAGAAACAACTAAGTCTTCAACAATGTTGTAATTCTGAGCAGCTCTCGCATGTGGATTGAAAGCTGATTTATGAAGAACACCTTTAGCAGGCGGTTTGATTATCAAGTCTGGATTTTGTTTCTCGATCTGTAGCGGACCGGAAACAGGAGGAGTTGTATTTGATGCATTCGCATTAGAAGACTCCTTCTTTGCCATCAACGGGATTCTTAGAACCGTAATCTTGCGATTGCGTCGCAATCCTTACATGAGACATCATCATAATAGGCTCTTCTAAAGTAGTCGAGGAAGAACCAATCATTTTACTATCTTGAACTGGAAAAGGATCCTTCAAGACAGCAGGTTGTTGTGATCCTTTAACGAGTTTCGTAACTTCCTCTCGATATGGACATTCTTTCGTGAAATGATCTTGTTCACAAATGAAGCAAGGATAGCGAGGTTTACGTTTTTCATCATTGGATTCATCTTTATCAGTTTTCTCTTTCGAATTCTTTTTGTTTTTGTTCCTCCCCTTCTTTTTACCACCGGATTTTGATTTTGTCGTAGATGTTTCAACGACATGAATGTCGGCAGAAACTTCGGGAGAAGATTCTCCTTTCGGGGAATCAGGTAAAGTTATAATTGGAGAAGAATTCTTTGAAGATTTCTTCTTGCTTTTAGAATTAACTGTACCAATCATACCGTCAGCGGCATGAGACCTTGAAGGAGCTGCAGCTATTTGACCTTGTTTTGGAAGGTCTGGGATTTTTTCATGTAGAGTACCTGATTGCGTATAAACGAGGTCAAGGTACTGAGCTTGAGCAATTACTTGCACTTCAGTAACAACACCAGCCTTAGCTACATCTTCAGTGATCTTGGGTAACAATGATTTAACAAACCATTCTGCCAAAATTTGATCCGGAATATAAACTTTCACCAAACGTCTTCTACGTCGCCATTCATGAATATGATCAGAAATATACGTGGACGTAGATTGTTTTAGCGAAGTTAATAATTCTGTGCCATTGTCGTATCTGACAGGCAACTGGAAATGAGTCAAGAAAGCTGTTGCTAACTGACTGAAATTATGAAACGAGCTGCGTGGTAACTCAATGTACCATTTAGCTGCAAGACCTATGAGGGTTCTTTGGAAAAGACGTAAGCGAATCGAATCATCAACGATTGAATTAGATGCACACCAAAGGTGATAAGTCATAACATGATTCGATGGATCCTCTCCTGACTTACCTTCGAATTTTGGTATATCACTAGGCAACTTATGAGGCATTGGCGGCCAGTTCTGATAATAAAAAATTGGATCGTTTGTAAGGCGCGTCAAATCAGGTAAGTCCAAAGTTGCGATAAACGGTAATTGACGGTTAGGGTCGCGAAAACCTTGAGAAGCCAAAGCAGATCCAGGAGGCGGATACCCAGGATAACTAGGAATCGGATTTGCATTAGGTATTGTGTAACCTCCCGGAAAACCAGCATGAACCGGACCATACTGAGGTTGTTGATAAGTATAACCAGGATACGGTTGATACTGATAGTTTGGATTCTGTACATAGGGACCGAATTGTGGCTGTCCCTGGTACGGTTGATACGTAAATTGAGGTTGACTTGTAACAACTGTACTTGTACCGGTTTGTCCTGTAGGTATCTGAACCGAAGTCTGAACTGACGTTCCCGACTGAGGTACAGAGACTTGAGGGATTTGCACGAATACAGGGATAGAAGAACTCGAGGCTACAGATACTCCAGAAATAGGTGTTACAGGTTGAACAGACGTTGCAGAAGTTGCAGCAGTTTGGGGCGGAGTCTGAGGTGCACTAGGCCCAGACTGCTGAACTGAACTAGGTGCAGGAGTTTGAATAGCTGGCTGAACAGGTTGCTGGGTTGGACCAGAAACCAATGGCTGTCCAGGTTGATAAGGCAACTGCACATTAGGCTGCAAAGGCTGTTGATATTGGGACGGATCCCACACCATCATTCCGGGGTATTGTCCCGTAGAAGGTTGAACATAAGGACCATAACCTGGTTGAACGTAGGGTTGATAATTAAAAGGTAAATTTTCGGCTCCTTGAACAGATGGTTGACCAGAAGGCTGTTGGTAACCTTGAATTGGGTACTGCCCTTGAGGTTGATAACCCTGAGGCACGTACTGAGGCTGGGGTTGATAAGGAACCTGAGGAACATATTGAGTTTGGGGTTGACCTTGAGGAATGTACTGTCCTTGGGGTTGCCCCCCAAAATAATATGATTCCACAGTTTGTCCTGGGAAAAAGCTACCTTGAGGTTGTGCCCCAGGTGGTAACTGACTACCTTGAGGTTGCCCCCCAGGTGGTAACTGAATACCCTGAGGTTGCCCCCCAGGCGGTAACTGAGTTAACTGAGGTTTCCCCCCAGAAGGAAACTGACTGCCTTGAGTTTGAGGATTGGGAATATTACCAGACATCATAAAAATTTGTTCTGCGTTCGACGTTTCAATTTTAAGTCCATCAAGACCAGATGATAACACGTTTTCGATGGGTTGAGGAGTTGCTCCCGAGAAAGTACCAGACAAAGACTGATATCCCGAAGGAACGGAAGGACCACCATGTAAAAATGATTCCGGCGTTTGAGAAAACATGGATGACTCTCCTGCCATAAAAGATGACGGATAATAACCTCTGGGTGTAGGATGAAATGGAATTCGAGGTGGATAAAAAGTAAGACCCGGATTCTCTAAAAAGTTCGTTAAAGAGAGATACCAAGGATTAGTTCGAATGGGGCTGTAGAAAATAGATTCACGCTCCCTAAGATTTAACGATTGAGGGGAGTCGGGAAGAGATATGTCTTCGTCTGGATTAGTAAGTTCTTCAATAGAAATAAGTCCAGAGGGAAGATTGTCTGTAATGATATTCCTTACCCTAGGTGAACCTGGATCGCTAGAAGTTGGTGTGATAAATCCTGAGGATGTTTCTAACACAGAAGATTCAGTTTCAGGTTCAGAGATTTCAGGTTCGTCAGATAATTCACCAGAAGGAGAAATACTTTCAGTAACTTCAGAAACTGAAATCGATTCTTGAATGTATTCTGTTGTAGGTATTTGATGATCAGGATGTATAACTATAGATGAACTTCCAATTTCTGCTGATCTAATTCTACTACTACTGGATGCTACCAGAGCACGAAGCCCTTCAAGTTGACTTGGTGAATATTCAGGGGGTTTCCCTTGTATTCTCCGGGATTGTCTCGGCAATTCCGCCACGATTAAAAATGATCTAATCACACGCAAACAAAGAAAAATTTCAATGAAAACACCTAAAGTCTCTAAGAAACAAACAATTGAATCATTCGCTTAAAAATCTAAGAGTTCAAACCACACACAAACAGTAACTTTCCATACTAAAAACACTAGTTGGTGATGAAATCCAACTTAGTATAATTTTAACATGAAAAGGGCGGTTGGAACAGTTACCCTGACAACCTGCTTAATGAAACAGACCGGTGCAAGTTTCTCCACTATACCATCTCGGGTGAAGATAACCCTCCGGAGAGTCCAAGTGAGCCGACTTCTATTCCAGGTACAGTGGGATCTTCCCTCCACCGTCACCTTAGGAAAGAATCCTAAAGATTATCTCCACTAAGGTTACCAACTGAAACAAATATACCTGGGGGAACAGTCTACGATCCGACACACACGCAAGGGCAGAGTAACAAAGCTCAATCCCCTTGAAGGCTCTTTGAACAGAATCCAAGGTTTACCGACAAGTGACCCCTGGCTCCTTGACAATGGTCTATCCGAGGTTTACCGTTTTTAATACGTGTATATCTTCTATCATTCCCAATGAGGAAGGATTGATTACCCCACTGGTTCAGATATGATCTCGTGCTTGACTCCTTTAAGAGGAGCTTCCCAGAGCATACATGCAACAATTGGAATTCTTCCTACCGCAAGATTCGTCTACTTGTTTGTTTTAGCTATCTTGGAGATTTAATTACTCCCTACTCCAAGATACTAGCCTAAGCTATGTTGGTGATAAGAGCCCTAGAAATAAAAATATTACTAGATGAATTTTAAATTAAGCGTTACTTTTAGGAGCTGTTTCTTAAGTCAATGGGTGCGGAAATGAAACTTTGGATGATGTGAAGACTCGACTTCCAAAAAACACTAAAATGCACCTACGAATGATATTCAATTCTTTTTCTTTCAATGAACTTTCTATCTAAAGAAAGAGTTGGAGAATGCAATCCTTTTAATTCCTTCTTTAAACATGAAAAATAATTGAAAGAAACTACTTTGTCTTTTCAATAATGAGATAAATGATCAAAGCTCATAAGAAAAATCCTTTTCCTTTCCAAACTAGAAGCTACAAAACAATTTTCCTTCGAAAGAAAGCTACAAAAATTAAAACTACTCAAAACTACAAAATCTAATCTTGAGATCTAAAATCTAAATTGAGTAAAAGCTTTTAAGATTTTTTTTTTAAAGAATGTTTTCCTTAGTTGTTCAGCAAACTAAGAATCTATTCGTTCAGAATAACAAACAGATCAAAAACACTCAAAATATGTTTTTATAAAAATGAAATTCAAAACTTTTAACCAAGTTTTTTCGAAGATTTGCAAAGAAACAAAAGGCTTAATTTCTCAATATAGGATGTTTTCACAATCAGGTCGGATTCAAAAGACAAAAAGAGATCAATGTAATCTGAGATACTGCAAATTGTCAAAAGTTTCGAATCGCTAAAAAGACCAAGTGGAAAAACAATCCAAACTACAAAATCTTCTAGAAAATCATAAAAACATCAACACTGTTGGAGTTCATTCACAAAAATTCTTGACAGAAACAATAATCAGTCTGGGCAGAAACCAAAGATCTAAAAATAAACTAGAAAAAGAAATCTAGAGATTTTCTAAAATTTTTACAGGGTCCGCAGGTAATTAGTATTGACAGGTGCGGTCCCGCACTGTATTCTTTACAGAAGGTGCGAACCTGCCCGCACTGTCGAAGTAAGGCAGAGTGCGGTCCTAGGAAAAATTATAGAAAAACTTAAAATATTTCTAAATTTTCAAAAACGGGGAAAATCTAAATTACCCAGACAGATATGTATCAATCAAAAACCAGGAAAAAATGTTTCCTCAAATCAAAAATAAAAGAGAACCAAAAACAACAAGTTCTTCCCCAGCGGAGTCGCCATTTTGTTGTGTAGATTAATCCGTCTTGCGGACAAGACCGATCTCTCTAGTACTAAAAGTAACTAGCAACAAACAACCAATTATACTAATCTCTCTCTAAGCATACATGATTCATAAAAATGCTATATAGGTGTAAGGCCTACCTTATATCCAGCGCTTGCTTGATCTCGTTGAAGTCCTTCCCGTGCACTTGAAAGAACGTTCCTCATGAATCTGCAGTCACAAACAAGCAAAAAGATTACACAGCACCTGTATAGACATTATTATAAACCATACTCATCATAATGATCAAGGAATTTATGAAATAAACCATGAATAGACAGTTTAATGAGAGAAATGAGCATATTTGTATTAACTTCAAATAAAGAAAACCTTTACAACCTGTGCCTTGATGTTGTGCAGGTCCTCCCGGGGTCCGAAGCAGGAATATCTTCTAATTTGACAAGCATTGCACTCTTTGAACCAAGACAGATAGAGATGAGTGATTTAACCTCACAGAAAGTCTTAGTTAACTGAGTCTGAATCTCAACGGCATTTAACTTCAAATATCTTAAGCTTGAACTCCCTTTGAGGCTACCCAAGGCCTCTTTTTATAGTGGAAAAGAGGAGGTTTCTTGTTCCAAATATGAAGGGATAGAATCCTCCTTCAAAGGGATTAGCTCCTTACATCAAAGGGTTAGCTCCATCAAGTGAGGGATGCATGAACCTTCTCAAAGCGTATCCATTCCCGAAAATTCCCATCTAGAATCTTCTAGAATTCATCTGAAATTCACTTTTTATCTTTACTTTCTCGCCTTTTTATGTTTTACAGAGGTCCGCACCCATAACACAAGGAACGTGCGGTATGGTTCCGCAGGCAGGCTGAACTTTAGGTGCGGGACCGCAGGGAATGCATAGAGAAAGTGCGATACCAATGTTTAGGGGATTTTAGGGACTTTTCTCTGATTTTGAAAGCTTGACATGAGGAGCTGATATGTTAGACTTGCAAAAGGAGGAAGTATGAGTAATAATAAGCTCATACTCATAGTAAAATGTCAGGATGACAGATTTTAGTGTAACAATGAGTACATGTCATCGAATGTGAAGAACTTGCCATTGAGGCATGCAAGATCCAAGGTACCAGAAGGGAGTCTCTAGATCAACTTCCTGGATAATGAGCTGAAGTCAACAGGAAGCGATCTGTCGAAGGAGGGTCATAATGAATACCACATCATCGACACGAAACAGAGGATGTAATATGAGTGTTGATCAAGTCTGAAATAGAGGATCAGGAATGTACAAACTGCAGAAGGATTTTATTTTGAACATATCGGCGACACGACTCTAGAATTTGGCAGCATTTGACTCAAATATAATCAGAGGTCATGTTGACAATATTGGTAATCGAATGAGAGGCAAATGGATTTCCCAAACCCATGGAGGAAAAGTGATAGAGTGAAGATATCCTAACCCGACACGAAACAGATAAGTGTCATGTTCAAGAGTGACATACTGCCGACACAACTGACGAATAACTTCCATTTTCCCCCAAAATTTCTGGCGGGTACCTCGTTTTTTTTACACATGCTTGAAGAGGATAGAATATGCTTGTCGTATAAGTTTTTCCTTCGGAAAAATCCATCCTAGTACATTTTATGAGCCCTAGGAAGGAGGAACTCAGGTTCGTCATGGTGATGATTTCCGATGCCATTTAGTTTTAACGAGTCTGACAAAGGAAGAACTCAACATCTTTTCATGTTTATAGAGTTTGAAAAGAAGTGGAAAAGGAAACTCTAGCAGATCCCTTTTCGTAAATAGTCCCTCATACTCAAAAAGGTAGAAAAAAAAAATGAGATAACCTCTTAGTCGTGATTGGCTAAGGTATTCATTTTTCATAAATAATCTATCTCATCTCGAAAAAGGGGTAAATGTATACCAGGCAGATGAAATTTCACAGCCTTTAACGAGTTCAAAATGACAAGAGTCTCGGAAATCTTTTCAATTTTTGAGAGTCAGAAAAGAGTTGAAAGTTGACTCCTCCTGGAGGAATGAGTGGCATTAAGGGTAGAAACTGGTTCCGGTAATGGTGGAACTACTCATAACAAGTAAAGGTCAAGAGGCTAGCTAACAAGACCACTCATTAAAACGGTTCCTCGGGAATGGGTAAAATAATCAAGTGAAGGCGTATGATTGGCCAAGTAGATGGTGACGATGGAATGAGAAAACCAAGGCTCATCTAGCAAAACAGGCTAATAAACTGGCAATCACGAGAGGTAAAATAAGAATGGTTTTATTTTTACACAAGCTTGAAATCATGGAAACTCTGCTTGAAGTTGGTTTCATTTTCACATAAGCTTGAAACACAGATAAAATATGCTTGAAAAGTGGGCATGCCCCCACCATGGTGACTCAATTCGAGGTACATGCCCCCAAGCTTCAGTCCAGTTGAAAGGCGGATGGAGTGAAGGTTCAATTACAAGATCAAGGGAAAGACTCGACTGGGATATTACGAGATCTGATCAAAGACTCAAATTGAAAAGAGAGCCTGTTTCATTTTTTAATGAGGTTGACACAATAAAAGAACTATCCTCATGACCTAATTCATTTTTTAATGAAGTTGACATAGTAAACGAACTGTCCTCATAAGAGCTTGTTTCATTTTTTAAGGAGCTTGACACTAGAAAATGAATTATGCTTCGAAGACTTGTTTCATTTTTTAAGGAGCTTGACACAAGAAAAGGAACTCTGCTTCGAAGAGCTTGTTTCATATTTTAAGGAGCTTGACACAAGAAAACAAACTGTGCTCCAATGAAAGCTTGTTTCATTTTTTAAGGAGCTTGACACAAGAAAATGAACTGTGCTTCGAAGAGCTTATTTCATTTTTTAAGGAGCTTGACACAAGAAAATGAACTATGCTCCGAAGATCTTGTTTCATTTTTTAATGAGCTTGACACAAGAAAAGGAACTATGCTCCAAAGAGCTTGTTTCATTTTTTAAGGAGCTTGACACAAGAAAACGAACTCTGCTTCGACGAACTTGTTTCATTTTTTAAGGAGCTTGACACAAGGAAACGAACCATGCTCCGAAGAGATTGTTTCATTTTTTAAGGAGCTTGACACAATACAAGGAACTATGCTCCAAAGACCTGATCATGACGAATAAGAAGTCATGGCTTCCAAGAGGTTCTCATCTGATGGGAGAACAACATCTTGGAAAGTAGGACCCAATGCCCCCAATACATGATGCACAATGGAACTATCACTGAATTCAGGAACGGGGTAGGTAGCCACATAATAAAAATGTGGTGGGGAGAACACTTCTGGTAGGTAAGGACTAGGAAGGGATGACAGTAGACCAGATGTCACATCAAGACCAAAGAATGAAAGCTGATAAATGGTAACAATCCGAAATTCGTGTGGAAAACAGATCACACGAAAGAGGGAAGAGACAAGCGCGACCATGGAATAAGCATAGTCACGTACCAGGAGTAAGTTAAAATCCAAAGAGCCTTGGACAACCACCACGTCTATATAGACAATCTTTCCTCCCAAAGTAATAGTTAACTTCGAAAGGATTTCTAACGGCTAACTTGTTCCTCTGTTGAAAGCCAACAGATTCTGAGTAACAGGCACAAGCTATGGAGAACCCAAAACTGTCCATGTAGTTGAGGACAGAATACTAACAGAGGTGCCTTCATCTATAATCGTGCCCGGTACGACCATGTTGCAGGCTTGTACAGTGATCTCAAACAGAACGTAATAAGGAAGACGGTATCCCGTGAATCGACTCCAATTAAAGGAAGTGACCAAACTACATGGAGGGGGTGCCATAGGAATAAGAGGATTATCTCCCTATGTTACGGGAGCGAAAATACCATCCTCCTGGGCTCCGGGAACGAGAGTGGGAGGATCACTTTCTGGAACCGTGGTGACGAGAGTTAGAGGATCACCCTCTTGGATCATGGAAACGAGAGGATCGCCCTCCGATCTTGGGGTATCAGAGGAAACAAAAAGAACCTAACTGGGATGAGGCCCACTCTCAATGGAAAAGACCTGGTGAACTGTAGATGGAACCAGGTTTTCCTTCTTCTCAACCAATGATTAGTCGAAAATCGACTCAGGATACTGACTTTCAGAGAGAGTGGAATTGATCAGAGACGAATCTTGACCAATAACTTGATCATCTAGCTGAGGACTCAAAGAAATCTTTCGGTAACCGACGGGAAGACAGGACTCAGAATCTGAAAGGGTATCCAATAATTTAGAATATTCATCCATATAAGGATAGAGGTGAATGGGATGGTTCCCTTCACATAACCTAGAGGGAAATTTAATCTTACCGTGTTTCTTATGAGTCACATTATCTTTAGCTAAAGGCTCATTATCAGCATGATTCCCAGAGGTTGATGATGAAGGATGAATCGAACCAACAGACCACACTTCCAGCACCTTGGGAATACCAGGGAAATCACGAAGAAGGTGGTCACCCTCACATAGCTTGCCAGGGAATTTGACTCTGCGAGACGGAGTGGGAGGTTTCTCGATATTAGCTGCATCAGTAGAAATAGTTGTTGAGTTTCCCCCTAGCTTATTTTCCTTCTTCTTCTTCGACTTCTTCTTCTTCTTCTTAGCCAACCGGTTACTAGATCCAGACTTTCACCAGGTGAAGAGGAAGAATGAGGTGAAGAAATAGACGAAGAAGGTGAGGGGTCAATCTTAGGGTCAACATGGGGTTGACATGGTTCAGGCGGAGGAGAACTCGGTTGAGAGACAGTCAACATATTAGAAACCATATGGGTTGAAAACAACCAAACCGAAAGACAAATGGTTAATCCCGGGGGGGACAACATTGCCTTATAAGGAGCACCAACATTCCTAAAAGAAGGAAAAGGACCAGGATTCCCTTCGGATGGGATTCCTTGGTTGGTAAACTCCAGAAAATTTTCCATTGGAAACAACCCTCAAAAAACACTAAGGAAGATAACTTTAACCAGGAATATTTCGTGGGCAGTTAAGTTTTTAAGACACTGAAACAAAACTCTGCCTTTTCATGTTTTAAGAGTCGAGAAAAAGACAAAAGGTGGCTCTAGTCACTTTCTATTTGAACGAGCTCGAAAGGACAAGTGCTCAATGATATTTTCAAATTTAAAGATTCAGTAAATATCAAAAAATGACTACTCAAGATATTTAAGCAAGAGGGTGTACCAAGCTTCCGTGAACTGCAATATACACCTTGGTGATCAAATGAAAGAGAAATAACCAAGGACTTAATGTAGGTGCAAGCAGCCTCCCCAAATATTGTGTTTGGTGTATCACGGTTACAGGGCAGCAGACTCGGCTTCCTACGGATAAAGGATTGCAACCTATGAGGGTCTCCCTTTATATATTCGAAGGTATAGGAAGCACAAGTCTGTGCTAGCGCTGTCTATTGCCAGATGGCGAACGACAGCTACTAGGTTTAATGACGTCGGAACACATCACTAGCCTAGACCTCTAAGTATGAGTGTTAAGTTTCATGCTTCCTTAGGTTGATTGAATAAATTTTAAGAGTTGATCTTGAATTATGTCTCAATTCCAAGGGCCTACCATTGTCATCATAGAACTTCTATATGCAACTATACGAGAAAAAAACCATTCATTTCGATTTGATGAATGTTATCTAGTTAAGGGAAGAGTCTCAAATAATGATGCAACAAACAATAATATTGCAAAAAAAAACTTTTTCTCAACTAGATGACTTTCACCATCCAAAAGTAATCTAAAACATTCAAAGATGCAAATTTTGCAATGTAATCTATGCAAAATTATTTGTTTGAAAACTATGCAATTGTAATCTATGCACAATTTCACTACTAGGAAAAGACCCTCTAGCGAGGGTTATAAAGGAGGTTTTTAGTGTTATAAAATTGGCCAAAATTTTCAAAAAAAAAACTGCTACAACATCTATTTATGGTTACGGAGGTTTTGGCGGAGTTTTTAACAGAAATTCAACAACTAAAAAAAAATGGGCGGTTGGAGGTTATTATAGATGTTTGTTTTCATCAGTGCAGTGCTCGGTCTTGAACGCACTGGTGCGTACATCTAGAAAGTGGCACGGGCCGGTCGAAGGAGAATGCACCGGGCCGTCAAGGTATAAAACTGCACCGGGTGCAGTGCTGATGATACAATGCACGGGGCCGTTCTAATTGGTCTTTGGATTTGTGCGGTGCCCATAGGTCGTCTCAACGCACCAGTGCTTATACTTATAGAAACGCACTAGTGCGCAGTATCACACAAATGCACTGAGATTTATAATTGGTATCGGTATTTGAGCGGTGCCCATAGGTTGCACGAATGCACCAGTGCGTAGATACACATAAACACACCAGTGCATAGTATCACACAAACGCACCGAGATTTATAATTGGTATTAGTATTTATGCAGTGCCTAGAGGTCGTACAAATGCACCGGTGCGCAGTACCGCACAAACGCACCAATATTTTTAATTGGTTTTGGTATTTGTGTGGTGCCCATTGGTCGTAGAAATGCACCAGTGTGCTTCAGAATACAAACGCATCGATGTACAGTAATTGACGCACCGGTTTTCATTTTGTATTTTTTAGAAACATCGACTTGTGACAGTGTAATTATTGCGATTGTTTTAAATTCATTATTCATAAAAAGTCGACACATATTATAACAATATTCATATTAATTAAATTTTTATTAATGCATTTGAATGTAATGTTTGGATTAATTTGTTATATAATATCATAATTATTGTGATTTTTAAAAATTCATTATTCATCAAAAGTCGACACATATATATCTTATAACAATATTGATATGAATTAAATTTTTATTAGTGCATTTGAGAACGACAATGGAGAACGCAATAGAATAAATTAAAACATATATATATAAGATAGTCTTTGTCATACAAAATGGGACAGTTATTGGTATCCCTTTGTCTTTCAATTGAGACACTATGTCTATTACATTAAACAAAATGTCTGATTTCACAGGATAATATTTCAAAAAATACGTCGTCTTACTTTGATATCCAAACATAGTGATCATCATTCTTTGCTTGAACTGTTGTCACTGCTAGAGCTACTTCCATGACTTGGGTTAATTTCAGGAATGTTTTGTTCATTGTGTTGATTGTTTTCTTATTCTTCACCTTCCATCTACAAACATAAAAACAAACTATAATGAATTTATATACATTGGTGAGAATAATGAAAATTGAAATATTAAATAATATACAACAATGTAAATTGAAAAGAAATAACGTACCATTGCGACAATTGACTCATAAAGTATACACATTATTTCAAAACTGTGTAACATGCCATCTTTCAAGATTTCATATGTTGGCGCAATTCCATACTTTGTTTCCTGCAAGTTTTATACCCCATAACAAATCATATATTTAATATAAAATATTTTTTTGTTCTATTAATTATAGATGGAGATAAGTAAAACAAGATCGATAGATCTTTACAAATTCCACAATTAATTTCTGATATGCCAACATATACTCACAACCCATATTTAACCCAATTTCAGTCAATTCCTCTTATTGTTCTTCTTTGTATGTTAGCACCTGTTTGAAGACATTCAATGATGATTTTTGTAAAACAACTTAAAAATTAAAAAATAAAATGAAATCTAGTTAAGTTGTTATAAGGAAGTAAAAATTACTCACAAACTTAGATATCAACCCTTTTCTTCCTCATCGTCTTGTTATGTGTTGAATGGGTTCCATTTTATTTTCTTTTCTACAAGAAAATACTTGACAATTAATATTTAATGCTAAATTATTTATTTATTGTACCTAATGATCGAAAAATTCAATGATTACATATTACATTTGAAGCACGTTGTTGCTGAGATGGCTCCTCCTGCGATGCAATTTTATCCATTTCTTTGACCATCTCCTTGTACATCTTTTTGGAAATTCCTACTGGCATATTTATGATATCAGCTTGTTCATCTTTTGGGATTTTCATAATATTCCTGAAAATGTAACATGACAATAAACTATTTAATTTTTATATTGATATATGAAAAGTAAATATAACAAAAGTGATATTTATAAATAATTCTAGACAAACATTTAAAGGAATATTACTTCTTTCATTCCTTCTTTTTTGTTGTTGTAAGTTTTTTTCTATTAAAAGTCTGACATGTCTCATTGACCAATTCTCTGGAAAATATTCTTGTAATTTAGATAAAAAATTTGGTTTTTAGAATCATTGGATTGGTTTTTGTATTGTAAGTGGAAAGAATGTCTATACATTCGTTCCACTAGATCCCTCAAACTTTTGTAAAAGTTTTTCCCCCTTTTGTTAACCTCCAGCACCACTCCAGATGAGCTAAGGAGAAATTCATTTTCATTTGCATGTTCTATTTTTTTTGTTTGACACATGTTATCTAATAATTTTAAGTATATTATTAATGAAAATTAAAAAAAAAAACTCATATTGGATCGATAGTAATTTTTCATTCACCTGATTCATCCTTTTGCAATTTTTCCATCAAGCTTTTATGCTTTTCTGGTCCTAGATCAGAAATAATCTTATCGAGCTTCGTCATTTTGTGGCTCTACATGATACATAGTAAACAATACATATTATTTAAACTTACATATAGTTCAAATATAATATTTTTTGTAAATAATTTACAAAGAACTTTACTTTTTTTCTTTTCTCGATGTGTTATCAGTATTTTTGTTACTTGATCTTTTGTCAGTCATTTCTTTATCAATCTGAAACCTATACTATATCATTCATTAATATATTTATAAATAGTTTGTCAACTTTTCAGGTAAAAAAAATTCTCAAGAAACCGGTGCTCCATTTATTTTGTACGCACCGACGTCGGTGCATGGATGTATTATAAACGCACCGCACAAACCGTATAATAGATTGTACGATGTTCAATGTCAACAAGGAGCACTGGTGCGTTACATGTTAATCACCACACCAATTAACACAAACAAAATAATAAAAATTGTCGAGTGTTAGTTTTTGTAGCATAAATCGGTGCCATATTTTACATATGGCGCACTGATAAAAAAAAATATGTTTTTTTAATTTTTTATCACAGTACTTGTGCGGTGCGTTGTACAATACATGGCACCGGTGCGCTAGGTTACGCGCACCAATGAAAAAAAATTCTTTTAAAATTCTGTAGTGAGCATGGATTGGGATCTGACTATGCGAGTTATCCGGGATCGGATGTCTTAGGCCTATATTTAGCAATACAAACCCTATAAATCTAAAATGAAAATCCATAATTATGAAATCACAGAAAGAGGGATAAGAAAGGGCAGAAACAAAAAGAATGTAGGGTTTGTTTCTAAAATGGATTTTATTTTTTTGGTGAAACGACACGTTGGTGATAAAATACGCAATGGGAAAATAGCCTGCCGTAGGCATATTTTACCTATGGCACACGGATAAAATAAAAAATAAAATTATATATATATATATATATATATATATATATATATATATATATATATATATATATATATATATATATTATCACGGTGCTTGCGCGGTGCACGGGATAATACGATTACCCAGCGATGCTACAGATTACGCCGGGTGCAGATGAAAAAAATATGTTTTAAATTCATGGTGACATGGATTGGGATCCGACTATGCAAGTTGTCCCATGGGTTAGATGTGTTAGACCTATATTTAGAAATACAAACCCTATAAATCTAAATTGAAAATCCATAATTATAAAATCACAGAAAGAGGGAGAAGAAAGGGCAGAAACAAAAAGAATATAGGGTTTGTTTCTAAAATTAATTTTTTTTGTTTTCAAAACAGCACGTTCGCGATGCGCCATAATAAAATAGCGCACTGGTGCCATATTTTACATATGGCGCACTGATAAAATAATATTTTGTTTTTTTAATGTTTTATCACGGTACTTTCGTGGTGCGCTCGGATAATACAGCGCACCGGTGTGCTATGTTATGTCGGGAGCACCGATGGAAAAAAAATACGTTTTTTTTTTTTTAATTTCATGGAAGGGCCGACATGGGTTGGGATCTGACTATGCAAGTCGTCCTGTGGGTTGGATGTCTTACGCCTATATTTAGCAATACAAACCCTATTAATCTAAATTGAAAAGTCCTAATTCCGAAATCACAGAAAGAGAGAGAAGAAAGGGCATAAACAAAAATAATCTAGGGTTTGTTTCTAAAAATGGATTTTGTTTTTTATTTTTCTTTCTGAAAATTGCAGAAAAAGTAAAAAAAACAATAAACTTTGATTTTTTTCTTTCACTGCATAAAAAAAAATGTAGAAAAAAAAAACAATAAACTTTAATCACGTGATCATTTGAAATTCTATGCTACAGGGTTTGAATCACCAGAGGTTTGGAATTCTGATTGTCTAAATACTAATGTTCGAACGTATTTCCCTGCTCCATAGTGCTCTCGTGCTCTGTTTTCTCCAGGTATGTCTCCTGCAAATCTCTGGTTGAAATTTTTTGCAAAAATAGCGAAATGATGAAAAGTGTTTAGTATTTAAAGAAATGTTTTATGAAATTAGATTTTTGAAAATATTTTGCCGCCCATTTTTCAATTTACCACATTTTTTTTTCACTCAAAGAAAATAGAGTTGCGTTTTTTTATTTGCGGTTATTAGACATCGGTGTGTCACGTAATATCATCACACCGGTGTGTCTGTGTATTAAACGACACCGGTGTGCTAGGTTACGTCTGGCGCACCGATGAAAAAAAATCTGTTTTTATTTTTAATTTCACGGAAGGGTCGACATGGATTGGGATCCGACTATGAGAGTCAACCTGTGGGTTGGATGTCTTATGCCTATAATTAGCAATACAAACCCTACAAATCTAAATTGAAAATCCCTAATTTTGAAATCACAGAAAGAGAGAGAAGAAAGGGCAGAAGCAAAAAGAATTTAGGGTTTGTTTCTGAAAATGGATTTATTTTTTCTTTTGTTTCTGAAAACTGCATAAAAAGTAAAAAAAACTACAGAAATTTTTTTTTTAAAAACAATAAACTTTGATTTTTTTTCTTTTACTGCGTAAAAAAACTGCAGAAAAAGTGAAAAAAACAATAAACTTTAATCACTAGATCGTTTGAAATTCTATGCTTTAGGGTTTGAATCACCAGAGGTTTGGAATTTTGATTGTCTAAATACTTTTGTTTGAACATATTTTACTGCTCCACAGTGCTCTCGTGCTCTGTTTGCTCCAAGTATGTCTCTGGCTGGAAATTTTTGCAAAAATAGTGAAACAATGAAAAGTGTTTAGTATTTAAAGAAATGTTTTATGAAATTAGATTTTCCAAAATATTTTGCCACCCATTTTTCAATTTACCGCTTTTTTTTCACTTAAAGAGAATAGAGTTGCGTTTTTTTATTTGCGGTTATTTGTCACCAGTGCATCACGTAATCACACCACACCAGTGCATCTATTTATAAAATGGAACCGGCGTGTCTTTTTATAAAATGGCATCGATGCATCTGTTTATAAAACATCATCGGTTTATAAAACGGCACCAATAACAGGAAGTCCATTTTTAAGGCACCAAAATTACTTTTAGGGGTGTGCACCAAAATTTATTGTTGATTTTGCTCAAATGCAGGGAGAAAATATCATAATTCTATCGAATGGACAATTCTTCAAAATCCAGCTCGTTCCATAATATTTCTCAAATTCCATCGCAAAGTTCTCCCTATCCATATCGAGACGTAATTTTTACTTCAGATTTTATTTATATTTTCATTATCTAATTGAATTTATGTTTTTTTATCCATGACAATCATGCACAGCTTAATTAAGTTTATAATGTATACAAATTTGTAGGTTCATGATGCAGATTCAGAATCGAGTTCAGATGCACAAAATATTCAAACATCTCCAAAACGTCAGAAGCTTTTATCAGGAGCTGCATACCACAAGGCGCATTTGGTAGAAGAAAATGGACAACCACTTCACCTTGCCAATTGTAACAATATTGCATCTTCTAGCCACAATCCCGAGACAATGATGGTAATAATTATAATTGTTTGGTATATTGATTAATGTAATTATTTCACTGTAAAACCAATTTATCATTATGCAATATTGTCAACGTGGTTACTAATTTATATCATATATTTTGTACTAATCATGTTCAAATATATTTTTTAAAATTATTAGGATTCTAGTGATGATGAGCGACCTACCTACCATCTTCCGTTGCACCCCACGACAATGTCAAATCGAGACAAGACTGAATTAAGAGAAAAAATTGGAGAGGAACGATACCAAGAATGGTTGAATCAACCACTGATTCAATTCCCGCTACGTCCAGATTCACCAATTAGGAATGACTACAGCAATAATAGTTCTTCACAAGCTGGCAATGGAGGCAATCAAATAGAGTTTGGTATGGATGATTACTTAAGGGATACGACCGCCATGGAGACAATGTTGTTAGATGCATTCCAAAACGATGATTAGCTAGGGGATGATGCTCATATCGCTGACACCTTTTTTGAAAGCCTTACATTTTCTTCCACCACCCCTCTCTTTAGACCTGGCGGTCAGTCAAAGTCTACCCAGTTGGGGAAAACGATGTTACTGTACAACTTGAAAGAAAATTTTGGCTTGTCGAATGCATGTTTCTCAAAACTTTTGAGGTAAGTTACCATAAAGTACTCCCTTATATAAATTTGAAATATAATCAGTACACTGCAATGAACATTACAAATGGTAAATTTTATGAATGTTAATAATTATATCGACATTAATGTACATTTATTAATATATTTTTCCATGGTCACGAACTATAGGTTATTCAAAGATAAAGGGAAAAACCTGAGGGGTCTATGGCAGAGGGGTACATATCGTATGAGTCTTTCTATTATGCTAGTGAGTACATCAAGCAGATCGACAACAAACCAGCTACGGTGATTTTGGATGATGAAAGGCATGAAGACAAAAGAGAAGGGGAGTTGCTCCAAACGAGTGGAAAAAAGCGCTTGATAAAGAGTAAGCGACTTATAATTTTTCAAATTTACACAAACTTAATATTCATGTTGAACTTCGATATAATGTATATTTTGATCAAGTACTATATAATGTCAGTTTGATTTCATCAACGAATGCAGAAATTGAAGCAATCAATAAATTCTTTCTTTACAATTCTAAAGCGACACAACCGTGGATCGCATTGTATGAACAAAAGAGGATGAAATGGGATAGTGACAGGAAAGAATTCAGATGGTTGAATGGTAGAAGTGTGCCTTATCCCGATCATTTAAAAGAAAATATGCCAAAAATATGCCCCAACAGTTGGGTTGCTGACCAAGTTAGAGAGAAATACCGTGCAACTGGTCGTTACCCGCATGCTGAAGAGGATGCGCTAAACGTAGGGATTGGGTGCAGCAAATCTGTAATAATATTTTTTATTTATATGTAAATTTTAAACTTATAAGACATCTATATTTCATATTTTAATTTTTGGGTTATTATAAGGCACATGACACTATGATTTTTTTAACTTTTTTTATAATAGGTGCATTTGTTCCCATCTATGTGGGCATATGGACACCATTTTCGCACATAAAATGTCGATGATGGAAACATCGCACAAGGCTGTGGAGTGGAAGTCGAGTTCGATCAATCTAGTCAATCTAGCCACCGTGATCAAAACCTAGTACGAGGGACATTAGGTTACATCAGAAAGATACAAGAGATCATTGAAGTGGATTTCTCTTCTTTCCAATGTGTAATTTTGAGGTGCAAGTGGTGTGACACCTTTGATCGAAATAATGTAAAGGAAGATTGCAATAGTAGGCTAATATGTATCAACTCTAGAAAGATGTGAGATGAAGCTAAGGAGCCCTATGTTTTCCCAAACACTGCAACCAGGTGTTTTTTTACCCAGATGTGTTGGATAGGGATTGGTGGTTCGTATTGACACATGACCCTAGATCAAAACATATTTTTGAGAATAATAGTGTTATCATGCCATGCGAGCTGGAAGATAATGAGGGTGATCATGAGAACCGAAAGTGATATGGTACATGTGTTATTTCATCAATATTTATACTTTTTAAGATGGGTTTTTCAAAACATTATAATATATATGTATTTTTAATTAATTGGTAATTTACATTGTGTTAATGTTAAAATCAATATTTCACTTGATAATTTGCAATTATGTTGATCTCAAAAACAATGGTGTACTGTATAAGTTAGTTTTTTTTTTTGTATCTAAGATCATAATAAAATAATGATAATTCTAAAGTACATGAATTTATTTGCATTATTATCTAAACTTTATTATTTTACAATAATTCATATTATTCTAGATTTATTATTTTACAATTATTTAAAATTTTACAAATTTATTTTTAATAAAATCATTTCACACTAATACAATTAAAATTTTACAAATATTTTACATACAATTACATAAAATTAGAATTAGAATTAGGAATTTTACAAATATTTTACATACAATTACAATTTTAGAATTTGACATACAATTACAATTACAATTACAATTTTACATATAATTACAATTACAAATATTATAAAAAATTTACAATATCACGATCATTTAATATTAAATTAATTAATAAACATCATGTTCATGATAACCATCATACAAACATCATATTTGACTAAAAAACACATTCAAAACTGCTAACATCATCGTGATCATGATCATCTAACAAAACACAATTAACATTATATATTAACATCATCATAACACATTAAACATCAAATATACATCTCATGTCAAATAACTCATGTTATCACATACACATCTATCTGCAAGCTGCACATTAAATGAACATATCTAACATGACCTAACAATATACACATCATGATGATCACCAACATGTAAATTAAGTACAACTGCAACATGAACATAAAATACATGGAACATATATATATATATATATATATATATATATATATAAGTGAATAATGTCAAAAATATACAACTGTAATATAAATGTCATGGATCAGTTGGTGGTACAACACCAAATATAGTAGTACTAGTTGATGTCTGCTCAGTCAATAGTGCAGCTTAAACGGTCGATGGTCCATCCTACTCATGATCATGAGTACTGATGGATGTTGCAGGCTGCTGAATGGACATGGCCGATGGTCCAACCTGATCTCCATGGTCACTACTGCTAGATGCTAGTGGAGGTTGCTCATCTGGTGTGGCGCGAGGTGAACGATCATGAGATGATGAGCCACTGCTCGCGGACTGTCGATCACGTGTTGCATCTCGACCACGCCTATAACATGAAACGGTCCTCCTCAGCCACGTAACCAAGGTCGTAGCACCTATGACATGCCACATCAGACTGTATATGTCACACGACATGCCTCTCCACATCTGTAATAGCCTACCATCGGCCAGTATGTCTCTCATATGAGCGGGCCTGATGCCCGCCTCAGCAATCAATGCAGTAAGTTGGTCGCCCAACTCCATCATGTATCTACTATCAAGCTGGCCCTGATCATCATCAGGGTACTCCACACGGCTTGGATCATGTGGTGGTGATGGCATGTCCTCGCCATCAAAAGACCCAATGTCTGCAAAATATATACAAGTACACAATAATAATTAGACAATTTCATTACACAATTTAATAAAAACAAGTTAAAGAACATGTTAGAATAAATTTAAATAAACAGTAATATTACCTCTATCATCTGGCGGCTCATCAGTTGTGAAGATTGTGAGAAAATATTTTAGTAAAAATCACATCAGAATAATTTTGGTCAACATGTTTCGAACCAGCCAGTGTGGTTCATCATCAGGACAAGATGAAGAATCTGATTAGATAACCCAATTAAATAGATAAGAAATTCTCCAACTAGCCATTTGTAAGATAACGGCTAGTTTGACTAAACCTAGAAAATGAAAGAAAAAAATATAAATAATGATTTCTTATTTATTTGTCCTGATGATGAACCACACTAGCTGGTTCGAAACGCGTCGACCAAAATTATTTTGATGTGATTTTTACCGAAAGATTTTCTCACAATTTATGGATCACAAAAGCCAAATTCCTAAAATGTGAAGAGGATGTTGGCACACCCTCACCAATCCAAACCCGCATAAGGACATGGGACCATAATGAAGGGATGCTCGTCAACACTCGCTAACAACTCCAGTGCATCATTCGATATCCTCACTGGAAACACAGTCTCTCCCCTCTTGGGCATCATCTGCCCCCACATGTGCATCTGTGCCTCGAACATTAGCCTATGAGGCTGCCGAACAAAATTAGGCCTCGTCTCTCGAAACCTCTCAAAAAATAAACAAAAAGGCTCTGAAGCAAAAGGGAAATTGACCCTCCCTTGTGCATGAGCACGACATCTATCTAATTTTTTACAGAACTGCCACAAAAAAGTGGCAGACCACCTGAAAATTCGTTGCTCCTATACTAAAGAATCAACATAATATAGAATCGAGCAACTAATGTGTTGCCCGTCATTGGTGTTGTGTGAAATGGTCGAAATGAGAAGTGAGAGGCACTGCACCTCCTCACTACCAAATGCACCAATATGTAACTGACCTCTAGCGACCTAAAAATATGTAGGAGACAGTATTGATGCTCCAATGTATCTCTAGGAGTACACTAATTGACTCTCTGCTACATAGACAGCTGGAACCTTTGGGAACAAGGGAAAATCCATCCCTCTCCTCGATAGCCCTGTAATGAAATATATATTCTCCTTAGTGAGCATGTACCATAAGTTACGACCAAACCAGAAAGCACGTTGGTGGGTATTCCACCTTCTGATAAGATGTCTCAAAAACAAACCATGGCCCTTTAGGGAAGTAGCCTCCTCATATAACTTTAGGAGGCCTACCCGCCTTGGGAGCCCCTGGGTAGCTACAGTACTAGAGCAAGGATACGCATCTCTCTCCCTCTCTCATGCCTCCCACAGGCGAACCATGTTATACTACTCCGCCTGTTGTTGTTGTTGTTCCCCCTCTTCTCTCCTTTCACATCTCTGAAATATTGACATATTAAATACAATTTTTTTATTAAATGAGACATGTATTTAGAAATATACATATATAATTTTTTTAGGAAAAACAAAAATAAAACAATCATGCACCGGCACCGGTGCGTCTTTTTATGAGTGCACCAGAGACGGTGCACCTGATAATATGAAACACACTGGCTCCGGTGCTCTAGAAAATTTGTAGCGCACTCTTGACTATGTACGGTTTCAGGAGTGCAGTGCGCTGACTAAACTCTATGCCTCGAGGCGTATATTTAAGTCAGCGGACCGACCTCCTGCCATCATTACATAGTCAACGGTGTGGTCTTTTACCAGGCCGCACCGTTGACCCTGTCAAAATACAGAAAGCGGTGTGCTGACAACAATACCCGTCCCAGGGCGGATATTTCAGTTAACGCACCACGTTACCGCTATTCCACTAGGTCAACGGTGCGGCTCGGTTACCGACCGCACCACACTTTTAAAAAAAAATTAAAATAACACGGTGCACCATCGGTACCGCCCCGGTACCAGTGCATATACCATTAGCACCAGTTTATTAGTCCGCACTATTGACTCTGTCGAATGCGTAATGTGGTGCACTGACAAAATTACCCGCCTCGGGTCGCAAATTTCCGTCAACACACTGTGTTTCCTCTATTCCATATTGTTAATGGTGCGGTCGGGTAAACGATTGCACCGCACTTTTTAAAAAATTTAAAATAAAATGGTGCACCTATCGATACCGCCCCGTAACTGGTGTGGATGTCATTAGCACCAGTTGTTATGCAGCCTGTAAATTTACAAGCAGCACCGCGAACCCGTGCGAGCCGAATGGCTCGAGTGCACTGCGCGACAAATATTTTTGTTTTCTTTTAAATGGTTAATTTTAAGGTTATTTGAAATTCTAATATGCTAAAAGGATTAATGATGGAAAAACAAGAAAAATGCCTTTACATTTGGTCGTCGAGGAGGCATATTGGCAGTATAATTTGCAAAAGAAAATTTTCCCACCATTTTGCAAAATTCAAGATGGAGATTGGTGGGAAATGCACAACAGCAATTCGTGCAATGGGTGCAATGAGAGCACCGATGTTAGGGCAGCCCAGACAAGGATAAATTGCACTGGTGCTTGAGAGCTCTGGAGCATTGAGAAAAGTGAATAATGTGGTTTTTTAGCTGTAATTTTTTTTATTTAACCCTGTTCCAGTGCGTGGGATTTTTTTGGGCGCACCGATGCGGTTTCTTAATACCGCACCGCACGGTTTCGGTTTTGGCGTGATTTTTTATGATGCATCAGTGCGGAAGAGTTGTAAAGCACCGGTGCACTACAGTAATACGACGCATCGGTCAGGTTGTAGGGAGCGCACAGTGTACAACATGCTAATGTTTTGTGCGCACCGGGCGGTTTTGGTTTTGGCGTGCTTTTTTGTGATGCACCGGTGCGGAAGAGTTGTAAAGCACCGGTGCACTACAGTAATACAATGCACTGGGAGGGTGTGTACGGAGTGCACAGTGTCCGGTGTGCCAATTTTTTGTGCACACCGATGCTTTCTCTTGTTGAGCGCACCGATGCGGTTTACTATTATAAGTGCACCGGAAGAAAAACATCCACAAAAACCTTCACCCGCCAACCTCCTCTAATAACCTCCGCTAGAAATGGATGTCTAGGGTATTTTTATAAGGGGTTCCTCAAAAACATCCGCTAGAGGGTCTTTTCCTTGTAGTGTTTTCTTTTTTTTTAATGAATAAGAATGCACTCAATGCATTTTTCGATGAAATGAGAATCTACTTAATGCATACTTTTAATGAAAGATAATGAACTCAATGCGATTTTTATTTTTCAATCATTAAACAATGTAATCTAAGTTCAATTATAAATCTTGTACATGAATTTTCAATGCAACTTGATTTAATGAATTTTAACGAAAATCAAACTTTGAGACGAAAACTAAATGGACTTAAATTTCCTTAATGCAAAAAGGATGCAACAAACATTAAGAATACAATCCTGTTTTGAACACTTTGTAGCGAAATTCCTCAAAATTCTACAAGACATATGAGTTCAAGCACGAAGAGGACTTCCAAAGTGTGGGCTCAAAATAAGGCATTCATTCCCTTTTACATCAAGCAATCATACAAAGAATACTTTTCAGCTGAACAATAAGCGATGTAATATATGCTCACAAGCAAACAAGAAGACCAAATGAACTCCGACAGACACTTGAGACTTGATCACTCAATCAACCAAAAATAAAAAGGTAATCAATGAGAGATAGCTCACCAAGAAAGGAGAGTGACACAATTAGCAGGGCAATGTCCTGTGAAGCACGCAACCAAGAAATTGATGCACAGTCCTAGAAAAACATAGGATGTAGGATGCACGTCCCAATGGAAAGGAAAAAAAAAACAACCAAAAACCAAGCTAATGAGCCAATCAAACCAACTTGAGTGAAGGGGAGAACATGTAAATCATACAGAGAAAAGGACCGGAAGGGCAAGACACACTGGTGAAGGACTTAGGGGAAAAAACCTTAATTTTTCACACACCCTGGAATTGACATGACTTTTGGGGCTGAAACTAGTGCCAACAGGCCATTGGCGTGACTTGCTAATTGACAACTAGCACCAATCGGCACGAATGTCACACAAATAAAAGCACCAATGCCTAAAAAATAAAAAAACAAATAATTTCTCCTAACCAAGACTAGACTCACCTGTTCAAGCAAAACTAAAAGATTGTAATTGGTGAAAAACATAGGAATAAACAGGGAAATGGTTGTTTGACTAAACGCGTCGAATGACTAAGACCTCAAAGAGTGAAAAACTCAAAGGAAACTCCCTAGTGGATTCATCAATCTGTTTTCCAGGTAAATCCATTTTGTGGACAGAGGAGATCCCTCTAGCCCTAGGGTGGGTCTAGCAACTACGTGAACATACTAACATCTACCTTCCTATATTATAAATGAAATTAAGAGCAAGGAAGATGACCTACCTTGTCTTGATGTTATGTTGTCGTTTTTCGTCGAAGCTTCTTGATGCGTTGCTCTCCTCAAGCTCAATACACGCTGCTACCAACATCTGATTACTTGTACAGACAATCAAGACACTACGACAAGCGTAAAATCATGACCAACATAAAACAATTACAACCTATCTAACTTATCAAGGAATGTTAGAAATCTCATTATAAATGTAAACAAGAGTGGAAGATAAACATCAGTTTCATTTTATTATGATAAAGACAAGGGGAGTTTACAACCTAGCCTTGATGTTGAGGCTCTCCTTTGGTAGGTCTGTATCCAAGCACGTTTGCAACACCCTCATACACGAAGGTATAAGATCTCACTATGTTCCTAATGCACAAAAACAATCACACTCTACTCTATTCTCCCGAAGCTATGATTGCTTCTTCTCTCTATGATTACTCGAACTTTCTAACTCAGACTAAGGCAGCAAAGATGAAAGAGGTCTCCTTATATAACAATGGAGGAGGAGGTTATGGGCCCTCAAATAATGGGAAAAGAGCTTATCCTTTGGATTAGTTCCTATTTATTGGGAACAAGAAGCCCAAAGGGGAATTCCTCGACCATATCCTCAAAACAAACTTCCATCTCGCCGCCTCGTGAAGCTTCTAGTCACGGAAGCTTCCTTTCTATTTTAAAAAAATTTCTAAAAGAGGATCGGCGCGGGTCTGACATTAAGACAAAGTGCCGATCGGCGCAGGTCACAGTGAAAATCTCTGCTATCGGTGCGAGTCAGACACTGAGACAAAGAGCTGACCTTGAAAACTAGGTTTTTATAGGGCTCTTCCAAAAACTTCGTAAAGGGAGATGAATTGGCAGACAAAGTGTGGTTTAGGGGTGTGTATTCCATGCTTGGAAAGTACACAAGGGTCATTGTATGGGTCCTCCAGGATCAAGGAATGGGGAGTACAGGGACGGTGACAAATTGTTGTGTAACAAAAACCACCTGGAATTATTTAATATTGGATAGTGTGGAGCCCATTCCAAATGAAATGACTAAGACTGGGATCAAGTTCAACTTCACTAAGATGTTTCTTTCTCATCGTTTGCATTTTAATTTTTTCAATAAATATTTTGAAACTATATGGTTCTCCATTTGCATCCTTCTTCATCTTTAATGAAATAAAAAAATATATGTATAAGTTATAAATAAAAATAATATACATATGAATAGAAATTAATGTGTAAATCAACATACATTTTTAAATGCAAGGTAAAAATATTTTATCACTAATGTAGAACTTGAATCCGGGTAGTTGTGTACAACATCATCCCAACTATCTTCATTCAACAATTTAACCATTTGTTCTTGTATTCTCATATAAACTTCATGACTGAATAATTAAAGTAAAAAATGTTAATATACTGATATGTCTAACAAATACTACCAACAACAATATGTTATATTTAACAGAAACTTATAATCCAGAAATAAGTAATAATAACAAATGCACTTTAGAAATTCCTCGAACATTTCTTCCAATGATAATTATCCTGACTTTACACGAGATAATATTGTTGTGACAAGTTTTTCATCCTTCACTCCTTGCATTTCTCTCCAAGGTGTGATAGTCATATCTTCTGGAAGGAGCTTCATTTCAGGACCTGATTTACTACTGGTACATAACTATGGTTTAGAATTTTTGACCTTTTGAATTTGTATGCCAATGTTCTCCCACGTCTCAAAAATCTCATTAATCAATTCCCATATCTCTCCAGTTCTAAATCCCAACTTGAAATTTTTATCGATACCTCTGAATGTTTCAAAATTTACTTTTCCACCTTTTGAATTGATTTTTTCCTCAATTTGATAACCTATTTCCACACAACATTCCTTCCGAAAGGCTAGATAAACCTGTGTCTTATCCCCACCACATTTTTCTTCAAATTCATTATGAATAAATCTAACCCTTTAGATGAAAGTCATAGACATCCTATACACATTATTTGTATTATGATCACATGCCAATAATTTTTCTTTTGTATCTGTTAAACCAACATAAATGATACATTTCATTGTTTCAAAACACAAGTTATTGGGATATTCCTCCATCAATTTCCTTTGAGCTTCTACATAATGGCTCCCCCCAAGTACATAATAATTGGATTCAAATTTTTTTGACTTTTCAAAATTTTCTTTGTTTGCAACCTGAATTGGGTCAACAAGAAGAACATAATCTATCGCATGTGTATAAGGGTTGTACCTCATAAATGTTTTCAAATTGTGAACATGCAAGTGGTGTGGCTTTCTAGTTTGATATTTTAATTGTCCTTCATCTAGCTTGTAGATTTGAGTGACATTAAGTTGAAATGATCAACCTCCCTCCATTAAATTTGTCTTCATCAAATGATTCTGAATGGAGTTTTGTTTTGTTTTAATAATACCATCCTCTAAATCATCTCCTGGTGTAATGATTTCCCTACTTCCTTTTGAGTTTTCACTAGGAACTTCACTGTTGCCCATGATTTTTTCAAAATGAGAAACTTTTAGTTTATTCCTTCTATTGGTTATCATATTTTCTTCAACAGAAGTAATCTCCTCATCATTAACTAGAAGGGAGACATTTTTGGGCATTTTTTTTTTCTCTTTTATGGCTCTTCTCCTTTCTAACATCAGTTCTAATCTGATCCTCAGTAATGGCAACATATACTTCATCTTCAACTTCCTCCTCTTCAAAAGTAACATGTATAGATTTACTATATTGATCCCTTTTATACAGTCTTGTAGCATCATGAAGTACTTTTTTTTTATTCTTTCCCCTATCTTATTCTTCATGTTCATGGAAAATGTCGACAACATTCATAATACCTCTCTCTATAAAATAGATTACCCCAAACATAATTCCCTCAGCAAAATCCTATCAAACAAAATATAATATGTCAATAATAACTAAGTTATTAAAAATATAATGATACAGTTAGAATAACACAAAACACATAAATATAAATATACATATTTACAATCTTCTATGAAATATCATTTACGATTTGTTTTCATATCCTTGAAGAATATTCCCTCGTGTTATACATCGCAATGTAAAATGATATCTAATCTTATCATGTGACTTAGGCGGTTTTGAAAGTATATAAACATTTTCAAAATTCGGCCTAATATATAGGTCTAGTACTTTTCCCACCAACTCATAACTTACAGCATCAACATTCTTACTAGCATATAGATATAATTGTAGAATTTTTCCTTCTCTATCTTTCACATATCATGCATATTTTGAACGATTCACTTCTTTGATTTCTTCCAGTATGAAACCAACTTCTTTTATTTTGGGGAGGTAACTACTACATTTGCAGTAATTAACTCAGGTTGAGTTTGTTCAGAAGTATTTTTTGAGGGCCCACCTCCAACTTTAGATGATGCAAATGTTGACTTTGGTCTAGAAAGATTGAAGAAATCTTCCTTGATGTCATTTTCGTGCAAACATATATATTTACATATAAATAAGTAAATCACAAGAAAACCAAATATCTTATGTAAACAAACAAAATGACAAATAAAATAAAAACGAAAAAGCACCAGAAACATGTACATCAACCCCCAATTCTAGTGTGTTTTTAGGTTCATCCAAAATAGAAAAATAGAAAACCAATTCCGGAAATTTTTTTTTTTTTTTTACATCCTCCCCAATGCCCCGTTTGTTGGGGGACCGGTGTTTGCACCCACCAGGGAACAAGGGGGCTCGATTCTGAGAATCGCCCCCCTTCCTGGAAGGAGGGTCGATTCATGCCTTGGGCGGGCGCCTGCCCGAAGCATAGTGGCCACGGACATGGCCGTCATGATGCGGTCGCCAGCCCGCGACGTGCCTATTGTGGCCTGGGTGGGCGCGCTCACCGGTCCCTGCTTCCTTGGGGGGGCGGGCGGGTGGTGGGTGTGCCCTCCTAGGCCACAAGGGCCGACCCCATGCACGCCTGCAAGCCCGCCCCCTAGCCCATGTGATTTTTTTTTATTTTTTTTAGTTTTAGAAAATAAAATTATTTGAATTGGTTTTATGTCGTAGTCTGGATGAACTTGCCAACCTAGCTGCTAGGTAACTGCTAGTAAAATTATGGGGGTTTAAAACATGTACTGAGTGGGATCTGAACTTGATTCTACTTTATTTTAACAATTTCTTAATTTTTGAAATAATAAATTAAGTTGCTACCCAAAATAAAATAAAATAAAAATAAAAAATTGATTTCTTGGCATCCAATAAATTATTTTTCTTAAATTCCTCATTCAATGGTCAAAGTAGAAGGAAGACTAACCTTTCAAATGCGAGAATATTTCATGAATTGTTTTGTCATTGACAAAGTTGCTGCTCCAGAAAATCGCTCCAAGATTTTAATCAAAACCTCGAGAAATATTGATGTGATGTGAGGAATCGTGATAATGAAAGTTCTTATATAACGGAAATTACGAAATTGCTTTACCGCGGGGTAAATGTGCTATTAAAAATAAAATTATAAAGAAATCAATATATAGTTCTTATTTTGATGATACACTAATTTGTGTTACATGTGGGATAAAAACTATAACAAACATTTTATATATGTATATATATATATATATATATAATCAAGTGAATGTTATATAATTTAAGTAAGATTTATTTTAATTTGGGAAAATTTATTAAAATAAATTTGTGTAGGAAATTTGAATCGAAGTTAGTGTCAATATTCAAGAGAATATTTTACTAGAAAATTTTTAAATAAATCGTAAAAATAAAATTTGGAGGGGCATACTTCAAACAAAATTTTTGGAGGGAAAATTTTCAGCGAAAAAATTTAGAGCAAAACTTTCGAGTGAAATTTTATTTCTTTCAACTGTATATTGTCATTAGGAGAGAGTGCATTTGCATCATTCAACATATTTTGTTTGAATGATATGGATTCTTCTGCTACTGAATTTTATTTTTATGAAGCATCAACATCTTAGTTGCGTAACAAATCTATTCATATTGATGAATATAACAAAAATTATTTCACTATGAATATAGAGTCAAAATTTCCACTATGAGAGCAACAATGATGAAGGGTAGGATGAAGAATTTCAAATAAATAGAGAGTCAGCTTTTCCACTTAGTCTTAATCCTATGGACTATGAGAGTAGTAGTGACAAAGGTCAGGATGAAGAATTTCCAAAAAATAGCGACTCACAATTTCCACTTAGTCCTAATCCTAAGGACTTTGAGAGAAATAGTGATGAATGGCAGGATGAAAATTTTTTAGTGAATAGAGAGTCAAATTTTCAACTTAGTCCTAATCCTAAGGACTATGAGAGAAAAAGTGATGAATGATAAGATGAACAATTTTCAGTGGATAAAGAGTCACATTTTCCACTTAGTCCTAATCCTAAGGACTATGAGAGAAATAGTGATGAATGGCAGGATGAAGAATTTTCAGTAAATAAAGATTCACATTTTCCACTTAGTCCTAATCCTATGGACTATGATAGCAGCAACGACGAAAGTGAGGATGAAGAATTTTCAATAAATCGAGAGTCACGATTTCCACTTAGTCCTAATCCTATAGACTACGAGAGCAGTAGTGACGAAGGGTAAGATGAAGAATTTCCAATAAATCGAGAGTCGCAAATTCCACATAGTCCTAATCCTATGGACTATGCGACCAATAGTGACGAAGGGCATGATGAATAATTTCCAATAAATCGAGAGTCGCAATTTCTGCTTAGTCCTAAACCTATGGACTATGAGAGCAACAGTGACGAAGGAGAGGATGAAGAATTTCTAATAAATAAAGAGTCGTAATTTCCACTTAGTGCTAATCCTATAGACTATGAGATCAGCAGTGATGAAGGGCAAGATGAATATGGTGAAGAATATCCTCCAAGCCAGTATTTCAAAACCACAGATGATGGTATTGAAAATTTTCCTGCCGCTGAAGATGGTAATGAATATTTTTCAAACAATGATAGTGGTGAATTTCCTTACTATGTTCAAAATGATCATAGTAAGAATAGTATTCCTCCTAATGATGATTGAAATGCTTGTTCAGAGAATGATGCAATGATGGATATGTTGCGCGAGAAAATATTGTATCTAGGTGTAGAAGTAGACCTTTTTGTATCAATCCAAGATGTTATAGTTATACAAGGGGTAGAGTAAAATATCTCATGACAATAATTTCTATCAGTGATCTCATTTCAAGTGATTGTTGTCAAAAGGATAGCTTGAAACATATGGATTTCAAGTTTGCTTTGGTGAAAAGGAAGAGTTATTTGTCAATGAATAAAAGCATGTAGAATTCATATTTAGTGGGGTGCATGCAATCTACACTAACATGTTATGATTATCATATTGGGTCTTTATTGCCCTGTAGAAATACTTTCAAAATGTTTCCTTCAATTGGTAAATTTTGTTTGTCAAGAATCCAAGATAATTTGGAAAAAGATCCTACATATTATTCAGATGTTCGTCATAAACGAGAGTTTGGGCCATTAGCAAGCACTGCAATGTCATGGATGCAAGACTTCTTTTCAAAACATGGAGAGTGTTTTCCAAATAGAGATATAATACATATTCCAGATAATTTCTCAAGACGATAAATCTACAACTTATACAAGGAATATGCAAAATGTGTTGAATAAATTGGTCATTTTATTACATTTCAATATTTAGTTCAGATATGGAGGAGAGAATTTAACAATGTTTGTATTCCTAGGAAGACAAGGATGGGGATTTGCAGTACATGTGCTTCTCTAAAATAAAAAAAAGGGATAAATCTCAAGGAGCAGAAAGAGGTAAGCATTCATAATATTATTCTTTTAAATTGTATAGTGATGAACTATGAAAATGTTTTTATTAATAGGTTTATTTTATGTTAGATGTAGATTCCATTGTCAAAGCACTTCAAGAGCATCGCAAACAGCAAACAAGTGAAAGGAAAAATTTGCACAAGCATCGAAATAAGTGTTATGATAATCCAAATAAATATTTGGGTTTGATAATTTATGGTATGGACCAGAAGAAAACAATTCTACCATTTTTTTGTTTGCACACCAAAAAATTTACAAGAGGAAAATTTTATCCAGTTTCATTTGGTCGGTTATATGGTCTTCAATGAGAAAATGTCACCAAGGGTTTACTTCACAACTCCAAATATTCATAATGATGGAAATATTACAATAACCATAATTTATTATGTGTTTTCTCATTGTTCTTGTAATCTTCCCGAAGTTTTGTATCTACAATTGGACAACACTTGTCGTGAAAACAAAAATCAAATTGTTTTTAGATATCTAAACATGCTTGTTGATTTGAGAATTTTTCATAAGGTAAAGGTTAGTTTCCTTCTTGTTGGGCACACTCATGACCGCACTGATTAGATGTTCAGTATTTTTTCAGTAACATTGAGGCGGAAGGGTGTTGGGAGCTTTCCATCATTAATTGAATGTATTAAGAAATCATATATGTTAGAGCCTATTTTTCATGTGTTATAAGAAATTGTTGACATGCGAAGGTTTATTCTAGGATCACATTGTGAGGACAAATGCATTGAAAAAATTAATGACATTAGCTTCCAACATCAATTTCGTATCAAAAAATTGATGAGAAAACACTTATATGGGGCAAGAAGTATTCAACTAATGCAAAATGGGTGTTTTCATCAGGTTTGGAATTTTTGAAGTTCGTACCAGATCATCCAATAATTGTGTCCAATATGTTGTTATTACAATAAGTTTATGAAGTTCATAATGCACGAAAGCAGAAGATAGATATAGAGTATTTTGAATGCCTAGAAGAAATTAAAAAATCTATTAGATATACATATGAGTACTTTAATGTTGTTGATTCAGTTTGGTGGGAGGCATTTTTCAATGATCAGAGTGATAACCTTTCAAGATCAGCAAATGAAGATATGCTTCTGAAGACTCCATTTATTTTTCCACAAAATGTGTCAAATGAACACGAGGAAACAAAAATTGTTGAACAACAACAATCTCAAGGTATTATTAACTCTACACAGGCGGAGGAAAGAGAAATGTATATTTATTCTAGAAGATCATGTGCACAACGTGAAGCCATGGAAGATCTTTACAGGGGTTCAGTACATGATATTAAGGAGGGTTGCATGATCGCAGTGTTAAAAGATGAAGATGCACATGGCTATCCATTATGGGTTGCCAAGGTTATAAAGGTAATTATAGAAAATGAATATGTTTCATGTGTTGAAGTACAACGGTATGCCACAAACACACACCCATTCAATGGTGTGTATAAGCCAGAGATGGTAGTTGATAAAAAAATTAGCGGAAAGAGAAAAAGAAAGGGTACAAATATAAATCATCGCCACACAGACCTCTTAAAATTGGAGGAATTTTACATACTTGTTTATGACTTCAATTTAACAAAGAGAGGAACCCTTCACTCCAGGATGATAGAGATTCTCAAGAGGTTGCTACCAGAAGAAACAGTGTTGAGATGGTAGTCTGTTGAACCTAGTCGTAGATCTAGAATACTTTTGAAACCTCAAATGGTGGCCATGCATGTTGACTTAGATGGGGCACTAGTTGATGATAGAGAATAATATGGAACATATTCATCTGCATCTAGTCATTAATCTGAAAATGTGAATTCTACTGGTGTGCAAGAAAATATGAGTGATTTTGAATAATTATGTAAGAAAATTTATATAAATGATATTTTCATTGAGCAATTAAAATGATATTTTAACTTCCATGTGATCTTACTTGAAGTTATGAGTCATTTTTATGTTTTTTGGATTATATGTTTTAATTATGATGAATTCATTTGTTTGAAATATTCACAACGTAACAATAACTTAGAGAAATCATTTATATTTCATTAGGTTATTTTAGTCATATAATTTGTTCATAATATCATGGTTGAAATATGTTTTTTGTTTTTCTAAGTATGGCTAATTCTATTAGATCATATAAAACAAAAGGTTACAAGTCACATCCTGAGGATTGAACAAGTTCAAACCACAGGGAAGAGTCCAGAGAATTCTAGCAAGTGTTGGACTGCCCTTGTTGGGGAAATCAGTTCTTATAGGTTCAAAAAATAGTGTTGCTCATGATGGGAAACCAACAAAAAAAATTTGCAAAATTATACACAGTAGCCAAAGAAAAAAAATTCTAAACATGTGTAACCCATGAAGAGATGAAAATAAAGTCCTAAGGAAGACTTGCATGCTTATCACTGGAAGTTGGAATCTCCTCGATGATCCTGCACACGTAGCCAACCTCCTCCATCCTAGAGCATAACGCGTGCACATCATGCGGCTGGCACGGTGAAGCAGGAGATTCTGAAATCGCCACGTTATCCGTAGGCCGAGGGTCTGCTTGTTACTGAGAGGGGCCGTCTGTGTTCAAGTCCAAGCGGCCACCCACGTCCAATTCCGGACTGCTACCACTGTTGCCTCCTGAATCATCAGAGTCGCTGCTGCCGCTGGTTGCACTTTGCACCGGAAGGGCTTTTAGCTTGTGTGGGGTGAAGGTAGGTTCAGGGGAGATGGTGGACTTACGAGCTCATTTTTTTCTGCAAAGGGAGGGGGACGGAGGAGCCGAAGTAGGGAGATTTAGAGAAAGTTGGGCATTCAAGTTGACAGGGGGAGAGCTGGAAAAATTTTTCTAGTCAAGGGAGAGGTTCATTTCACATCCATGGGAGAGCGAGAGGGGAGGGCAGGGAGGACGAGCAGGCTGGCCGCACCCACCAGATCTCCAGCAACACTTCCTGTGACGCTGCAGCATGATTGTCCAAGGGGGTGAGTCTCCTGACCAGATGGATACGGAACCAATATTCCGAGGAGGGAGACGGCTAGCGAGAGCTCCGGGCTTGGGCGAGCAGGAACAGTGCACCAGAGACCATGGAGCGACAAAAGAGAAGCGCACAAAGAGTGGGTGGGCAAGACTGAGAGCGCAATTGAGAGCTAAGGTGGTGGAATAAATGGCCATGGCTGGCTACATTAAAGGATTATAGACCTGGTACATCGATGACAGGGTGGCATAGGGTGGAGTAAAGACTCCCTCACGCCAGGCATTATGAAGGAGCTCCTCCCAAAATCTTATCATGTGGAGTCGCCAAGTGTCCATCCTCATAACTGCCCCGTGGCACCTCCTTGCCTTAGTATTCACCCGCATCCGGGGGAGATAGATCCTTGAGTACCAGATGGGTACAATCTTTTTTGAGATTTTAATCATCTAGAGAGAAGAGAGTATTGGAACTGAGAGGAGTGTTATGCAGGACTCCTTTGTTAGCAAGAAGGTCCGTAACCTTGTTGGTTGTGCGCCTGACATGCTTGAAGTCAATTTCATGTTGTGTGTGGATGCATTGCTTCAAGAGAGTGATGCGCGAGGTCAAACTCCAACTCTTGGCCAGTTTCATGGCAGAAGAACCAGCTTGAAGATGAGTAGCCATGTGAATGAGAATCTGGGAGTCACCCTCAATTTATAGGGGGTAGAAATAGTGATCTTGAGCGAGAAGGAGGCCTTGGAGCAAGCCTTCGAGCTCCGCTGAGTTGTTGGTATCCCATCCTAAATTACCATAATAGACCAGTAGCACATCTCCGCAGGAGTTTCTGAAAATGCCTCCAAAACCCGCCTCCCCTGGGTTTCCCTTGGATGCCCCATCAAAGTTAAGCTTAACTAGCCCGGAGGGAGGGGGGGACCAGAAACTAGGAGAGTTGGAGGAATGGTTTGAAGGGGGCTCAACATAGGGGAAGGAGTGAATATGGAGGTTCCAGTTAGCCCAAATGAGTTTTTCGCCAGGGAGGGAGGGGAGTTCGGAGTCCTACCAGCACTGGAGGGCAAGGGTCTCCTGCAAGTTACTACAAATGGTATTCCAAAGAATGTTCGGAGAGGAGCAAACATCCCTAAAAATTATGTGATTGCGCTATTTCCAGAGCGTCTAGAGGATGTGCCCTAGAAGAATATTCCAAAGAGCGTTGAGGATGTCACTTTGAAAGGGGGAAGGGGGCTATCTCTGAATGGTGTTGAGAATGCTTCCAGGAATCCTGTCAGATCGTCGGCTTAGCAGTACAACTTTTTCCCAGATTGTGATAGCCAGCTTGCATTCGTTGAACAAATGCTCACTAGATTCCTCCTTGTTACCACAATTTGGGCATTGAGAGGGGCCAACAAATCCCTTCCTACATATATTGTCCCAAGTGAGAGTACGTCTTTTGCTGAGAAGCCATAAAAAAGTGGAGATCTTGGGCCATATCCATGGATGCCATATTTTTTCCCAGATATCGTCACGCTAATCAGGGAAATTGTGAAGAAGCAATAAATATGCCTCTTTGGTGGAGAAGGTTCCCAAAGAAGAGTATCCCCAGTGAATGATGTCGTCCCCTTCGAGCTTTCCAATACGTCGCGTGAGGAGTTCCTGCTTGATGTCGTCCATGAGATGGAGACCAAGTTGTTCTTGAAGTTGATATGCTGGAATCCAATGCCTATACTGAGATGGCATGATGTTGTTGTCCTGAGCGCTCTAGAACCTGTTGATTTGAGGTTGATGTAAGCTCTCCATCTTTTCCTTCCAATCCAAATTATGAAAGAGAGTGGCCAGTTTGGGCATTTGCTGCCAAGATTCGATCCAGAAGTGTGCTTGATTTCCAGATCGCACTTCCCAGAAGCTGTGGTCTCGGACAAGGGCTCATTTTTTCATGGTTGCCTTCCAAATGAGGGATCCTTCCCTCTCAGCATCGAAGTGAACCAAGTGACTTGGAGGCTAGTTATCAGCGTATTTGGCTGCCCATAGCTGAGCCCAGGGGGTGTCCGTATTGGAAATCCATTGCCACCAAATTTTGTCCCCCATGATTTCATTGTTGTGGTGCAGATCGTGAAGGCCTAGCCCCCCTGCACTTTTAGGGATGCAGATGTCCTGCCATTTGACTAGAGCCCACTTCCTTTTATCCTTGTTGCCTCCCCAAAGAAATTTGTGCTGGAGGCGTCAGATGGATTTAAGAACCCATTTAGGTGCAGCCAGCGTGGAGAAGAGGTACAAGGGCATGGATTGAAGGACTGATTGAACAATAATAAGGTGGCTAGCAAGGTTGAGGGCATGATGGGTCCAAAGCGAGAGTCGGGATTCCAATTTGTCTAGCAAGTCTCTCCAGGAGGAATGCTTGATGACCGAATCTGTGAGGGGGGCCCCTAAATATTTGGAGGGCAGGAAGGCAATAGGGAAGCCAAGAATGTAGGCTATGTTGCGCTGAGTGAGGATGGGGGTGTTGAAGAAGAAGAGCTGAGACTTGGAGCTGTTGACAGAGAGGCCAGCAGCCAGGGAGAAGCAATCCAATAGAGACTTGAAATCTGAGGCCTCTTGCACTGAGGATGGCCAAAGAGAATATTATCGTCAAATAATTGCTGATGAGTGATGGGGGGGCGATGATGTAGACAGAGGCCTTTTAAGGATCTCTCATTCACATGGGCTTTGATGAGCCTGCTTAGAACTTCCGCCATTAGGACAAAAAGAAAGGGAGAAAGAGGGTCTCCTTGGTGGATACCTCTTGAAGGGAGGAAAGGGGTAGAAGGGGAGCCATTGAGCATAATGGAGAAAGATGGAGAGGAAATGATACTCATGATCCAATGAATCCAGGTTTGACTAAATCCATAGGCAGCCAAGATTTTCTTGATGTAATCCCAATTTAACTTGTCAAACACTTTGGAAAGGTTGATTTTGAGAAGCATACCTAGGATTTTTCCAGTCTTCAAGAAGTGCACAACCTCATGGGTTAGAATGATACTTTCGAGAATGTGGCGGCCTTCCACATAGCCACTTTTCTCCTGAGAAATAAGGAGGGAGAGCAGGGGCTTCAGTCGGTTGGCAATTACCTTGGAAACCAATTTGTAGAGCACGTTGCATAGGGCAATGGGGCTATATTTGTTGGGAGTGGTTGCCTGCTCCTCTTTGGGAATGAGGGTGATGAAAGTGGAGTTGAGAGTGGGGAGCATCTAGTGCATGGATCTAGATTCTTCGACCAGTGCCCAAATATCGTGCTTGATATCCTCCCAAAAGAAGTGGAAGAAGTTAGTGGTGAATTCATCCGGTCCGGGAGCTTTTCCAGATTTGAGTTGGGCCATAGCCTCATCTACTTCCTACAATTGAATCGACTTGAGCAGAATTTGATTGTGGTCCTCAGTGATCATTGCATGGATGTGCTGGTTGATGTTGTGGATAGCTTCTTGGCTATTTAAGGGTGGTTCCATCTGCGTTTCCTTGAAATGGTTGAGAAGTTCCCATTCAATCTCCTCATGCAATTCCAGGCTGATACCTTGCTCATTTTTTATGAGGAAGATTCAATTTACCATTCTTCTGTGAATGGTAGATCGATGGAAAATTTTCGTGTTTTTTCCCCCTCCTTTAGCCAGCATATTCTAGATTTTTGTTTCCAGAGAATCTCTTCTTGAAATGCGTGCTCCTCCAACTAAATTTTGAGTTGTTGCTCATGTCTGCTGAGTTCCTCAGTGAAATCGGAGTTTATGATTGTTTGTTGAAGGCTGGACATTCTTGTCTCCAACTCTTGTTGACCCTTGAAGATGTCTCTAAAGGTATGTTGGTTCCAGTGTTTAAGTCTGGCTTTGATAATCTTGAGATTTTGTTGGACTTGATACTTGATGGATCCTTCAGGGGGGGTTATGTTGTGCCACTAGGCGATAACCATTTCTCTGAAATCAGGGTGGGGGAGCCATAATTGCTCAAAGTGGAACGGTTTACGAAGGCCACGACCTGGCCTTTCCCATTGGAGCTAGATGGGCCAGTGATCAGATCCGGTAGCAGGGATAATAGTAGAGAAAATGTCTCCTCTAGCTTGGATGACCGCATCTAATATCATAAATCGGTCCAAACGAGAGGCGATGTGGTGGCTCCCATTATGAAGATTGCTAGAAGTGTGGATCCCATTAGTAGTAGGGATATCAATCAGGTGATTTTGGAGGATGAAATCCTTGAACCTGAGACTGTCAGCTTCCAGAATAGTGCGACCCCCCCTCTTTTCTCTAAGTTTGGTTATCATGTTAAAATCTCACCCAATAATCTAGAAGGGATGGGGGTTCAGGGAAGAGAGAGAAGCCAGGTCTTCGAGACTCTTTATTTTGTGAGTGGAGATCTGAGGGAAGTAAACATTGGTGAGGATACCCTTCACATGAGAACCGATAAGGTGAAAAGAGGCCTAGAGGAAATGATGGGAGGCATGAAAATTAGATTGGGAGACAATGGAGGGGTCCTAGGCAATGGCTAAACCCCTAGAGGCACCAATCGCATCCACAACCATGGTATTACAGCCAGGCCAGAGCCTGGATAGAGAAGAGTGAAAGGTGGAACTTGAGCATTTGGTTTCCTGCATAAAGAAGATGGTGGGTTTGTTGTGTCTTACACAATTTTATCATACAACACTTTTAGGGACTATTTATCCCTCGAATATTCCATGATGTGAGCTTCATCACGTCAAAGAAGGATTCAGATCCTTGAAGAACTTTGTCAGCTTGGGGTATGGTTGAAATATGTTGAAAACTTAATGTTTTTTAATTCTATGGGTGAAAATTTATGAAATCTCTTTTAACTTTAACATTATGGTTGAAAACAATTAGAATTTTAGGGATTTTTAGTGTCATGATATTATATGTTAAACAACATGGTAAAAATTGTCGTAATTTTAATGTGTTTAAAATCCCATTATTTTATATTTAATTTCATTACTAAAAAAATGTTGAAATTGTACCTGGAAAATAAAAATGGTATTCTAGCAACAACATCAGTTTGTTTTTTCCATTTATTTGGCACACGAAAATTAGTTTTACTTCCATTTTTAAAAAATGTTGCAAATTAACCCTAAAAAGTAAACTCTTGGAGATGTGAAGTAAACTCTTGGCGACATTTTCTCTTGGTGAGCTGTGAAGTAAATAAAATGTCAGAATCTTAGAGTCGATGTTTCCTTTCACATATCCAATATTGTCAACAATCAATCAAGAGAGTCCAATAATGATATGCTTTCTCTAATTCATTGAAGCAGTAGTGTTTTGTTCATAAGAGCTTGGCCTTCATTTCAATGTACAAAGAATAACTTCATAGTTCTTAAACAATGTAGAAAATCCACATAGATTCAACCAATCTTGTAATATACTAAAACAAAATACTTGAATCTATTCTAAAAATTGTGGAAAACAATTACGATCACACAATCACATGAACAAGAAAGAGAAAGAATTTCTATCGCACAACACAAAGATGTATCTGGGGGAAAGCCTCAGCTAAAAAACTCGCTATATGTATATTGCATTATTTTAAGAATATGAAACAATACAATGTTCTTTCCCTTCCCAAGAAACCCCTGCACTATCTCTGACTGTCTCACTCTGATCCCAGCAAGTATGATCTGATACTTAACCGATTTCCTGCCCCTGGGTTGCTCAGCCTTGCTTATGCATTCTTGAGGGAATTGAGCCCCTATTAATTAGGAAACTCCCAAGAATTGATTGTGCAATTCATCTAAGGCGTCTTGTTGACCTCATGCATGACGTGTACAATTTTATAATAGTACAACTGATAGTCTACTTACCTTTAACTACAATCTCAATTGGGTTACTCTTAGAACTGACATGCACCAACTATTTATAGAAAATTATCATTTATATGATTGATCATTGCATGTGAATTAAATTTTATTTAATTCACTGGACCTCTCACTAGCTCGTCCATCAATTAGAACTAGTTAAATTGACTTTAACTCAAATAATTAAGTTAAACAATTACAACTCTAAATAAAATGTAAGTGGACCCTCTAAAACTTAGAGTGAACTATACATGCCTCCAGTTTGACTCCCAAATCGAATTGAATGAGCTAACTAAGTCTTCCTAACTCAATTCACTCGTACAAGTTGTCATGTGATGTGGAATTACAATTTACTTCTAATTTAATTAAAGGAAAATTAAATTAGAAGCCCTTCTTGTTGCCAATTTCAACAAACAGTAAAGGGAATATATATTTCCTAGCATCAATAATTTCTCTGCAATAAAACCTTCAATGTCTTTATTCATTTGTGTCCTTGGCTTGTCATAGTACAAGGTTTTCAAATAACTTTATCAAGAAAGCCTTAGAACTTCTAAGTTTGAAGAGGGGCCCAACCTTTCCTTCTAAACTCAATATATTTGAGCCAACTAAATGATCCTAAAAGAATTATCTTTAGCTTTTGCTAGGCTTATACAATTTAAAAACTATATATTTTGGGTTCAGGTAATATTACGATAACTTCTCCCTCTCTTTCCAAATATATCATCATGATTCTTAAGAGAGTTCAACATTTTTTCACTGTAAGAAATATTTATTGAAAGGTATACTTCAAAGATATTTTCAATAATCAATTGCAACATAGGTTTTATGACATAGTAACATTTTTTGAAGAAAGCATATGTTCAATACTTCAATCTGAGAAAAGGTCATAAAATTTCCTTATGTGGCTATGATCTGATCCACAACTTGCATAATAGAGGTGCCATTACTCTAAAGCAATAGCTTTACAGTTACTTGTAAGTCTGAATTCTCATGACTTATTCAAAAATATGTAGCATTAGTACTTCCTTTAGACATGTACTAGTCATGAGGTTTATACGGATACTTCAGGCTAATATATTAGTCCAAACCGAGACATTTTCTTAATGCTTCCAGAACTTCACAAAAGGATGACCTTGCTAGTATTTTCAGAGTGACATCATTTCAAATCCTTATGAGATTAAGGGACTTGACTCAATATTAAGATAAGCATCATCATCAATATCATAAACACCATCATCACAACCATCCAGGTCAACACTCTTGACCTATAAAAATCATGGCATCCACTAAATACCCATGGTATAACATCAATATTACCTAGTCATCATGATTTGGTTGATGCCTCAACCTCATGGTATCCATCACATGACTATCCTCACATAGTCCAAGTGAAACTCCAAATGGCCTCAGCTCAGGCCAGATGCTAAAACATGTTCCCTCTAAACAGAGATCTGAGTAGTTCTCTCAAATATTTGATCAACTCTCTCTAAATAGAGATCCAAGCAGCGCTCTTAGAGATCCGTGTAGGATGCTAGGAGGCGCCAACTAGACTCTAACAGACTATTCTCCCTAATTCCGGTCACAATACTTGACACAGGGATACCTTCCCTAATTTTGGTCATAGTATTTGACACAGGGAGATGGTTTTTCCACAAGATCATTCATCCTAATTCCATTCAATGTACTTGATACATGGATAACATCCCTAATTTCAATCAGAGTACATGAAACAGGAAGCATTTATGCCCATGATGTTATCTAATCCATCAAACCATTCTCCCTAATTTTGATCAATGGGTGAATTCATGAAGATGGGTTACACTTTTGGGCCAAATGTGGAGATGAAATTTCAGAATTTTACTCTTTTATTGAATTGAAGCCCTCAAAATTCATATTTAAGCATTGTGAATTTTGATTCAGAGTAAAAAAGATAATTTATGGAGAATTATGTTCTTGTCCTGGTGACATTTTTTGCAATTTTTTTTAGTCTCGTATAATATGTCAATTTTTCGTTAAATTAAATGCTTATCCTTGCAAATTTTCACACATCTTAAGAGGTATGCATGTGTTCACGTAGCATAACTTAGTCTAAAATGTGTAATTTTTAATATATGTGTGTGTGTGTGTGTGTGTGTGTGTGTGTGTGTGTGTGTGAACATGATCTACACAAAGAGAACTAAGTTTTTCTAATTAAAATTTTATTTTATTTTTATGAAAAAATATATTTTTTATTATTTTTCAAAGTTGGCGAAGTAATATTTCAATTGCACTTTGCAAACACATGTATTCAAGTAAGGTTTTTCTCAACTAATTAAATAAATTTAAAAACCAAGGGTACCATTTTGAAGATGAATCTTAAACAAAGATAATGATATTTTTTGAAATTTTATCATTGTGTATATTTTATGTTATTGATTTTTTATTCAGACTCTTTAAAACTATCCAAAAAAAATTCAAGCATTATGTTTAAAAGAAATTAGATGAAAAATATCTATGAATTTGAAACTGTTAAACTCATATGCCATTGGATAGAGGATTCCTTCATGAATCCAACATGATCATTTCCGCCACCTAAGGACAAATTTTTCCCTAAGTCCGCTAGGACACAAAATGGTGTTGCAGAAAATTTTGCAAAAGCGGTGCTGAAATTGTGGATTTTAGGACATTAGAATCTCAATCTAGCGCTTAAAAATGGCTCGATCAAACACTTAAACTACTCGATCGAACCCTCTTTTTTTTCACCTAAATGCACCCTCTTGCTAAAAAAATGTAACCTACCTCCATGTTTTCCATATATATATATATATATATATATATATATATATATATATATAACCATATCTATATATATATATATATATATGCTAATTTCTAATTTTGTAATAAATAGTAAAAATTTTAAAGCCATTGATTATGTTCCACCTGGTAGTAGTTCAATGGCCTAGGTTGCCTATTAATGAACGGACCCTTTTTTGTTAAAAATAAATTATCATATTTGCATTTAATAAATAATAAAGTATTCCCAAGTAGGAGTGGTTTTTTGGCCCACGTGGCAATGGCAGTATTTAGATCAATGACTAATTTGAGTCGACGCTTTTCGTGGTTACAGTGAAAAGAAAACTCATGAGATTTTACATAGACAAATTCCTCAAAGCACATAGCAAACCATAAAGATAGAGAAGGGCTGAAAATGAGGCAAAAATCATGGACTAAAAAAGTCAACACCCTCTTGACAACTTTAAATCAAAGTAGACAACCAATGAATATGTTGCAGTTTGAAAAATACAAGTTGAGACAGTCACATATTTTATTGACAATATCTTTGCACGGTAGTGATTTAATTGCACCAAGTGCCCCAAAGTTCATGTTCTTTGAAAAACCTTTATGCAAGCTCCTACAAGTGTTAGCAACACATGAAAACTATTGGAAAAATTGAAATGCTATCTGAAAATGCATAGATGAAATGTTATAATTGAAATCCTTATTTTAAAATATCATTAAATTTGACATAGTGTAATAAGGACATTGCTAGCATAGATGCAATGTATTAATTAAAATTACCATATTCTAAATACATTGAAGTTGTAATGTAATAACTGAAATTGCTATAGTTTTAGCATTGCACTAAACTTGAATTATATAATGCAATTATCAATTATCTTATCATTTTAATTGTATTTTTTTATTAACATATATTAACATAAAGTTGTATATGTTTATTGTTTTTTTACTCTAATTTAATTGTAACTAAACTAGCCAAGAGTAAGTACTCTTTAGCCACCTTTCAAACCTCAATAACAAGGGATGCTAGCTATTCTGCCTTGTTTAATTTATTTTAATTCCTTATAACCATTCAAAACTTAGTTGTAAAAATGTTAAAATATAGTTCAATAAAAATGCTAATGTTACACTAATATGAAATTTAGACAAAGAAAAAAGGTTTGCCATCACATTAATGAATGATTGAAGCATTTGATTTTGTTAATGAAATAATTCAATGAATCGTCACTATTGAATAGAACACCTTTCAAGAAATCCAAATAGAAAAATTATGTCAATATGTAAACCAAACTTACTCTAAACTAGGGATTTAGAGTTGCAGATTGATGCATGTGTGGGTTTAGTAGACACTTTAAAGCTTCCAATTCTTTAAAATTGCTTAAACTAGGGATTTAGAGTTACAGATTGATGCATGTGTTGGTTTGGTAAACACTTTAAAGCTTCCAATTCTTTAAAATTTCTTTTACTAATACGTAGTTTTGATTTTACTAATAAGTAGGTGTATTAGTCATAGAAAACCGAGCGCGCACCTCCCAACAAGATTCCCCCGACTCTGCCACCTGACTGTCTTCCCTCGCCGCGCGAGGCCTGCCTCGGCCTCCCATGGCTCTCTCCCAACGCCACCGCGGTGAGGGCCCCGTTGACATTTCCAATGTCAAGCGGTAACCATTCCCCGTCAAGAAAACAACCAATTTTGTGAAAAAAAAAAAAAAAAAGTAGGTGTATGAGTATTAGTAAGTAGGTGTATGCATAGTTTTTCTAAAAAATAATTATTAAAATAAATTAGATATATATAGAACTTGGGCACAAAACAAGGGAATTATAATTGTAACTTAACAATAAATTAATACAAAAATTTGTAACTAGAATTGTTCTTATGATAGACATACTTTACTGAAACAATTAACTATGTTATATTATTAAAAACATGCTGAAGAATGTTCGATATACTTCACTGTTGGAGAGGATAGGTGAAGCCAACTATCTCAGATTCGTAGGTCTAGTTGATGACGACCAGGCTGGAACTGTGTGGCAAATTGATAAATTGGAATGTATACTGTAATCCTTTACGCAGAAAATCGTGGGGCAGCATCTATGGACAATAAAGTATATGTCACGTCATGCTAAATTATACTGGAAAAATATAGTGACATTTTGTTTGACAAATTATTGTAACCAATTTGAGTTTACGTTGGAATTGGCCATTCCAACAAGATACAACTTTTATTTACAGGGACCATGAACAATTGGATTTTATGAAGACAAGATGAAATGCAAAGAAGAAGCAATAGTAGTTTCCGAGGATGTCAACGACTATACTAGAGGAAGACTATATTCTTGTGATTATAGTAGTTTTTCAATGTTTTGTCATGTAACATCATTTCGAACTCTACAAAGTAAGAAGTGTTATTGCTTGAAGGGTGTTTTAGCTATGAGATTTTGTTCCGTGAATTGTTTGTCAAGTGGTGCATTGTAAGTTCTGATTGGCAAGTGCAGAGAATATAAGACCCAGATGGATACATCTCATATCAAATTACTTACTTATAAAACTAGTGAGTAAAAAAAGTGGCATCCATGTATCTTAATAGATGGAAGTAGGTCAATAGGATGGTCAATTTCTCGGCTTTTATGGTTATATTGATGTTAGGCCTTTGAGCACAACATGTTCTCAATCAATCTGAGGTATTAGTGGTGTTGACCGCTCTTTGTCAATGATCCCATAGCAGTACACCTTTTTTTTCCGCAAAAATGATCTATCATGTTCGAGTGTTCATGTCATTCAGATTTCATCATTCAGTCGATAGTTTTGTAAAAGATGTAAACCCATTCTGCATGTTGATAATGTAAATGATCTTAGTAAGACCATGTATGTAACAACCTAGATAAGCCTAATATTTTGGTGATGATTTCTATCCTAGGATATTTTTTGTCTCACTGATTTATTTGTGTCTCTAGACACAAATGATCGATAGATTTTTTCCCCTCCATCCTCATCCCAAAGCTAGGGTGGATTTCGTCTTCAAGATACTAAGTGAGTCTTAGTGTTTTTTATCGAGTCTTTGTAAAAGTAATCTGGGAATGATCCTAGCTAATTGGATAGATTGTTTTATTACATATTGTTGGGTCTACTGGATCATATCTTGAGTCGCAAAATTGGGTAGATTATTGAGGGTCTATTATGAACAGATGTTCCCTCTCATGGATTTAATGTATTAATCTTATGTAAAGAGGGTTCGAAAATAATTAATCCCCTCATGAGTCAATTAATTAAATTTTCACGCTAAATTGAATTAAAAATACTAAGCCAAAAATTTAATTAATTTTATGTCCTATGTAAATTTAGATTCTTCAAAGGCAAAATTTGTGGGTCCTTGAAAATTATATTTTTAAAGGTCTCGGGCCAAGGAAATATTGAAAATTTTGAGAAATTTTGGACCCTTGGGTCTTGGTAGTTAAGTCAAAGTCAAATTTTTGAAGTAATTAACTCAAAATTATTATTTTTTAGTTAATCAAAAGAGAATTAAATGAAAATTTCAAAATTCCTGAAAAAATAATAATTTCAACGGACGAGATTAAAAGATGATCAAATCTTTTTTTTACGGTCGAGATTACTTTGACGAGGATCAAGAGAACTAGCCATTGGAGAATTTGTCTATAGATTAGAGGTCAGTGTCAGTGTTTGAGCATCCGGTCTCTTGATTGTGTACTAGCTCTCGAAGTTCTCCTGTAATAATTTTTTGGATAATACAAACGAAGTCTTTGGGGTTTTATTTGATGGTTGTGTTCCTCTTCGGCATTTTATGGTAAACTTGTTCTTTATATTCTGTTGGTAATTGTTTCAATAAATTTTTGATTAATAACTCTTGTAGAGTGATCTATTGCACAAGTATCTTGCTTAAGTTACTGGATTTAGGGTAAGAATTTTAATTGGATTGAGTTAACAGGTATCTCTAACTCTTGAGAATTTCATTTATATCTTATTTCTCTATTGATCTAATAGTTTAACTTTTAAGTGTGCAGAAATGTCTCGGATTTAGAATTGGGCGTTTAGGGAAGTCATCATTTGGACCATCTGACTCCAAATGAAATAAGATCTAAAGAGCCCTCTAGATCTAATTCCCCAAGTTTATCTTAAGTTATCTTCTTGTAGGGTTTTCTAGAGCTTGTACCTAAAGACAAAATATTTATCTTAACTTTTATTGAATTTAAAGTTAAATCTTGCTAGTAAGAGCCTTAGATCTTCAGATCTTGGAGAAAGTCAGACTTACACTCCTCAGATCTGCAACTCTTGTGCATAAATCTGTAGATGTATTATATAGATATGTAACTTATTTTTATAGATCTGTGACTTATTTGTATAGATCTATAATTTACTTGTGTAGATCTGAAGTTTTGTAACATAATTTTGAATTCTAACATTTCGGTTTTTTAAGATCTCTATTTTTGTACATATTGGATATTGGGTTTTTCTCTTTTCACTTGTGTAGGAATAGATCTGAAAAATCAGCGAAGGAAAATTCCAGATCTGAGCCAAAGCTAAACCCTAGAGGGCAAGGTCTAGGCTTAATATTTGTTTACAGGTGAGATCAAGTGGAAGAAGAGCTAGATCTAGGCCCTTGAGGGTAAGATCTAGTCTCTAGAAAATTTTGTAGGGTCAGCCACTGAAAATTTTGCAGGAACTTCAGATTTAAAAAATTGGCGTTGGAGACCTCAAAACCCTAGACATCTAGGCTTTTAAGCCTATTTTTGTAGGATTTTGGTCTCCAAAATTCTAATTTTCAAATGACAACACTATCTCAAAATTTCAACGATTTTCAACGGTGCGATCTTCAAAGGCTTGGGCTAAGGGTTTGATCACTAAACCCTTATTTTCTACGAATTTTATTATAGCAAGAAAATCACAAATAATTAGACCCTAAAAACACATTTTATATGGTCAAAGTTGTTTAGAATTGCAAAATCTTCATTTTCAGAATTTTTGGCCACTTGGACATCTTTAATTTTTCCTAGATCTTACTTTGAAGCTTGCTGGAAATTACTACATAATTATGAAAAAACAGATCTAAACATTTCTTACGCATATCCTAAATAAGGTCTAAAAATTTTGAATTTTTAGTTTTCGGCAAAACTTACTATTTTTAGACATTGTGGGGATCATCTTCAGTATTTTCAATTTGTTGTTCCGTTATCAATTTATTGTTGTTATAAATTTATCAATTCTGAAAATTACTGAATCAAACTCTTTTAAAGCCTTAAAATTGAAATTTTTAAATTTTAATACATTTTTTGCTATTTCTGGAAGTATTTGGCAGCCATTTTTGGCAGTTTTATCTTACTGATCTATCACTATTTCACTTCTTAAATAAAAATATCAGATCTAAAGTTTCTCTTAATCAAGCCTTAAAATTTAATTTTTCTTCAAGTTTAATAATTTTTACTACTTTTAGTCATTTTGGGCATTGGTGTCAGTATCATTTGTTTGTTGATCTATGGTTTAAATTACTGCTGCAATTAATACTTCAGATATAAAATCTTGCTGAAGAATATATCCTAAGTTTGACTATAGGAGAAAATAAGAATTTTTATTGGATTTGCATTGTTTTAGAATATCGTTTAATCCATAAATTACTTGATGAAATGTTTATTTAGCATCTAAATTTCATGGTATTTCCTGATGATTAATTATTGAGATTTAAGTGCTAATTACTTTCATTGTGAGGATCATCTTCATTATTTTCAGTTTGTTGATCTTTTATCAATTTATTGTTGTTATATACTTAGTAGTTCTGAAATTACTGAATCAAACTCTCTTAAAGCCTTAAAATTGAAATTTTCAAGTTTTAATACATTTTTTGCTATTTCTGGAAGTATTTGGTAGTTTTATCTTGCTAATTTGTCATTGTTTCATTGCTGAAATAAAAATACCAGATCTAAAATTTCTCTAATCAAGCCATAAAAATTGATTTTTCTTCAGGTTCAATATTTTTTACTATTTTTAGTCATTTTGGGCATTGGTGCCGGTATCATTTGTTTGTTGATCTATGGTTTAAATTACTGCTATAATTAATACTTCAGATCTAAAATCTTGCTAAAGAATATATCATAAGTTTGACTATAGGAGAAAAATAAAATAAAATAAAAATTATTGGATTTGCATTATTTTAGAATATCATTTAATCCATAAATTACTTGATGAAATGTTTATTTAGAATCTAAATTTCATGGTATTTCTTGAAAATTAATTATTGAGATTTAAGTGCTAATTAATTTCATATGCTTCAGTTGAATTTGATGGGATTTTAAATGTTTGCTATCGATTAAAATCACTTATTGTTTAACTAACTTTTGTTTCATTTACTTGAATTATTGGATGTTTATTGAATATTAATGTTTGAGAAATATTTTCAAGTAATTGTGATTGATATATTTCAGAGCTCTATTGTGGATCTTTTAATTGAGTAAATTTTGGCATCTTGATAATTGGCACTCTTGCTTAAGTACTTAGTGGTTAGATCAGATTACTTGTAATCTAAGTGCTTTAGGTTTTTAACATTACCTGTCATCTTCGAAGCTTGTTTCATCTCACTCCTTCTTCAAATCATTTTCCTTGCATTCTGCATTCTAAGTTAGCATTGCATATGGAATAGTTATTCATCCAAGCAACAATTTCTCATCAAGTACTTGGTTGTAATTCCTTAGCCAGATAGTTGAATCCATAAGGCACTAGTTTCAATCATTCAAATTTAATCAAATCATTTAATCTTGCTAGATATTTTACAAGTATTTGGTCATTTAATTGTGTCTCCCGAACTGGTTGGTTCCCAGATAGTTCTCATTCATTCAATTTCCATAGGGTCTACCCCCCTTAGTCTATTATAAGGAGACATCTTAAACAGAAAGATTGGGGATCAGGGTGAAAGCACCCAATCTGAGACATCGTCGCGATACCTAGACATTCTGTGCGACACTATTATTTGGCATCGTTGTCGAAGATAGAGTTTTTTTGTCCTTGGTCTCAATGATATTTTCTAATCTTCTAATATTTTTCGCCATTCATTAGTCCGTCACACGACATAACATTTTCTAGCATCATTTCATCTCTTCATCTTTTCATCACCGTATCTTTCGACATCTCACTAATCCTTTCATCTTCTCTATTTTCACATTTAGCACCTGGACATTTCGGTTGGTTTCCTGTTTGGGTGGAGACTCCACTTGTTCATCTATTTACTCCCAGAGAAGAATTCCTCCCTGATATCCATCTACTTCTCTCGACTAGTTTTTTCAGATTTAGAATTATATTGATGTCTAAGTGGCGACTCCAATTCTTTCATTTCTTACAAGAATTTCTACTAGAATCTCGCTTCTTGTGGATCTTTTGATTTTTCTTGAGCAAGGATATTTCTCTCTATCATATGTTTGGCCCCTCCTATCCTTTTGAGCAAGACATCATGGACTTGTTCACCCCTTGTAACTTTGCTAACATTCAAGGTTATCCAAATGACCTTCCCAACAATGGCATGGACTTGTTGCCTTCTTTCCAAGGAAATAATGTGGTTAGTGTTATGGATCATATAAAAGCATTTAGCTCTTGGTTGGGTAAATATGCTAGAGGTGTTGACTATAATCATGAGGATGTGAAGATGAGCCTCTTTGTTCTTTCCTTAGAGGAAGATGCTTTGGATTGGTTTACAAATAAACCTGATAATTCGTTTAATTCATTGCAATTGATTATTAATGCTTTTAAGCACAAGTATGGAGACAAGAGAGAAGAAAAGCATCTGGTTAGAGATATTAGCATCATAGAGAAAAAAAGAAAATGAAACAGTAGAGGAATTTAATAAGAGGTTTAATGGTATTATTAAAGAATTACCTCAAGATTATAGACCTCCTGCGAGGTACCTTTTCTATTGTTATATTGATGCCTTTGATGTTGATGCTTCTTATACGTTGAGGCGAGCTAAAGTTAATGATTATAACCCTGCCCAGGTTTTAGATGAGGAGATTAAAAAGGATAAAAATGCATCTGGAATGTCCAAAAACTCAAGATTTTGACAGGTTTTCGACAGAATCTAAGGGAAAAGAAATTAAAGAATTTGATGAAAACTCTGTACAGATATTGGTGCAAAAACTTGAAAGCATGGAACTTGATCAGGAAAAGTTAATATCTAATCATTCTGAATAAATAAATGTCTTAGAGGCTAAGTTGGTCCAAATGGAAGGATCTCAAGCACAATATTTCCAACCTAGAAATAATAATAAACGACATAATAATGCTTAGCAAAAGAGAGGCCCATCTAATGAGCAGAGACCACGAGATCAACTTGAGTCTGCCAATCTTGTGGATGAAACTCCGCCTTATTGTAGAGCCTGTAATGCTCTTCATGAAGAAGTTACTTGCCATGTTGTCAAAAGAATCATAGATAGTATAATGGTAGGGATGAGTCATAAAATTAATGTTGTTGTGAAGGAATATCACATGCCTATTGAAGATCATGAACATCTTGTTAAGGGATCAACTCAGATGATTAAGGATATGCAACCCAACTATATGAAAATTATTCATAACATGGAAGTTAATCAGATTAATCTTCAAAATAAGATGAATGTCATGGAAAACGGGTTAAATATAATGGAAGAAAATTATTCTAATCAAATGTCCATTATTCAAACTCATATGCTTGTAATGGAAGCAAGACACACCCAGGAAATGACTGCCATGAAAAACAATCACTTGCAGGAAATGAAAATTATGGAGGCAAATCAGACCAATCTGCAAGACAGATTCATGAAAACAGAACTCAATCAAGAAAAATTAGTAGTAAGCCATGCCAGGGAGATGTCCATACAAAAAAGGTTGGAAGAAATGGAAAATTTACATATACAGAAGTTCCAACCCAAATTTGATAATGAAAATTCATCAATAGATCATAAGCCTTCCTGTCTGTTGAAGCAATTCCCATCTCATCACAGGGAGGTCACCTTTCCCATTATGGAAAAATTAACTATGGTTACAAAGGACGTTAAGAAAGACCAAGCTTATGTGTCACCATTGACAGAGTATATTCAGAATAAGATTGGTCACACTCTAGGTTCTTCAAATATTTTGTACGAACATATTCAAGATAAGGACAGGAAATCTATAGTGGTCTCAATGCTGACATCAGAACCCACTAAGAAGAAGAAAAAAGCAAAAAGGAAGAAGTAAGTGGCTAGATGCGTCTGATGGCCGAGAGAAGCTCGATATTCGGATAATACAGAGCCCTACAATATGAAGGATCGGGCATGGCACATCTGAAAAGCAACCCACAGACTTGCCTGAAAGCATACAAATGCTCAATATGCACTATATTGAACACATATTATGCCACAGGGCATCCTTTTTATTGGGCGAAATCCCGAAGTTGGGAAATACTTTTTGGCGGATGACTAGAATTTGGGTGAAATTTTTAATTACTCGGCTGAGAAAATAGTCAACTCAATTTCTTGACCTAGAGTTTTTAAAACTCTCATCCGAGAGATTTTTAATGTTTTGCCCGAGAGTTTGATTGGGTTTGATCGAAGTTAAAATACTCTCGGACGAGAATTAAGTATTTTCTCGTCTGAGAGTTGTATTGACATAAACTCTCAGGTAAACTCTCGGATGAGAGTTGTAAAACTCTCGGCATAGATTTTTTTTAACTCTCGTCTGAGAGTTTTATTCTTAGAAAAAAACCCCAAAATTCTTGTCTCCCCCGACATTCTGCATTGTCGTTTGCACTATCGTTTTCATTCTGGAGCTATCGTTTTCACTGGACTAGAGTTGTCATTTTGGCTGGACTAGAGTTGTCGTTTTGGACTGGAGCTGTCATTTTCGCTGGAGAATTCGAGCCATCGTGATTCTTCTATCCAGGTAAATCTCTTTTCAGCAAGAGTCCACCTTTTGCCTCGAAGATATCGAAGGAATTTTTTTATTTTTTTATTTATTTATATATATATATATATATATATATATATATATATATATATATATATATATATATATATATATATATTTTTTTATTTTTTTTTTTTTCCTTCCAGAAATTAAAGGCATGATTGCAAACACCCCATGCAACGATAAATTCTTCACTTGTTTCACTTGATTTATTTCCCTGACACTCAATACAGAGGTCCATAATGTGATTTCTTCAAATTGCACAATTTTCAACCACAATATCCCATGCCCAAAGGGTCACAACATTCCACTTCTTGACTTCGAAACATTTGGCCTTCTTGGTGGAAGTGCTTGGTCTAGCTTGAGAGTTGGAACCCTCGCCACACTCAATACAGAGGTCCATAATGTGATTTCTGCAAAATTTCACAATTTTCAACCACAATATCCCACACCCAAAGGGCCACAACATTCCACTTCTTGATTTCGAAACGTTTGGCCTTCTTGGTGGAAGTGCTTGGTTTGGCTTGAGAGATGGAACCCTCAACAGAGGGCACGGGAATCATATCTATAACAAATTCCTATTGAAGGCATGGGAATCATATGGTCTGTTGAAGCCATTGTCCACTATAACAAATTCTAACAGTAACAAACCCTGGCAGTGGTGGCCGCAGCTGGTGATTTCACTCCGAGACCAGGGATCTGAATAATATTGCAATAAAATTCACATCTGCAAACATAAAAATGTTGTATTGAATATAATGAGTTTAAAAAATAATGGATTTATGTTTAGGGTTTCATTCTTTGTTTGTGTTTTTCTTTTATTGTGGATTTAAAGAATATTTTAGGATAGCTTGATTTTTTTTAAATAGCTACATAGTATGGTAGAACAATATGACCTGCCCTTTTTTGCTTGTTCTAAATAGTAGATTCATCTTTCTATTCTCTAATAATTGAATACACTTGAGCAATCACAAAAGATGAAGTATGCCCTGCAAATTTGAATATGTATGGCCTGTGCATGGAAAATATTGATACAATAGTGTATAGTCTATTGTGCTTACTAGTCACTTCAATGATATGCTCCTCTTCTCCTTGAATGCGCTCTTCCTTTCTCATGTTCTCTTGCTCCTTTATGAGGTGTGACCAAACTCTCCTATCTTGTCCTTTTTATGCTTTGAGAGAAGATAACTAATCTCCTCAATCCTAGCAACTATTCTCCTCAATCTTAGTTTCCATCTATCTCAATATTTAAATGTACAAAATGGTGCTCAAGGGAGAATGATTTCTATATATAAAATAAATGAAATCATTTAATAACACCTAGAGTGAAAAAACATGTTTTGACAATTACATAAAGTCAATGAGCAACTATAGTGTGTTGGGAATTACATCCTCGATGTTTCAGAAATACATTTCCAAGAGTGTCTATAGGTTGGGTAACTCTAATGTAATGAGGGCTGATGTTGTCAGTGGACTTGACTCTGTGGTCATGGATATCAGAGCTCAACCTCTAATGTGTTAATGAATTTGTTAAGTGGTGTGTCATTGCCTACTAGCATTGTCAAAAATCAAAATTGATTGGGCTTAAAGAAAATTTCCCACAAGTGGCTATCCAATGCCCCTTAAACAATAACAATATTTACCAAATCCTTCAAAACGTATAGTATGTGAAAGTATAATGTCTCAAGGTTTGGGATAAACATAAAGCAACATTACGTGGTGGATCACCATGGCCCTTGGGGATTAGGCCCCAATCATCCACAACAATTTTAGGGATAACAATAATTGGTTCCCATCCATGATTGGTAGGTCCAATAGGCTTATTGGCTTTTGGTATGGTGAGACCAATTTTTTGAAAAGCACAACCAAAATAAACTATTTAAGGGTTCTACCAAATCAAAACAAGAAAGTGGTCCATATAGACTAGTTTTTGAACCAATTTACTAAAAACAACAAAAAATATTAAAAAATACATATTCATGGACTTCAATGTAAATCCAAATAACTAGACACCAAATATGCAAAGTTTAGGTAGTTGCAATGCATGGAGTTTGTAGTGTGGTTGGGTTTTTTTCCACCCAACTTCTTACCAACAACAACATAGTTAGAGGCATTATCAATGATAACCTGAACAACATTCTCCACACCCACCTTGAGGAAAATCACATTCCACAGCTGAAATAACAAGTTTGCATATTTCACCCAGTTAGATGCATTTATTGATCTCAAAAACAAGGATCCTTTTGTGAAAATAAAATAGGAAATTAATCATAGTAAGAGACTTTCCATCATTCATCCATTTGAGAAAAAATCGCCTTTTTTTCCCCATGATTTTTCAATCTCTATAAACTAGTCATTTATGGATTAAACATTTCTTTTTTTTTAATCTATAAAAATGGCCTTTAAATCTCTTACTAACAACAACTATGAACTCTAGAGTAGATTGATAATAAGTTTAGTAGGAACTATTGAAGGAGATATCTTCATCATACCACAATTTGGCCATGTACACATAAGCATATTCCTTGTACTTATTCCAATAGTTTCAATGGTGGGCTGAGTGCAACTAGTAGTGGTGGATGAAGGTGGAAGAAAACCAACAATACTATCTCGTTTGTGGAATTGAAAGTGAAACTGTGGGATTCTTTTCAGGAATGGGAGAAACATGTCTAAAGTGTTCCCTAACAATTATAGAGTTAGAGGAGGAACCTTGAAAATTATGGCTACATTTCTATACAATCTCTCTCCTTTTTTCTATCATAGCTTACATCTCTTTCTGGCTGACCTTTTTCTGATTTATATTTCTCAATAAGGGTTTTCATTTTCTCTATAATTTCTAGATCCTCCATAGTAAACCTCATCATGGTTTAATTTTCCCTCGAATACTAACTAAGTGTTATTCCAAACTAAAAATCCTAGCATTGGGTGGTGGGTCATCCTAGTCCTTTGGGGTTAGGCCCCAACCATCCATGCCAAGTTTAAGATTAATAAATATGGATTTCATCCATTATTAGTAGGTTCAAGGGTATTTTCGACATTTGGTATGTTGATACCCTGTTTTGAAAACTAGAACCAGAATCAACCAAGTGAGGGTCTAACGAAACTAGAATAAAAAACTGGCTTACATTATCTTGTTTTTTTAACTGATTTACCAAAATAATATAAAATGTGAAAATATTAATTACAAAAATATATATTCATGTACGTCTATGTCACATGGTTTGGGTTCAAATTTGAGTTCATAAATAATTAAGTTTGATTTGAATTAAATTTTATGATGAAGTTTGTATGAGGTTTGCCAATGGATTCACACATACATATTATAACACAGAAAACATAAAATGATAAGATCAATATCAATAAAAACAGATGAGCAAGCATTTTTATCAATGAACATACATGAAAATCTTAATCATCCATAGTTAGAGAGAAGCCATGTTGAGCAGAGGAATGTTGGTTACATCCTTGTATGGCATGTAACCTCGGTCCCATAACTTGGTGAGTCACTGTAGCCTTGACCCGTGTCCATGTATGTTTTTGTAAACTTGGTTGGTGTTCATATGCTAATGTCCATAGCTTGCTCCACCTCAACGCTGCATAATTGTAGGCTTTGACCCTTGTCATCGTAACCTAATCATGTGTTCCTATATGTCCTTGCGTCCCTGTAACCTCAACCTTGTAACCTTGCGCTTTGACACAAACCATGTCCACATAGAGACACTTTAACTTATTGCAAAGGAAAATAGGAGAGGTTTTAATTGGGATTGTAAATCAAATTTGGAAATTTTGAGGTTAATAACTAAAATTTTAGGATACAGGAAATATATATAAAAATTTATTAACAATAAAATTTTATATGAGATTGCTAACAAAATTCCAGATATTGAAAAATGCTTACCATACTTTTTATACCATATAACTAATATTGTTGGTGGCTTCAAAATGTTGGAGCTATAGTACCTGTTATCCATTGGTTGATGACATGACTATCAATTGATGATTTGTTTTCTAATTTGTTTATGAGAGGCAGAAATTTGATTTGATACTATAGCAACAATGGCCTCGGGCAAGCCCTCCAAATACCCCTCCATGAGAGGAGAATTATCAGGTACATTGGTTGTTTAGTTATGTCATGTTTTCAATTAGGTTATATTTATTTTTCATTGTGAAAAATTGATTAATGTGAAATTTTTTTGTCCTACACAGGTGGACGCACTCATATGACTCATGCGCCCAGATACAAAATCGAACAAGAGGAGCCCCATAGCCCTGTTCCCATTCGTCCCTAATTTCATAGAGCCCATTCTAAGGGGTATATTATACGCGGTATAGGTACACATTAGATCAATTGCTAGTTAAAATGTTCAAGTTTACGTTATATTCAATGTTGAACAGGTGAATTTTTTTTTCTTCAAATGACATGTGTTTAATGTGAAAACAGTATGCTCCATAGGTGCAAATGTAGGAGTTAGGGTTGGCCCTATTGCTGGTGAGAGGAAAAGGAGAAAAATGTCTCAGCCTGTGGCATTCATCCCACACTTGGATACTTATCCTTCAAGTAAAATATAAAGGAAAATTTATTGTTTGATGTATGTTTAATGTGAAACTTATTGTGTGTCTCATGTACTTGTGTTATAAAACAATTTAATGTTTTGTACAGTGGGTGATAAAGACGTTCATTCCTTGGAAGGGAACAATCCTAGTATGAGCGAAGAGGATGAGATAGTTTTTCCTTGAGGTATTTTCAAATGACCAGACAAGTTTTTTATATACAAATTTTCCTTATAAATTTTTTAATTTTTAATATGTGCAATAATTTAACATGTTACAAGTGGTGGTGGTCGCACTCCTAGGGGGAGAGGTCGTAGGGTTCATGAGTTTCCTCAAAATTCGAGCTATGATCCCCTTTACACCCATCCCAGTGATATTCCTGAGCATATGCCTTGGCAAGATACCATCTCCTTACTTGTTGCTGATGGGATGAGGGAGCATTCCACGAGATTGCACAATGAATTGAAAAGTTGCAATCTCTTTGCCCCTAGTCGAAATTGTCTCCAAATTGTTTTGCAAAATTTGGAGAGTTTGATAGAGACTTATCATGGGGTTGGACCATCAACCCAAGTTTTTTTTGACATGATGCGTAGGATGAGAGCGTCAGTGATTAGTATCCACTCCTACAATGAAGTTAAAAGTAGGGTCACTAAAGAAATAGGCTTGTCACTATTTGACTTGTGTCATGAAGACAAAAAACGTCTGAAGATTGCAAGATTCAATGATCCCAATATTGCACCTTATATTTATGAGAAGTTCATGTATGCATACGGGAAGTTCCCAAATAATGATGAGGTTCCGCAATATTTTTTTAGGATGTTTTATGCTCAATTCCGAGAGCACATGAACCCTAACTATACAGATACGAGGTCCAAATTATATGGAGCTAGAAAAGGTCGTACATATGAATGACCTAATGCTATGCGAGATGTTGGGTTTAGGCCTCCAGTACCTCGTTTAGCACCTCGACCACCTAGGGTAATTACAGTTCCAGAGGATTTAGCCCTTATCTCCAGTGCTGCATCACATATGAGGGAGAATATACAAGAACATATTGCAGCTGCTTTAGGAGGGGTGGAAGTCGACTTAGGGACAATCCAACCTTCATCTAGTGCAGGAGTTCGTTCATTTGTGAGTATTCTAGATGACGTGTTGAGGTAGATGGAGCGAGATGAGCTTATGGAGTATGCATCCTCCTGTAGAGACCACTATGAGCGACCCATTACACAACAAATTCACACCATGGGAAAGGTATGTACAAGCATGTTTTGATATATTTTAAAATACACATTTATAAGATGAGCTAGAGTGCATGTAACATGTTTTTTTGGTGTATATATACATTTAGTCTCCAAAAACTTATGCCAATATATTTATTTAACTTATGCAATTTATAACACTCTTAGAACAACATTGCCTTGCCCCTGATCCTCATTTTGTAGATCATGGACATGATCATGTACAGGTGCCACATTCATTACTATCTATCTATATTTTTGTACTTCAAATTGAAATTGAATTTATGTCACATAATTTTATATGGTATGAGTCTTAACATTATGAAATTTTTAGGTTAGTGCTACAAATCAAGGGTTGCCTGAAGAGATTATTCCTTCTCAAGTTCCATTCGTGACACAGGTATCGATACTTTTCCTTAAGCATATTTATAATGTTTATTATATTTCTTTTCGCAAACTTTTCTGTTAACTTTGGTTTCTACTTTTCAGGCTATAGATAATATTGAGATGATGCAAACTGAGCCTCAAGGAGATAGTGTAGACTCTAGGTCAGAGAGTCTACATTAAACCATGGTAACCTCTTACCATTTCTTCGTTGGTATCATTGCCACATTATAAATAGGCTATCTAGTGAATTTATAGACAGTTGAGAGGTTCCTTTATGTACCTAGTGAATGCTAAAACTAATATTTAATTTTTAGTAAAAACTTTTACCCATAGTCAATTCACTAGGTTACTGGCAGTATAGGTGCTTCATTTGGCTTAGAGGAATATACACATTTGCTTCCTTAAACATCTCAGACACTGTCACAATGTCAATATGTCGTACTTCCTACTCAAGTCCCTGCAAAATAAGGAAGCCCATACACAAAAAGCAAACATACCAAGATATTTCATCTCTCACCATGGCTTTATCAGGTTACTCATAGTACAAGCTCTAAACAAAGCAGGAAAATCCGGGGAAGAATTCATTGCAACTTCACTAAATAAGTCCAATTTTGTCTGACTCCACCCATTGAAATTGCGAAGGAGGAAGAATATATTTTCATGGATCCCTTGGCTACAAAGTACCTACTAATTCATATTAAGGAAGAAGAGACAAATTATATTACACCATAGAAGGAAAGTGAGATTGACGTTGAGATAATTAGTAGCAAACCAAACACCAAGAGAATGAGAGGGCATCAAAATAGGCCCCCCTGTGTTCCAAGAAAGAAGAGGACATGATACATTCCTACCACCACCCAAACCCCTGCTACTCCAAAAAAACAAGTAAGGGCAGAAGAAATCCTAGAACACTAGGAAGACACTACCCCTACTGAAACATAAGAACTAGTAGAGTCACTGACCTAGGGTTGGAAGAATTTGGTCTGGTGGCCTTGCTACCCCATAATAACCAGCAAGGAGTGCTCTACACTACATATTACTGCTTCAGAATTGTTTCCCTGTAATAATGTGGATGTGATCTCTCAAGGGAAACTCTGTAGCTATGACAATGGACTGCATTCCCCAACTATTTATAGGCCTATCACTTAGAGCTTTAGGTGCAAAACTGCCATATGGGTTGCATTACTAGCACTTGTGGTGGCCTAATAATGGTTATGGAAGGCTATGGAATCAATATTCCTTAAAAGACAGAATTGCAGATAATGCTTCCCTTGTGACAAGTTTTCATCTATCCAATACAGACCTTTAACAACAATCATTTGGACAATAGTATGTGCTCTCATGTAATGGAAAAATTGGAGTTTCAAGAAAAGGGGGCAATATGTGGTTTGACAAAGTTCACAACAATCCTCTTCAGAACAGCTACACATATCTCGTGGCAGATCATGTCCATTGTTGCATCAAAATTGATGACATTTTTCATTTTCAAGTACCCAGGTTCTATTGTAGCCCAACAATGACGATATTCCATCCTGCAAACATTTTGGTTTCGAGGTTTCCTAGTTTTGCACGATGACTAAGCACAGAGGAAAGGACCATTGTATCCATGAGGTGGCAACATTAATTCACTAATTTCAACTGGCGGCCTTATTTTGGCACACGCTACAGTAGGATAGGAAATGAATAAGCTCTACTGAGCAGTAGTTTAGAGTAGAATAAGCTCTTTTGAGTAGCAGTCTTCAATTCTTAGATTCATAGGCTTTAATGTCTTGTGCTTTGCTTTATAAGGGCCAACCTTTGATGTAGTGATGATATTTTTGAATGTGGAGGCTAGTTCATATGTGCTGAAATGATTCTGAGGTTCTCCGTTCTCATGCACTTCTAAGAAGAAAAAATCCCCAAGTTGGAACCAAGTGTTGTCCACCAATGAAAAGGGACTGCACATGTGATTTTCATCACATTTTCAAAGTAGCACGGTGATCCCAAATTTCCAAAAGTTGGAAATGTGTAAAAATACCTTTTCATCAAGCATAACTACATGCACATGTTTGAAAACATCATAGACTGTAAACCCACAGGAAAGACCATCAACTACATCACTATTTTTAGTCCACATGTGGCAGATTTGTGAGCTCATCTCTTGGATGACTTTTACTTTCTTGACTGTTATAACCATCAATAAAGGCACCACAAAGGCACTGAAGGAGAGGAACGCACAACCCAAAAAAAAAGATTTACATGGCACATGAAAGAGAGAAATTCAAAATATAAAGAAAGTGTCATAAGATCATTGGTGGGGAGAGTGTCCAGCTTAAGGACCATAATAAAAAGGGTGTAATTCGTGCATTTTTTATAAAAATCCCAACAGTAATCAGTAAAATTATATATAAAGTTACTATGGAATAAGAATCTTTGAAAATGGTCTCATATCCCATGTCTGAACAAAGGTACAATAAACTAGCACTTGCTCTGAATCTTATGAGGCCAAACTTAGGGAAGAACCACATTTTTTCATATCTGTTGATGACAACAGGAAATACAGACATATTGTTGATTACAAAATTCCTATGAATGGTTTTTTGGGAAGATATAAAGGTAGAAGCACTGAAGAAGAGGAACACCCAACCCTTTAAAAGAAAAATAATTAGGTTTACATGACGCCTACAAAATAAAAATTCAACAAAGAAAGAAAACATCATAAGGGCATTACTGGAGAAAGCATCCAACTTTAGGAGCATGGCCAAAAAGGTGTAACTCATGCATTTTTTATAGAAGTCGAAACAGTAATCAGTAGTAATCAATAAACTTATAGAGAAAGTCCACTATGGAATGTGCCTCTTTGAAAATGGTCTCAAATCTCATGTTTGAACAGTTCTGAAGCAGTAATATGTAGTGTAGACTTATGCCTCCTTCGTATGTCAGAATCAACCAGAATCCTATACTTGTCAGCCCAAATACAAAGTTACTAATTTAGCAAAAATCAAAGCAAGATCCATTTTGTCGACATATTGACTATCCTCCAACAAGAGGCATGATCACAATTGCTTAGTGTAGTGTTAGGTACACTTGCATAATGAATCGCAATGAGAATATTTCAGTGAAGAAACCGGCTTGAAGGTTTATTCAAAATGACAAAGTTGTGATCTCATTAAGGACTTAATCCTTCATGCCAATACTTAAACACTGTATTCTCAATCTGGGCACAAGTTTTCACAACAAGTTCTTAGTTTCATTGTCCACGGCATGAACAGTGGTAGCCCATTCTATTACCATGCAACCCCCAAGAAGATTGATATTTAGTTCTCGGCTTTGTTCTCCATTCCATTTATTAAATTTGAAGGGCCAAATTGGTATAGATGTCACAGTGTTGCAAACTGGGATCCTTGTGCTCCATTTGTAGTTCATCAATCTGTAATAATATCTCCCTGAGAGCTTCATTATGCTCTAGTAAGACATTGTTGGGGAGCGATTTCATTTTCTAGTATAGCTTGATTATACATAGATATTAGTTTTGGAGCCCTAAAGTATGGCCTGAATCAATCACCCACTCAACCATAGAGGCCAAGATCTCCTCATCAACTTTCTCATCATGTTCAACACGAAATTCAATATCAACATAGTTGATTTCCTGTTGTATAGGAGCATGGGTTTGGGAATGATATCTCTATGCTTCCCTATGAGCTTGAAGTGTGCCTTGAGTGCTCCCTTCTACTTGAGAAGAGGACCCTCAATAGGATTTGGCTCTTTGTCGTGGAATTGGAGTTGTCAAGCAGGGGAGTAATCGAGTATGGGTATGCACAAAGGTGAAGACTTCAAATGGATATATCCATGTCCAACAAGAAGGAGCTTCAATGGTGTAAACACCAAGTAAGGCTGAGCGTAAATGAATTTAAAGTTGGAGAGGAGAAGGTGTAGGGTTGTGGGCACCACCGAAGGAGGTAGGAATAATACTATGGATCATAGAGGCTTCCCAAGGTGCAAGGGGGACACAAGTATTTCACTATGTAAGCAAAAGCCTGAGTTCACAACTTAATTTCCCTACTTTGACAATTTCAAATTTGATTTATTTACAATAGCTATAATAGTGGAATAAGCCAACCATGCATTAAGGAAATTTTGTAGATGCAATATTGATTGAGACCTTTGGTGCCACCACCTGCAAACCCCTACTTCTTCATGCACTTTTTCCTCGTAGATTGCATGCCTTCACCACAGGGAATGTCTACCCCCAGAATGAGCATGTAAAATTAAGGAACCTAGGATGGTTATGGACCTTGGGAGTCCATATTGTGCAACTTAGGGCAACATATGAAATTATTTGTGAGAACCATATGAAATTATTTGCGTATGCATGTAAATTATCATTTTTTAAGGCAAAACAGAGATAGGGGATTTCTATTTGAGGAATATCACCTTGGTATTGAAAATGTTGTGTGGTATGGCCAGTGGCGTTTCCAAGGAGTTTTGGGCCTTGGTCATTTCCAGTAATTTTTCGAGCACTCTTTTGGAATTTTGCAAGCCCACCTAGGCGCCCAAGATGGGCGTGAGATGTAGACCCATAGGAAAATATCACCATGTGAATGCCAATAACCCTTTAAGAGAACATAATTTGGAGGTGTTTCTTATCTCAATAATTATGTCAGGTGCTTTGCTTACCAAGGAAATTTTTGGAATGAACTGCATTTGTTGTTCAAGTGTTTGTCTTTTGAGTATTTTTTGAGAGCATGTAGATTTTGGCACTCGAAAAAAATATGAAATTCGTTTTTGAAGTCATTATCACAGTTAGTCTGACGTGGATGCATTTCTGTGACATTTACAGAATGATTTTGAGTTTGAAAAATGGGATTGGCTGACTGTTAGTAAAGATGAATTACCAACCGGTACCAGATTGGTAAGTATGATTTCACACATTCTTATGTTTAACAAAGATGGAAAATTCACTATTAACTAGAAATAATTTTTGTTGGCCTTGCTTTTGTTAGTTGTGCAAATTGAATCTGTGGGTGGTTATAGGGAGGAATCCTGTAATTGCAAATTGTGCCCTTCAATAAAATTCCTTGTAATCTGTGTTGTTTTTTCTTGAATTTATTTGCAGATTATGGGGTTGAATCCTCCATTTGTTGTTAAATATGCTCTTGCAAACAAATTTACTAACAAAGCCTTGGAGTTCAAGCCAAAGTTGGTCATCCTTATTGTTCCAAAAGAAACACAGAGGTAAATTATTTTTCATTATGGAAGGGTATTAAATTGATGGATTCTGAGAACAACAGCTCGACCCAAGTGTTGGATTTTGAACATGTTTCTTTCTGTTGGAGGGTCTGTTTCGACTGCAGACATTGGCTGATTTTTGCCTGAAGAAAAATTTAAATTTTTTTTCTTAAAAAAGCAAGCACTGTAAATCCCCTCTGGTTGCAAAGACTCGAGGAAGGACCAAATGTGTGTGGTCCTGGCGATAGGTTGAAATGACCCTGATCTAGCTAAAATTGTTCCTGGCCTTGACGTTTCTCAAGATGGGAGTGGGGATGTTATCCCGTATTTGGGAAAGGAGCCACCCCCTCATCTGATTAACTCCTTCCCTGACAGCCCTCCCGGGGAGTGTCAGAAGGGGGAGAAGATGGACTTGTTAAAGGGAACTGTTTTCTGTAGACAAGTTGGTTGTGGTTGATCAAATAGGCCCACTTCAGTTTCAATGCAACCTATTCCAGGATCCTCTAAGAATGGATGGTATAAATTAAAAGGAGAAAGGAAAAGAAAAGCAGTGGAATGGACTGCACGATCCTTTGGTCCAGGAATGAGAAGCAAGCTACCCGTCCTTGAAAACAATAAAATGGTCAAGATGGATTCTTAATGTAACATATTTTATGGCTCAAGCCTGTATTTTTACCATAATTTACATTTTTCATTAGATTCGGCTAAGGTGTCAAACATTGAAATATCAGACATGCTTCAGAGTAGCTTAATCCGGGGGTCAACTGTTGAACATTAGACCCAGGATTGGATTTTCCCAAGAAATATATGTGGCAATCTTTGATGCATATCATGTTTGTGTTAATTGATCTTTATTTACCCAAAACAATGTTAAACAAATTAGTTTCCGTTACGTTTGATTAATCAGAATGTTTTTTTTGTAAAAATGGTCAAGCATATCAGTCTTGGTCACATCTAATTGATCTGAATATGTTTTGTTTCTTCATACAGGTAGCGAGGTGCACGAAGATCATTAATCCAAACACTGATGATTCCAAGTATGTCATAAATGTCAAACAAATTACCAAGGTATGCCTATTTCTCCAGGTTGTGTTGTGATCATATAGTAAAGTCGGTATTCTCTTATAGGTGCAGCAAGAATCAAAACTGCTACTTTACTCTTACATTAAAACTATAGCTACAGTGATTAGTCTTTTTCTCGCAACAAAACTTATGAATTCAAAACCCAATGTTTCCCAAAAGCCACATTGACTTGCATGTAGTATTTACAAAGTTGTCTCTTGGGAATGCAGTTTGTGGTTGGACTGGGTGATAAAGTCTCCCCTACAAATATTGAAGAAGGCATGCGTGTCGGGTTAGTTATTAAAAAATCCCCCTTGCAAAACCATCCTTTTATGTTCACTTTGTCTTCTAGGGACTTTGTTTCCTTTAGAGTTGAGTGTGATATTATCCATCAATTCTAAGTGTCGCTAACATGTGAGATATTACATTACTTCTTAGTGAAGCATTACTATGTTTTCAACTCTAATGTTTTATGTTGTTTGCATTAATGTCATCAAAAAATTTAGAGATTGCTTCAAGTCACACCTTGTGGGTTTTGTCAAGAATGTAATGATTGATGGTCTTCTTTCTTTATGTAGGGTTGATCGCAATAAGTATCAAATTCAGATCCCTTTGCCTCCTAAAATTGATCCTAGTGTGACAATGATGACTGTTGAAGAAAAGCCAGATGTTACTTACAATGATGTTGGAGGTTGCAAAGAACAAATTGGAAAGATGTGAGAGGTTTTTCAATTCTCTTATAAGTCATCGTCTATTCACATTTCATATTTCCTCATTTGGCCAATAGTATCAACAGAGTATTATGTCAATAAATCGTCAATATAAAAATTCATTTATCATAACAGTTACAGGGATAACATTCAGTAATCTCATCCTAGTAAAAATAATAATAAATTCACTTTTCTTCAAGAGAATTCATGCTAAATTAAGAAACTTTGGAATCTGAAAATTGTATGTAGGCATATGTTAGCTAGTTTAGAGATTGCTTCAAGTCACACCTTGTGGGTTTTGTCAGGAATGTAATGATTGATGGTCTTGTTTCTTTATGTAGGGTTGATCGCAAAAAGTATCATATTCAGTTCCCTTTGCCTCCTAAGATTGATCCCAGTGTGACAATGATGATTGTTTGTCTTGAAGGGCTAGAGAATATTTTGAAAGTTGGGGAAGCAGAGAAGGTTTTGGGCAACACTGGAGGTGTAAATATCTATGCACAGTATATTGATGATGTTGAAGGACTTGAGAAGATTGAGAACTTGCAAAGTCATGACAATAATGAAATTTATGAGAAGGCAGTAAAGATTCTTGAAACTTATTGGCTAGAAGATGATGAAGATGACCAAACAGTCAATTTTTACCTCTCATATTTAACATTTTAAGCGACCTATGATATGTCGCCGATGGAGGGAATACTTCATTTTCCTACAATCAGAGAGATTTACATAGTCAAGTATTCTTGCATGCATTGTGTATACTCTATGTCCACATGCTAGCAAATATCTTTTAGGTTCAACATGAGTAATTTATTTGACCTTGCAATCAAAATTACAATTATTTACTATTTTGTGGAAGCTCGGATGGAGTCTAGTTTCCCGAGTTGAAAGAAATTTCAAAATATGAGTCTTATGTTTGTCATCAAGAGAATAATTTCAAGTGTTATTCTAGCACTAATGAAATTTAATTTTGTAATATTTCTCCACCAAGCTATATAGATTCCAATCAATGATCTAATATTTCATAAGAGGCAAGTGATCTATTCTAGAAAATGTTGGTTTAATTGTTTTGTTGCTTATCAATATCCTTGGTTGTTGATAATTTGCTTTAAATTTAATTTTAACTTTTATTTAACCTTTCTCATTAGGAATATAGAAATGATGAATCAAACACTAGTTGCAAACAAGGTTCTCCAAAGATCATGTCCATCGTTTACTGTGTCTTAATGTCATTTTCTTAATATCATTATCAGAGGAAGAATTTTTGTTGTTCATGTATCAGATTTTAAAGCTACCCTAAGGGTAGAATCCTGTGCTTCTCCAGGGATATGAGGAGTCTTTATGCCAAATATGTTTTGTTACGTCCCTTAATCAGGTGTGCATGCCATTTGATGCCCAAACTCTGTCATTATGTCAAAGCCGAAGGGGTTAGGGTGGGTGCATTCTTGGAAAGGGGTTCTCATGTGCCAAACCTAGCATGTTGGGGTCTCATTATAAGGAATCTTTCTGATTTTCCTCAGTTTTTGCATAATTTTCTGGTGCTTACAAATACCTTTCTTTGGACTGATTCTTGTTTGATTCTTTAAGTCACTTGCAAGTTACATGATAGCTAATGTTTGTTTTGATTATATTGTATTTGCAAATTCTTGTTCACAGATCTTACTGCTAAACTTTTTGAAAGTTTAGGTCCATAGCATATGACTATATATTTAATTCTTTTTGAACATTAATTTATGTTTTGAAACAGTTATTAAATTTTACCAAGTATTTAGTAACAATTATAGCATGTTGCATCTCGTATTGTCCCTTTCTGCTATCAACATGTATTTATGTGTTCCTACCATTACTCTCTCTATCGTCAATTTCATTAACATGTTGGCATTTGACACACAACGCATTTTTTATGGTTTATATTACTTTCTTGAATCGTCTTTTAGCACAGTCCCTAAAAAATGTTGCAAAGGAATGACATTCTATTTGATGGTTGAGGCCAAATCCTTTCAAAACATTTGACATGTTTCTATGATTTAAACATAGAAACATTTCACATTTCACATTAAATTCATTCTTATTCCTTTAGTGATTTTAAACCATATGTTACAGTACCAACAAAATATGTTTCAAATATACAATAATTAGGGGATAATTGGTGGAATAATACACCATTAACCTTAATATCCCCCTAATTTTATTCTAAATCTGAATTTTCTCACCAATTTTCCTCTTGATTATGTTCTTGCAAGACATGGTAGTATTGAATTTTGGTGAATATATGCCTTATTGTTGTCTACATCAATCTGGAATTGATGCTAGAAAGTTTCCTATGGGTAATGGTTGTTTAATCATATGAATGATAATGATCCTAGAGTCATTAATCATAATGATTGAATTCATTCTTATTCCTTTAGTGATTTTAAACCTTTTTCAAAGTGCATATGCCTCTATTTGTTATGATTCCAATTTTATGCTCCTAGGATTCCACTATTATGCTCCATCAATAAAATATAAAAGAATAAAGCTAATCCTTCTTCCAATTTTAAAAATTAGGAGTACCTTGAATGTTCCTTTGTAGGATCTATTCCATGTTGTGAAAAATATTTTCCAATCACATGGAAAATAGAAACATGTCAAATGAACATAGAAACATTTGACATTTGACATTTGTAGGATACTTTGTTGAAGCTATCAATATGCTCTATAAACTAGTTTGAATAATTTTTCTCCTTAAATTTGAAATTTACCAAACCATTTCTCTTCATCTATATTGATACATTGATGAGAGTTGAGTTGCTTTCCTTTGGAAATAATAATTTCATCTAAACACTTCTGGATTTATTGCTACAAGGGGTGGGATACCTATCTCTTAATATAAAAGTATGAAATCCAATACTAGCGAAACTTTCTAATATAGAATTAATTCATAGCTAAACACACCTTTATGAATAGTTTTGTATTCTTGAATGTTCCTTTGTAGGATCTATTCCATGTTGTGAACAATATTTTCCAAGCACATGGAAAATAGAAACATGTCAAATGAACATAGAAACATTTGACATTTGACATTTCTAGGATACTTTGTTGAAGCTATCAATATGCGAGCTATAAACTAGTTTGAATAAATTTTCTCCTTAAATTTGAAATTTACCAAACCATTTCTCTTCATCTATATTGAAACATTGATGAGAGTTGAGTTGTTTTCCTTTGGAAATAATAATTTCATCTAAACACTTTTGGATTTATTGCTACAAGGGGTGGGATACCTATCTCTTAATATAAAAGTGTGAAATCCATTACTAGTGAAACTTTCTAACATAAGAATTAATTCATAGCTTTAAACACACCTTTATGAATAGTTTTGTATTCTTGAATGTTCCTTTGTAGGATCTATTCCATGTTGTGAACAATATTTTCCAAGCACATGGAAAATAGAAACATGTCAATAGAAAATAAAAGTAGGAGACCTCCATCATGAGAAGAGACAATAATGAAGAGATTAGCCACATCAAATATAAACCAATCTAAACTAATGAAGAGATGCAAATATGATGACATTTGATATCAAAACTAAACTAACGATACAATAATATATATATGTAATTAAATATTCATTCATCACCATCATATCCATGCAAAAAAAGGGGTGAGTTAAGATCATCTAGGAGTAAACATCATGGACACATTAAATCACCATAACTTAATTATCTAGCAAAGCACCCTTATCCAGTAGATCATAATATATTGTTCATACCAACACACATCTAACCATCCACATGTCCATTTATTTGAAATAAATCCACAATATAGTCTTAAATATAAAGTCCAATGCATTGTAGCAATTATATGTTTTAACCCTAGAATCAAAGTTCATTGTTCATCTTGAACAATGTGTTCCACTCATATGAAATGTGCTAGTGGCAAATTTTCCAGAATGGTATCATGATCATCTATCGATAACCTCCATTGTCACTATTTTTTTCTACTCTTCACTTGCTTCAACTGCAACCGAGTTGCTATGACCAAGTGACTATATTGGGCATAAATAACCTCTTGTTGGTAATCTTGAAAAATAATATGATCTTTACATTTCTTTACTTCTTCAAAGATATTTCCCATTAACGCCATTGAACCGATTGGGCATGTATAATTTGATGGATCATTATACTCTTGCTGCAACGTGGATTTAGACATAGTGCATCGTAATAAATAATAATGCATTTTTTCTTGATTATTTTGTGGTGCAATGACAACGAAGACATCACCTTCTCTAACCATATCAGAAACACGATCATAATCATTATCAATCACAACCACTTCATTGCCCATTTCCTTGTCAGTCACGTTTCCAAATGGGGGCAATGGTGTCAATTCTTCGTGTTTCCATCGTTTAACAAATTTCTTAATTTGGTTTTCACAGTCATCAATGGACTCTATTTGATCAATACATACAGAACAAAAGCAAGAGCACTTTCGTTTCTCAATGCAATGTATACTTGTCATGTTCTTACTCCTAATTGAGTGTAAACTTCTTGTTTGAGGGATTCAAGGCAATTAAATGGCAACAATCTATCAACATCACCCATTGCAATATTCCAAAAGTACCTGCTTGAGAAAAACACACACATGTATGAGTCAAATTTTGAACAATATTTAGTATTTTTTTATATAACAAAATACACACATATATGTATACACATATATCCCTAGACATGTATAATATATTGTTATTTAAATGTGTACGCTTACCTGTGAACATCAGTCATCCTTGCGTTCGATACATGGCTTAAATTATCTTTGCACCAATTAACAACATCTAAAGAATTTTCAAGTCGGGAAGCTGAATGATTCAATTGATGTCTCCTAAGTCTACGTTTTACGCATGCCCCAACACCATTGTGCTCTCCTTTTCCATGCCATGTCTCAAAAAAATTCCATGTATGTCGAATGTTGGTTCTCTTATGAAGACGAGACAACCAAAAGGAAGATCTTGCTGATTTAAATTGACCAGCACAACCATCTAACCATACCGAATGTTATTTAAAAGTGACCCTTCGTTTCAACAATTCATTATAAATAACATTAAAACAATGTTGAACAAAACATGAATCATGTGTTCGATCATCACTAATGTAGAAATGGTACTCCTTAATCACCTCGCAATTATTTTCATCACTATCAAAACCATCGATAGCAAGCTCTGCATGTCTATACAAAATATGCACAAATATAGATACTTGGTCTGAATGATAATACTCACTTTATATCTCCTTTTGTGGACTAAACATGCAATTCTCAGTGAAATCAACCACTAATAATATTGTTCCTTTTGGGAACACATCACGTGATTGCTTGAACTGTAAATCTTGCCATCGTGCTATATGACAATGTTTAATATATTTGTATATTTTCACCCTGAACTTCTCCATAAAAGATGTCACTGAAATGTCGTCGTCAAGTAAAGTGATCTTTTTTTATGTTGTGCTTGAATCTGCAATAGGAGTGTAAGTAACAGTTTCATATCGCTTCCAATTCAGACTGAGATTTGACAGTCTAGGATCATTAGGACCAATGGGATACTTTGCATCGTAGAGTGCCAAATGAGAACATTCTGGGCATTTTCTTCCACCAACATATTCTTTTTTATAAAATTATTCATTATTCTCTCATGCACATAAAATCTTCGATAAAAATTCACGAACACTTGAAGGAGGGGGGTCATTTGACCAATATTTTATGCCAAAATTTACAAATGTCTCATAAAATAATTGGAATTCTATATGGTATCGACAACAACATGTGTCTCGAATAGTGATGGACCTGACATACCATGGTTTAATCTTCACAAATGTGCTAAGTGAAACCTTCACATCAATATTACTCTCCATAAATTTCTGGAATAATTCTACTTGACTAACCTATGTTATATGTTTGGCATGAGATTCATAATTTCCCTTAGATATACGGCGTCGCACAAAATCTTTTTCATTTGGAAACACACGAGAATTCAAATCCCCAAACTCTTTTACCCTATCCCTCACACCATGAGGAAGTCTATCATGATGTGGACGTCTGCAGATATTAGCCCAACATGCAAGTTCATCATTCTCATCTAATTGAATTCTAAATTTTGTATGCCTCCATAAACTTTTTCTTGATGTTTTAAACAATTTTGAAGTAGCTGACATCAACCGACTTGATGAAGTTCGTTTCGCGACTACACCTGTTAAAAGTGCTCTATGAGCATTCTTTTCAACTTGAAATCACTTTTTGGCTAGTGTGGCAAGCGTCGACGTCACATTTTTTGATACCATTTCATTTGCTAGAACCTCTTTCTCACTTTTAATGCCCAATAATTCCACAGCATTTCTGAGAGATTTGTGCTTTAAAAATCCACGTAACATCTGAGCTTGTGCTATGATAGATTTACCTTCAAAAATATGTTTCAACCCCCAATTTACTTTATCTCGAACTGTCCTTTCAGCCAATGGTGGTCCCAATTCTTCAATTTTAGTTGGATCCATATTTTCTAAAAACTTGTAGTTGTATACAACGTTCTTGGAACTTCCAATTAATTGCAGTGAAATTCGAGGTGTGGTAGTATCTTCTTGTGGTTCTGATGTTGTCCCTGTATAAAAAACAATATTAACTTCTAATTTGAAATTGACATATACATATTTTTAATTTTAAAACTATCTTGAACTACAATGTTTAAAAAAAAAAAATACAAAATTCAAATTGAAGAAACTATTGACTCACCAATGAGATCGATATCAATATTCTCTTGGACATTTTTGTTTTCAATATTCTCGTTGACAAGTTTCTCAACATTTCTTATTTCCTCGTCATTGTCATGCACCTCTACATCTCTTTCACGATGCTCTACCTCCACATTTATTTCATGGCTTAATATTTCCCTTTCCTCTCGCTTTTTTTTTTGTAATCTCTCATTTTTATCTGTTGAATCAGTTCTTTTTCGATCGTGCCTTGATAGGCAATTCCTTTGGTTTCCCATGTTCACAAAATTGGAAACCTAAAATCCAATTCTATTTGGACCAAATACCCAAAAAAACATAAAGACTTCATAATAAGTACCTCATGCTTTCAATAAGAGAGAAAATTAAATAAATAATTAAATTCATAAAGACATTTTGCAAAAATAATTCATGCCTTCATATAGACATTTTTCAAAAATACTTCATGCATCCGTGCACCCACAAAAACTTCAAAAAAAAAAAATCGTCAAAAATATTTCGCACCCAAAAAAACTTTAAAAAAAAATTGCACCTAGAAAATATTCGCACCTTGGCAGAAAAAGAATTCGGACCCTCACACCTTTGCAATTTTTGGACCCTCGCACTTTCGTAATTTTCGCTAGTTCAGAATGGTGTGTGGAAAACAATGTTACCGATGAAATAGGTAACCTGACCTCAAAACGGGAACTCTAGCCCAAAAAGACTCAAAAAACATGAAAAAACACCCCAAAAACAAAAAAAGTGTATTCCAGAACGCACTTGGTTTTTTTTTAAGGTCAAATTTCAACATTTTATAAACTTATGCTAAAAACAAAATTGTTTCTTGAAAAAAGGATTGAAAAAACACCCTCAAAACAAAACCAGTTGATGCTGGAATAACAAAAAAAAAAAAAAAAAGTCATATTTTTGACATTTTTAAAAATAGAAATAACATTTTTTAATTTTTAAAATTCAAACATTAAAATAAACCTAAAATTTAAGAAAAAAATAAATTTAAAAAATAAAAACATTTTAAAGCTTAAAATTTAAAAATATATAGGAATAAAAAAAATAAAAATTTTAATTCAAACAATAAAAAAACCTAAAAAATAAAAAATAAATAAATTAAAGATTAAAATTTCAAAATATATAGAAATAAAAAAATAAAAATATTAAATTAAAAATAAATAAATAAAAAGTTAAAAAAAAAAAAATTATAAAAAATAAAATATAGAAATTAAATTTAAAAAATAAAGAAAATGTTTAAAAAAAAAAAAACTACATTATTTAAATTAAAAGTAAAAAATGAAAAATTAATTAAAAATAAAAAATGAAAAATAAAATACAATAAAAATATTAAATTTTAAAAAATATATATTAAAAAATCAAATAAATTTTTAAAAATAAATTAAATTTAAATTATAAAAAATAATATATATATATATATATATATATATATATATATATATATATATATATATATATATAAACTTAAATTAAAAATATATATATTAGATTTTATTAAATTTATATAAAAAAAATGTTAATATTAAAATAACAAATTAAATTTAAATAATAATAATAATAATAAATAAAAGAATAAACAAATAAATTTAAAAAACAAAAAAAATATTGTTAAAATAAAAAGTTAAAAAACTTTAAAAATCAATTAAAAATAAAAATTTGAAAAAAATAAATTAAAAAATATATATATATCAAATAAAAAATAAAATAAAAACAAATTAATTTGAAAATAATAAGTTTATTATTAAAAAACCAAAAAAAACAAAAACACTAATTTTAAATACACAATTTTAATTGAAATAAAAAAATTATAATAATTTTATGTAATTAAAAAAAATAAAAAAATAAAAATGAATAAAAAAAAAATATTAAATTCAAATAAATTTAAAAAAAAAAAATACAAAATTTATTAAATTTTAAAAAATTAAATGAAAAAACTAAATATAAAATTAATATATATATATATATATATATATATATATGAAAAAATTTATAAAAAAATAAAAATACAAAATACAAAATTTAATAAAAATTATTAACAAAATTTAAAAAAATTAAAAATTAAAAATTAAAAACAAAAAAATGAATAAAATTTAAAAAACAAACAAACAAATTAAAACAAATAAAATTTCAAATATAAAAATTAAATTGAAAAAAAAAAAAAGAGAGAATTTTTTGAATTTTAAAAAAAAAAAAAAAAAAAAAAAAAAAAAAAAATCAAATTAAAAATATATATATATGTATAAAAAAAATTTAAAAAAAAAAAAAAAAAAAAAGAAGAAGAAGAAGAAGAAGAGAGGATAATTTTTTGATCGTGGTGGCGCCGCCAATCGGCCTCCCGCCCAGGTGGCAGCAGAGGCGCCCGCCCAGCGGTCAGCCCCCGTCGCCACCTAGGCGAGAGGCCGATTGCGTGAGGCCGATTTCAAGAATCGCCCTCCCGCAGCGCGAGGCTAATTCTGGGAATCGCCCTCCCGCAGCGCGACGGCGATTCCCGTAATCGGCCTCGCGCCGCGGGAGGGCAATTCCCGGAATCAGCCTCCTGCCCAGGTGGCGGCAGAGGCCGGCTGCTGGGCGGGATTCCGGCCTCCTGCCCAGGTGGCAGCGGAGGCCGGCTGCTGAGCGGACGGGGGTTGCATGCAGCCTCCTCGCCCGCCAAGCGGCTGGCCTCCGCCGCCACCTGGGCGGGAAGCCGATTGGCAGCGCCACCACGATCAAAAAAAATCTTTCTTTTTTTTCTTTTTTCTTTTTTTTTCTTTTTTTTTTAATTTGATTTTTTTTTTTAATTCAAAAAATCTAAAATTATTATTTTTTTTTTTTAATTTAATATTTTAGATTAATTTTTTTTTAAATTTAAAATTTATTTATTAAATTTTGATTTAATTTAAATTTTTTTTTTAATCTTTTAGTTTATTTAGTTTTTCATTTTTAAATTTTATAAATTGTTTCATTAAAAAAATAAAAAATAAAAAAAGAGAGTAAATTTATGGATATTTGTTTTTTAATTATTTGCATGTGGTTTTTTTCTTTTTTTTTTCTTTTTTAATGATAGTTTTTTTTATTTTAATTCTTTTATTTTAATTTTCTTTTTCAATTTTAAATTTCGTATTTTTTTTTAATTTTTTTTTTTTTGTTAATTTTAAAATTTGTATTTTTTTTTTCTTATTATTTTTTTTTTAATTTAAAATTTAAAAAAAAAAAAAAAAATTCTTTTTTGCATTTTTTTTTTAATCTAAATTTTAATTTTGTAATTTAAATTATTTTTAAATTTTCTATTTTAATTTTTTTTTTTTAATTATATGGTTTTTCTTAATAACTTAGAAAAAAATGTTTTTGATGTTTTTTTTTTTTTAAATTTTTTGGTTAATTTTTGTTTTTTTTCATTAAATTATGTGTTTTTTTTTCAAATTTTGTCATTTCTTTTGATATATATATATATATATATATTTTGAGTTAATTTTGTTTTTTTTACATTTTTATTGGTTTTTTTATTGTTTTTTTATATATATTTTTTATCTAAGTTTTGTGTTTTATTACTAATATGAAAATCATCACTCTTAAAAAACAAGGTTGATGTTGCATCAATACGTTTCAAAATTAGCATGAAAATCACCGCTCTAAAAAAAAAAAAATTGATGCTGCATCTATACGTTTCAAAATTAGCATGAAAATCACTAACATTTTAAAACAAATATTCATACTTCATAAATAAAAATATTAGAGTGTCAAAAATGTGCACACAAAAAAAAATGGGTGATTCTGCACAATTAAATGTAACATGTGGTGGTTTAAACTCTCGGTCGAGAGTTTTAAATTTCTCGGTTGAGAGTTTAATAAATATCTCGGGCGAGAGTTTCTTGTCAATGAAAAATCCAAAAAATTATGCAGTTTTCAGGAACCTGCAACTTTGGAGGGGCGGAACACCTACAAAAACAAAATGTTATATTTTAGACCTAGTACCAATTAGGTTCATATTTGAATCTAGTTTCTAATGATGTAATATTTGTGGAATTTAATTAAAATTTTCAATTTGTTATTAATTTTATACTAAACTGTGTCACCGTGGAATTACATTGTTCTGAAAATTGCACTGAATGAAAATTCAATAACTTTAAAATGGCAACACCAAAAAAATCAGAAAAACCATATTGCAATTCCTCTACCTGTCTTATCATTTTTCTTATTGACGATCACATTGAAAATAAAATCTAGTGCTCATAAAATGAACTGAAACATCACAGTTTTTTTTGTCTTCGTCCATTTCAGAAAATGATAAAAAATAGTGATTTAATCTGAAAATTACCAAAAAATAGTCAGTGCACTAGTGCAATCTATGTAGATTATGGTGATATGGTTTATTTCCAAAAAATGAATAACCTTCCCTAAAAAAAGTTAGGGTTCAAAAAGTGACTATTTATGTTTGCCTGAAAATTTCAAGTATATGCAGTTAATAAACAACAAATTTGCCCATCTATATGTCAATATATTTTTTTTTAAATATGAGTATGGAAGTAAGACAATTCTCTACAAATCTTTTTTTTATGTCAAAACGTAATTTCCATTGAAAATATGAGTTTAATGGAGTTGAAGTTGAAAAACCATAGAAAATTACAATTTTCAACGTTAAAAAAGGGCAAAAAGTGTTTCCCAAGGGAGTTGTATCTCTAACCTTACACCTTGTCATTTCAACATTTCATTTTGTAGTTAGAGTAGATTTAGATTTCATGTTAGTAGAATAGTCAATAAATGAAAAGCTTGTATTTTCATGTGTTTAATGCTATATGATGATATTTGGATGGACGCTACTTACGTCATTTTGTGTATTGTTTGGATGCAGATTTTGGATTCTCACATTCCTCCGATGAAGCAATGTCTCCCCAAGTAGAGCCAGATATTGACCACTCTTTGTCAACGACTCCATAACATTACACCCATTTTTTTTGTAAAGGGATCTATCATGTTCAAGTGTTCGTGTCATTCAAATTTCATCATTCAGTTGATAGTTTTGTAAAAGATGTAAACTCATTCTTCATGTTGATAGTTTAAATGATCTTAGTAAGACCATCATGTATGTAACAACCTAGGTAAGCCTAATATTTTGGTAATGATTTCTATCTTAGGAGGTTTTTCATCACACTAATTCACATGTGTCTCTAAACACAAATGATTGGCATAATTTTTCCCCTCTAGCCTCACCCCAAAGCTAGGGTGGATTTTGTCGTCAAGACACTAAGTGAGTCCTAGTGTTTTTTATCGAGCCTTTGTAAAAGTGATCTGGGAATGATCCTAACTAATTGGCTAGATCATTTTATTACATATTGTTGAGTCTACTAGATCATATTTTTGGTCGCAGAATTGGATAGATTATTGAGGGTCTATTACGAATGGATGTTCCCCCTCATGGGTTTAATGTATTAATCTTATGTAAAGAGGGTTGGAAATAATTAATCCCCTCATGAGTCAATTAATTAAAAAATTTGGGCAAATTGAATTAAAAATCCTAAGCCAAAAATTTAATTAATTTTATGTCTTATGTAAATTTAAATTCTTCAAAGGCAAAATTCATGAGTCCTTGAAAAATAAATTTTTAAAGGTCTCAGGTCAAGGAAATATTGAAAATTTTGAGAAATTTTGAACCCTTGGGCATTGGTAGTTAAGTCAAAGTCAAATTTTTGAAGTAATTAACTCAAAATTATTATTTTTGAGTTAACTAAAAGATAATTAAATGAAAATTTTAAAATTCCTCAAAAAATAACAATTTCAACGGACGAGATTAAAAGATGATCAAATCTTTTTTGACAGTCGAGATTACTTTGATGGGGATCAAGCAAGCTAGCCGTTGGAGAATTTATCTATAAATTAGAGGTCAGTGTCAGTATTTTGAGCATCCGATCTCTTGATCATGTACTAGCTATTGAAGCTCTCCTATAATAATTTTCTGGAATAATACGAACGAATACTTTGGGGTTTTACTTTATGGTTGTGTTCCTCTTTGAAATTTTATGGTAAATTTGTTCTTTATATTCTGCTAGTAATTATTTCAATGAATTTTTTATTAATAGCTATTGTAGAGTAATCTATTCTACATGTATCTTGCTTAGGTTACTGGATTTAGAGTAATAATTTTAATTGGATTAAGTTAACAAGGATCTCTAACTCTTGAGAATTTCATTTTTCTCTTATTTCTCTATTGATTTAATAGTTTAACTTTAAGTGTGCATAAATCTCTCGATTTTAAAATTGAGCGTTTAGGGAAGTACTTGGTTGGACCAACTAACTCCCAAGGAAATAAGATCTGAAAAGCCCTCCGGATCTAATTCCCCAAGCTTATCTTATGTTCTCTTCTTGCATTTTTTTCTAGAGCTTGTGCCTAAATACAAAATATTTATCTTAACTTTTATTGAATTTAAAGTTAGATCTTCAGATCTAGGAGCGAAGTCGGACTTACACTCCTCAGATCTGACAGATCTTCAATTCTTGTGCATAGATCTGTAGATGTATTATATAAATCTGTGACTTATTTGTATAGATTTGTAATTTATTTGTGCAGATTTGAAATTTTGTAACATAATTTTGAATTCTAACATTTGGGTTTTTTAGGATTTTCTCTATTTTTGTACATATTGGCTATTAGGTTTTTCTCTTTTCATTTGTGCAAGAATAGATCTGAAAAATCAGCCAAGGAAATTTTCATGTCTGAGCCAGATCTAAACTCTAAAGGACAAGATCTATGCTCAATATTTGTTTGTAGGTAAGATCAAGTGAAAGAAGAGTTAGAGCTAGACCCTTGAGGGTAAGATTTAGTCTCTAGAAAAATTTGCAGGGTCAGCCATGTTAGGATATTCTGACATATAGGAAATAGTTAAGAATAACTTATTCTAGTGTAGAGTTAGGTAAAGTGTGTTTCTTTACCATGTACATTTGTAGCTTATAATCCGACAGTCACGATTTGTAGTGATCCGACGGTTATCTCTCACCTCAATATTAACAACACTTGATCCATGGCTTAACACTCGATTGGTCCATGATCTCTATTTAAAGAGCATGGAGGGCCATTTGTCTTGTAACCGTTTATGAGATAAACATATGTCGCTTTTCTTTTATATTAATAAATTGCCTGAAGTGGCCGCGTTGGCTCAAGCCGTGGGTTGTTTCCCTCTTTGAAAATTTTAACCACGTGATTATACTGGTGTACTGATTTGTGATCTGTTTGTGAGCGGTGACCTTTGATTTTTGATCTACGGAACTTACCTTGTAAATTCCTACATGGTATCAGAGTTATTTTGCGGACCGCATCCATTGTTGATCAAAATCCGAAGCTGGTTTGACTGCATGAGAATGTCGTTTTATAGATCTACTATTTCTGAACATTTTTGGACTTGGATAACTGTTATGTTGTGTCTAGAGCGTCTGTTACAGTGAGGAACGTCTTTCGTTTCATGCGAAAAGATTTCTGGCTGCCCAAGTTATGACAGTTTAGCTTTGGAGGTATAAAGCATCTGTTTTGCAGTTATATTTGTTAATAGTTCTACTTATTTTGGTTTCCTCTGTTTATTTTCGGTTCTTAGGTTTTATTTATTTTCCGGATCTATACCCTCTTATCTGTGTATGCTCTTTGTTGTGCACTGTGTGTGATCTCGGAAAATCAGAAACAAAAAAGGAAATTTTTTTGCTATGTATGTTCTTTCCCCATGTCTTTGTGCAATCTCGGGAAATCAGAAATAGTGAAAAAATTGATAGTTGTCGGTAAGGCTAACCGAAAATCTAACATTCTACCATAAGACTTGCATTTTGTTTTTTTTTGGCTCGGCTTTTGTGTTTTTTTGTGCAGAGAAAGGCACGCATACCGAAGAGTAAAAAAAAAAACCCTTCCTCCTTTCAAACAATAACAGAATCATTTTACTATATCACTTGGTGAGGGGTTAGTTTATGAGAATAGAGGTATTGGGTTCAAATCTCCTTCTCAAGTTTTTTTTGTAAAAAGTTTTTGTTAAAAGGGGCGGAAATTTTTTTTTTTTAAAGTCGCACTTCACCCTGTTCCCGTAACTATTCGGCATCTTCAACTCGTTTTTTCAAAATGCATAACTTCTTCATCCGGAAGCCTTTTTTCGAGCCATTTTTTTAAAAATGGCCTAATTTTTCGAGATTTTTCCATTGGAGTAGTTAGTTTCAGCTTTTCTCAGTTTCAGTTTTTTTTTTTAAATGGAAAGTGCATGCCCGATTATTCTTAACAACACCAATTATTTCCAATGGCTACCTCACATGGTAGATATACTTAGAAGTAAAGGGCTTTACAAAATAGCCACAGGGGTAGAAACTAAACTTTCTGATGATGATAAAGTCGTTAAATGAGAAAATAAACAAGATTAAGCACGAGGGTTGATAGGAATGTCCATTTCTCAAGATCTTCGATTGCATATCCTTGACATTGACACCCCTCATGAAGCCCTTGATAAGCTAAATACTGTCTTTGGCATTCAAAATCAAATCAGGGCTCACCAACTTGAAAATGAGTTGCTTACTTTGGACCCTAATAATTTCTCTTTTATTGAAGACTTTTTGTCCAAATTCAAGACCCTTAGACTTCTTTTAGAAAGTTGTAAGGTCAAAAAGGAAGATAGTAGCCTCATCTATTGCATTCTTGCTAAGCTTGGCCCTGCTTACTCTGTATTTGTTTCCACCTTCCATTCCGCTAGAGAAGCCATCATTTCTTCAGGAACCACCTACAAGAATCCCTCTTTTTATTCCTTTTGTGATTCTTTGATAAGAGAACAAGAAAAACTCTTACACCTTCGTCTTATCACTTTCGGAAACTTTTCTAAGAAAGCCTTAGCAGCCCAACAGCAATCATATCAAAAGAATCCCAAGAAGCAGTATCCTAAGAAGTATGGTCTGAAACCAAATAAGCGTCCTAAGCAATTTCAACCGCAAATTGAAAAAACAACTCACCAAAATGATAAGGCATATAAAAACAAAGGAAAGAAGACAGATAGACATTGCAACTTTTGCAATCGTGATGGCCATATAGAGTCCGAATGTTTTAGGAAGATGGAAGCCTTAGAAGCCACAATGAAGAAACACAACATCAATTTGGATCACTCTTCACCTTCATCTTCAGAAATGACACTTTCTGCTTGTGGTTATCAAGCATCAAGATCTGGTTATGCATTAAATGTATCTTCCTCTTCTCATTCTCATGAGTTGTTCATTGATTCTGGAGCTTCTTATCACATGGCCAAAAATAAAGCCATGTTTTCTTCTTTAAATGATTGTAACACCAAACATATTTATGTTGGTGATGATATATCTCTTAGTGTTGTAGGATCTGGAACCATTCATCTCAATAATGGTCAGTTTAATGATGTACTATGTGTTCATACCTTGTCATGCAACCTTCTCTCTGTTTATCAGATAACTCATTCAGGTGAAGGGAAAATAGTAGAATTTTCACCTCATGATGTTGTATTCAAGGACCTCAAATATCCTAAACATATTTTAGCTACTGGCATTGCTAATGATTCCACAAGGTTGTATAAGTTTGACAACTTTGTGTCATCATGTCTTCCCTCCGTTTTTGTTGTTCATAATGATGAAGTGAGCAAACTTTGCAATGGGCGATTTGGTCACTTAAACTATCGCTCTCTTTAAACTCTATGTAAGGAAAATATGGTGACGGATCTTCCTATGGTATCTTGCCAAGATGGTGTTTTCTCCAGAGGTGTACTCAGAAAACATCATCAGGATAGTTTTGACAAACGTGCCTCTTGGCATGCTTCAGCCCCTTTGCAGCTTGTGCACAGTGATTTATGTAGTCCACTTCATGTTGTTTCTTTCTCTGGTTGCAAGTACTTCTTAACTTTCATTGATGATTTTTCCAAACGCACTTGGGTATACTTCTTAAAACTCAAGAGTGAAGTTTTTAACATATTCTTGGCCTTTAAGGCCTTTGTTGAGAAACAATCTGGACATCAAATTCTTAAGTTAAGATCAGACAATAGAGGAGAATATGTTAACAAAAAATTTATCAACTTCTGCATTGAGCATGGCATTCAATTGCAACATACTGTTCCATATACTCCACAACAAAATTGTGTAGATGAACGAAAGAATCGTACCTTAAAAGAAATGGCTAATTGTATGCTTCAATCTAAAGGACTTGGTCTCAATTTTTGGGCAGAAGCCATTAACTGTGCAAATTACATAGTAAATCGCACTCCTACTAAGGTTTTAAAGAATATAACCCCAGAAGAAGCTTGGAGCTCAATCAAACCAGATGTAAGTCACTTTTGTGTTTTTGGAAGTGATGCTTGGGCCCATATTCCAGTTGCGAAACATAAAGCCTTAGAACCTAAGAGTGAAAAATGCATTTTTGTTGGATATTCTGAGGATGTCAAAAGACATAGACTTCTTCAACCAAAATCCAAAAATATAATCATTAAAAGAGATGTAAAATTTGATGAAAATATATCGGCCTGCGAGCCTAGTTCGGCGAGTGTGCCACCTTTGGCCTGCAAGCCTGATACAACATATGTGCCACCTCTCTCTCTCTCTTCTATTTTTAATAACATTCCTTCTAGTTCAGATGATGACAACGAGGATGACAATCCTCTTCCACCTTTTGAAATTGTTCCTTATACTCCATCGCTTCCAAGATGGGTTCGCTCTACTCGGGATGTAGTAGGTTCTCTTGCAGGTGACCCTGCCGATCAACTACATACACATTCTCAGTTCGAAAGAGCCTCTTCCTTATTGGCTCAAGTTCCAGAAAAACTTGATCCAAAAACCTTTGAAGAAACCTCTAGTCATCCAGATTGGGATGAAGCTATGAATGAAGAGTATCGTTCCTTATTGGAAAATGATACTTGGGATCTTGTTCCTCTTCCAAAAGGAAGAAAACTTGTCAGATGCAGATGGGTTTACAAAACAAAGTTTGGACCAGTTGGAAAAGTGGATAGACATAGAGCTCGTCTTGTCACTAGAGGATTTTCACAAGTTGAACGCATTGACTATACTAAAACCTTATACCTGTTGCCAAAATGAATTATATTTGCCTTGTTCTTTCCCTTGCTGCCTCCTTTAAATGGGAATTCCATCAGATGGATGTTAAATCCGCCTTCTTACATGGAGATTTGCATGAAGAAATCTACATGGAACAACCCCCTGGATTTATCCAAAAAGACTCCAGCCTTGTTTGTCGCCTTAGGAAGTCTTTCTATGGTCTCAAACAAGCTCCTCGGGCTTGGTATGCCAAAATAGATAGATTTCTATTAGATAATGGCTTTTCTAGGTGTCATTCTGACAACACTGTCTACACCAAGAAAGTGGGTAAGTCATTCACCATCCTTGTTCTTTCTATTGATGATCTTATCCTTACTGGTAGTGAACCAAACCATATAAACCATGTGAATTCTAGCCTCAAAAAGAAGTTTGAAATGACAGACTTAGGACACTTGCATTATTTCCTTGGTCTTCAAGTCTTGCAATCCAAGGAAGGCATTACCCTCTCTCAATCCAAGTATGCTTGTGATCTTCTACACCACTTTCACATGGAATATTGTAAGCCAGCCCCTTCTCCCTTTCAGTCTGGATTCAAGCTTTCAGTCACTTGTACTACCCCTAAAGTTGATGCTACCTTATATCGTCAACTTGTTGGTAAACTTTTGTATCTAACCCATACCCATCCTGACCTTTCATTTTCTGTTGGTCTTGTTGCTCAATTTATGCACCAACCTCATGAAAGTCACTGGAAAGCAGCTAAAAGAATGCTTCGATATATTTGAGATAAAGTTCAGTTCGGGATTCATTACAGTGCAGGAGCATCTCCATTGTTGATTGGTTTCACTGATTCTGATTGGGTTGGTGACCCTGATGATTGAAAGTCTACTGCAGGATATGTATTCACTCTTGGTTCAGGACCTATTACTTTATTCCGTAAGAAACAAAGTTATGGTGCCATCTCTCTTCTTCGGCAGAAGTATTCCAGTGCATTGGAAGCTATAGCCATGTGGCTTCATCAGATCCTGTCTGAATTTGGTCTTCATCAACAACATCCAACTACACTTTGGTGTGATAATCAGAGTGCCATTCAGCTATGTAAAGATCCAATTCAACATTAGCGTATGAAACACATTGAACTCCACATACACTTCATCATAAAGCTCATTCATGATCGTGTTCTTGAAGTGCAGTATTGTCCGACCAATGATCAAGTAGCCAATATCTTTACGAAGGCTCTCACAAAAGCGAAGTTTACCAAACTTTGATCCATGCTTGGAGTTCAGGAAAGTTGTCATTAAGGGGGGATAGGCTCTAATGCCTCCTTCCTTCTCCTATTGTGTCACCTTTGTAAATCCTTCAATCATATCCCAATTTGTTCTTAAGGGGGGATGTTAGGATATTTCGACGCATTGGAAATAGGCTCCTTTTGTGTTACCTTTGTAAATCCTTCAATCCTATCCCAAGTTGTTCTTAAGGGGAGATGTTAGGATATTCTAACACATAGGAAATAGTTAAGAATAACTTAGTCTAGTGTAGAGTTAGGTAAAGTGTCTTTCTTTACCATTTACATTTGTAACTTATAATATGACGGTCACGATTTGTAGTGATCCGACGGTTATCTCTCACCTCGGTATTAACGACACTTGATCCATAGCTTACCACTCGATTGGTCCATGATCTCTATTTAAAGAGCATGGAGGGTCATTTGTCCGATAATCGTTTATGAGAGAAACATATGTAACTTTTCTTTTATATTAATAAATTCTCTGAAGTGGCTGCATTGGCTCAGTCCGTGGACTGTTTCCCTCTTTGAGGGTTTTAACCACGTGATTATACTGGTGTACTAATTTGTGATCTGTTTGTGAGCGGTGACCTTTGGTTCTTGATCTACAGAACTTACCCTGTAAATCCCTACAAGCCACTGAAAATTTTGCAAGAATTTCATATTTTAAAAATTGGCATTGGAGAGTTCAAAAACCCTATACGTCTAGGCTTTTGGGGCTATTTTTGCAGGATTTTGGTCTCCAAATTTCTAATTTTCAAGCGACAGCATTATTCCAAAATTTCAACGATTTTCAATGGTGAGTCTTCAAAGCCTTGAGCTAAGAGTTTGATCTTTAAACCCTTATTTTTTGCAAATTTTATTACAGCAAGAAAATCACAAATAATTAGGCCATAAAAACACATTTTATATGGTTGAATTTGTTTAGAATTGCAAAATTTTCATTTTCAAAGTTTTTGGCCACTTCAACATCTTTTATTTTGTCTAGATCTGATTTTGAAGCTTGCTGGAAATTACTGTATAACTGTGAAAAATCATATATGAACATTTTTTATGCATATCCTAAATAAGGTCTAAAAATTTTGAATTTTCAGTTTTTCGGCAAAACTTACTATTTTTAGATATTGTAGCGATCATCTTCAGTATTTTCAGTTTGCTGATCTGTTATCAATTTACTATTCTTAAAAATTTATCAGTTTTTAAAATTACTGAATCAAACTCTCTTAAAGCCTTAAAATTGAAATTTTCAAGTTTTAATACATTTTTTGTTATTTCTGGAAGTATTTAACAGCCATTTTTGGCAGTTTTATCTTGTTGATTTGTCATTGTTTTACTGCTGAAATAAAAATATCAGATTTAAAGTTTCTCTTAATCAAGCCCTAAAAATTGATTTTTCTTCAAGTTCAATAATTCTTACTATTTTTAGTCATTTTGGGCATTGGTGTCAGTATCATTTATTTGTTGATCTATGGTTTAAATTACTATTGCAATTAATACTTCAAATCTGAAACCTTGCTGAAGAATATATCCTAAGTTTGACAATATGAGAAAAATAAGAATTTTTATTGGATTTGCATTATTTTAAATATCGTTTAATTCATAAATTACTTGATGAAATGTTTATTTAGCATCTAAATTTCATGGTTTTTCTTGATGATTAATTATTGAGATTTAAGTGTTAATTACTTTCATATGCTTCAGCTAAGTTTGATGAGATTTTAAATGTTTGTTATCGATTAAAATCACTTATTGTTTAATTAACTTTTGTCTCATTTACTTCAATTATTGGATGTTTATTGAATATTAATGTTTGGGAAATCTTTTCAAGTAATTGTGATCGGTATTTTTCAGAGCTATATTGTAGATCTTTTAATTGAGTAAATTTTGGCATCTTCATAATTGACATTATTGCTTAAGTACTTAGTGGTTAGATCAGATTATTTGTAATCTAAGTGCTTTATGCTTTTAACATCACCTCTCATCTTCGAAGCTTGCTTCATCTTGCTCTTTTTTCAAATCATTTTCCTTGTATTCTGCATTCTAAGTTAGCATTGCATATAAGATAGTTATTCATCCAAGCAGCAGTTTCTCATCAAGTACTTGGTTGTAATTCCTTAGCGAGATATTTGATTCCATAAGGCACTGGTATCAATCATTTAAATTTAATCAAATCATTTAATCTTGCTAAATCTTTTACAATTATTTGGTCATTTAACTGTCTCTTGAACTGGTTGGTTCCAAACTAGTTCTCCTTCATTCCATTTCCATAGGGTCTAGCCCCCTTAGTCTGCTACAAGGAGACATCTTAAACAGAGAGATTGGGGATCAGTTTTTAAAATTACTGAATCAAACTCTCTTAAAGCCTTAAAATTGAAATTTTCAAGTTTTAATACATTTTTTGTTATTTCTGGAAGTATTTAACAGCCATTTTTGGCAGTTTTATCTTGTTGATTTGTCATTGTTTTACTGCTGAAATAAAAATATCAGATTTAAAGTTTCTCTTAATCAAGCCCTAAAAATTGATTTTTCTTCAAGTTCAATAATTCTTACTATTTTTAGTCATTTTGGGCATTGGTGTCAGTATCATTTATTTGTTGATCTATGGTTTAAATTACTATTGCAATTAATACTTCAAATCTGAAACCTTGCTGAAGAATATATCCTAAGTTTGACAATATGAGAAAAATAAGAATTTTTATTGGATTTGCATTATTTTAAATATCGTTTAATTCATAAATTACTTGATGAAATGTTTATTTAGCATCTAAATTTCATGGTTTTTCTTGATGATTAATTATTGAGATTTAAGTGTTAATTACTTTCATATGCTTCAGCTAAGTTTGATGAGATTTTAAATGTTTGTTATCGATTAAAATCACTTATTGTTTAATTAACTTTTGTCTCATTTACTTCAATTATTGGATGTTTATTGAATATTAATGTTTGGGAAATCTTTTCAAGTAATTGTGATCGGTATTTTTCAGAGCTATATTGTAGATCTTTTAATTGAGTAAATTTTGGCATCTTCATAATTGACATTATTGCTTAAGTACTTAGTGGTTAGATCAGATTATTTGTAATCTAAGTGCTTTATGCTTTTAACATCACCTCTCATCTTCGAAGCTTGCTTCATCTTGCTCTTTTTTCAAATCATTTTCCTTGTATTCTGCATTCTAAGTTAGCATTGCATATAAGATAGTTATTCATCCAAGCAGCAGTTTCTCATCAAGTACTTGGTTGTAATTCCTTAGCGAGATATTTGATTCCATAAGGCACTGGTATCAATCATTTAAATTTAATCAAATCATTTAATCTTGCTAAATCTTTTACAATTATTTGGTCATTTAACTGTCTCTTGAACTGGTTGGTTCCAAACTAGTTCTCCTTCATTCCATTTCCATAGGGTCTAGCCCCCTTAGTCTGCTACAAGGAGACATCTTAAACAGAGAGATTGGGGATCAAGATGACAGCCCCCGATCTGAGTCGTTGTCGCGGTGCCTAGACATTCTGTGCGACAACAAGTGGTACTTTGGTTTCCAGCGAATACATGATGACAATTCATTAGATGAAGGGAGGAGCATGGACACTTTTTTTGGTAGTAGAGTTGCACAATTCTCGCTTGAGAAACCAAGATTGGTTGTAGGATAAATATTTAGAGAGGAATGATAATTTGTATCAAGGACACAAAGGTCCTTAATACAATAGAGTGATCTTTGGAGAGCAAGTGACAATGCTTGTGATAGAGGTGACAAAGGATAATGGTTGGAGCAGCAACAAAGGTTAAACAGTGGTGGACAAACGAAGATAAAATAAAGTGTGTAAAATAATAAGAGACTCCTGATCATATTGTAATGCAAGTTACACATTGTAGCAAGTCTACAGTGTCGTTTTTGGCTTGATGTAGTGGTCCTCAAGAATGTATGTATCTAGTATCTTCATGAGTGGAATTTTCCATTGAATGTACCTAAGTCAGTCATGATGTAACACCATGTAATTCATGGTAATCTGAAAACCTATTTGTAAGAGTAGGTTTGTGGTCAACAAAAACCACTTGGTGTGATGTGATGAAGTTTGTGAGAGAGAGAACATTTGGACATCATTTCATGTAAAGTGTTGTAGTTCCTTGGGTGTGATAAAGGATCATCAAGAGCATGATTGAGGGTGTGCCAACAAAACCTAGAGCATGGTTGAAGGCAAGCCAACAAAACCCAAGGCATGGTTATGAGTGAGCCAAGAAAACTTAGGATGATTATGATGGTGATGTAGGGGGGATTAAAGCTACAAGTATAGGTGTAAAGATATGATGGTTCAATAGACCATGTATACAAAGGACATCCTAGTAGACCAATGGTTGTAGCAACTAGTTACTCATCCATTCTGGTGGATGGTTGTTTTTGTATGTGGAAATCAACATTTTTGGTAATGATTGTAAATATGAGGTTGGACCATAGCTAGATTTTCTTGATCAAAATTAAGACAAGTAGATGTTAAGGGAAAGTGTTAGAGTTACAAGTCTTACTTGTCTTTGGTGTGATGCTTTCTAAATAAAAGAATATGTTCCTAGTCTTTAGGAGGTTGTTAAATCTAATTAGATTAAGAGATATTTTCCATTAACTAGATTCCTATATTGGTGTGTTGTTGAGAGATTTACTCAACCAAGTTGATTGTGTGATCAAGATATTTTCTCTTGAGAACCCATCCTTCTATTTATATGCATCCTCATTTGATTATTTCAAAATGTTTTTATGCAATATTTAATTCTTTTGAGAAAAAGAGTTATGTACTCTTGTCCCTCTCACATGAACTGTTTTTGTTTTTTATTCAATCTATGTTATGATTGGTTTTCAATTAACCTACCACCACTAGTTCAGTATTATGCGTTCTTATCTTGTTATTTGAGGATGGATCCCTATAGAATATTGTTAAATTGTTTTTCTTGGAGTGCAGATTTGTTTATCAACGGTGGAAGTAGGTACTAGGAATTGCTAAAGTAACATAAACATGGTTTCCAACTCACCCATGGTTGGAGTTATAAGATATTCTTTGTGCATAAATGCAACCATGCTTGAAGGCTAATCTGAAGACAATGCCATTAATCATAAGGGTGATGGTGTGTTAAGGGAATGCATAATTTTCAAACTCTATGTGCCAGGATACAATTTCGTTTCCTTTACAGAAATAATGAGCACTGAAAACTAGGAAACAAATGGCTGTCGGTGTGTATTAACCCTTAGTCATGGATCTTTCTGGTATATACCTCCCAAGTTACGGTAAGATCATCGGTGCCTAATAAGCATGGATTTATGACATCTGTGAATAGTAAGTTATCCTTAGCGATACACCGATGTGCCCAACATCTTATCTATGGACTATGGGAGAATGATCTGCTTGAAACTTGTGCCCAACATCTTATCTATGGGCTGTGGGAGAATGATCTGCTCGAAACTAAGGCCTTTCCCAGACTTGACTTTATATAACCGATTTCTCCAATTTCTAAGAGTACCCAACTTATATATAGTCTCATGGAACTTGATTTTAATGCTTTCCATGCAAACATTCATTTATGTTATTCGTTTTATTGCTTAAACATATCTATATATGACAATTTATGCATAAATAGAGGGCTTTGATATTATCCACTTTGAGCTTCTTAGATCTTATATGAAGGCATTTTATCTGCTTTGTGTGTCAATATTCATCAATGTTTGCTTCAGGTCACAACTGTAAGTTGTGCATTTTGCAGATAATAAAAATATAAAATATCCGTCTAACACATGGAGATGTTACAATTGACATCAAAGTTGCAGTTACAGCACTCGCGGCTGTATGGGCTCATGGTAGAATTACCAAAAATATAATGATGTGTGCATTCTATTTAGATAAAAAATTTCATTTGGATTTGTTTGAAAGATTATATCTTGCTGTGAAATTTTAGCCCATTTATGATTCTGTGAAGACATTTTTGCAAAATGAGACATTGCCAATACTGATTTTTGAGATACTTTGCATGTCTCTTTAACTGTATCTTTTGTAATAGCTATTGAGGGCTATTAAAGAAGCAATATAAATCATCCCACATATGTCACATGTTGATAAAGACTCTGGATTATCATATTTGGAAACCGTACAATGCCAATACATTGGTGATATATTGGGGTAGTCCAACTTAATCACAACCCCACTAAAATCGTCAGAAATCAATCCAACGGTAATGCCATATGAGTCGGTGTATCCATAATCATAAATAGAGTCATATAAACATTCAACCATAAACAGAGTCATATAAACGTTCATATTCCTCAAGGTAATCTTCCTCATAGTCATGTTGGTACTAAACCATTAAAGGCATTTTCTGGGTAAAGAAATACCTGAAGGGCTTCAGTTCAACTTGCTTGGATTCCCAATTGACATACAAATCACCTTCCTTCACTTGTAGACATGAAGTTCTGGTAAGAATTATTGAGCAGGTCCAGAGTCCAGACTTGTGATCCCAAAGATATTGTACAGGTGCAGTGTGTTGGGGGTAAAAAACAGTACACAAGAAAAGGAATAGGAGAAATATAACTGAATTGGAAACTGAAGGAACAGGAGGATAAAAAACACTTGGAAACTTTTATTTATCAAATGATTCTCCGTGCATACAAGCCTCTCGGGCCACCTCTTTTAACTTAGTCTATTTCGTTATTCCAACTATATTTCGTTATTCAACTTACATTTCGTTATTCTAACTACATAGGTAAATTTACAATATTTGTTGTCACATTTTTAACAAACTCCACCTTGACAACAAATTTTCCTAATGCCCATTCATCATTTTTTCTGCAAGCCGAGAGAAGCAAGACACCATCTCAACTTCTCTACTGTAACTGGCTTCGTGAATATATCTGCATGATTCTCTTGTGTGCGGACCTTCTTGAAGACTACTTTGCCGCCTTCGATTACATGTCTCACAAAGTGATACCTTACATCGATGTGCTTGGTCTTGCTGTGATAGGCTGGATTTGTAGCCAAATGAATAGCACTCTGATTGTCAAAAAACACATTCACTTTCTCCTGCGTCCTTCCAATCTCATCAAGCAAACCTGTTAACCAGATTGCCTCTTTACAGGAATCTGAAGCAGCTATATACTCTGCTTCAATAGTGGACAAAGCCACTATTTCTTGAAGCTTTGACATCCAACTAATTACTCCACCTGCAAGAGTAAAAACATAACCTGTAGTAGACCTCCTTTTGTCCAAATCACCTGTATAATCAGCGTCCACATATCCGCAGACTGTACCTTCACGACCATCAAAGCTGATGCAATGGTCACTTGTGCCTCTCAAATACCGAAGCACCCATTTCACTGCTCGCCAATGTTCTTCCCCTGGATTTTCCATGAACCTACTGACAACTCCAACTGCATGTGAAATGTCAGGTCTTGTAGATACCATCGCATACATTAAGTTGCCTACCGCATTTGCATATGGTACACGAGACATATACTGCTTTTCTTCATTAGTTCTAGGACTTAAATCCGAAGAAAGCTTAAAATGGGAAGCTAATGGAACATTAACAGGTTTCACATTGTTCATACCGAACTTTTTAAGTATTTTCTCCACATACTTCTGTTGTGATAACCAAATCTTACAATTCTTCCTGTCTCTGTGTATCTCCATGCCCAAGATATGTTTTGCCACTCCAAGATCCTTCATTTCAAACGTCCTAGAGAGCTGAGCCTTTAACCTACTGATTTCTTCCATGCTTTTGCTTGCAATAAGCATATCATCAACATACAACACCAAGATAATGAATATGCCATTGAAACTTTTGAAGTATACACAATGATCATACTCACTTCTGATAAAATTCTGGCTCACCATGAAGGAATCAAACTTCCTGTACCATTGCCTGGGCAACTGCCTCAGGCCATACAATGATTTCTTGAGCTTGCAAACTAATCTTCTGCTGCGACCTTGTACAAAACCTTCTGGCTGATCCATATATATCTCTTCATCCAAATCACCATGAAGAATGGTTGTTTTAACATCTAACTGTTCTAACTCAAGGTCAAGTAAAGCAGTTAGTGCTAGCACAGTACGAATAGAAACAAGTTTAACTACTGGTGAAAAGATCTCATGAAATTCAATACCTTCAACCTGAGAATACCCTTTTGCAACTAGTCTCGCCTTACACCTTTCAATACTTCCATCAACTTTTCTCTTCAACTTGAAGACCCATTTGCACCCAACAACGCTTCTCCCTTCAGGAAGTTCTACAAGATCCCAGGTATTGTTCTTTGCTAAAGAGTCCATTTCTTCTTCCATAGCCTTTTTCCATATCTTGCTATCTGCATCATCAACTGCTTCTTGATAACAAGATGGTTCCCCATCTTCACTAATCAATGCAAACGATGAAGCAGAGTCTTCATACCTTTTGGTGTTCTTATTTCCCTTGTAGACCTTCTTAGAGTGACTGGTTGCTGACTGAATTCTGGAATTTCTCCAGTTTCCTCTGCTTCTCCACCTTTTTCAGAAGTCTCTCCTTCCTTTCGACTTTTTGGAAAAGGTACAGTCTCCAATTGAATCTGCTGCCCTGGCGATACCTGCTTCTGTTTAACTTTTTAAACATCTGATTTTAAAAGAGATGATTCATCAAATGTTACATCTCTACTAATGACTATCTTCCGTGAAGTAGGATCCCACAACCTATATCCCCTCACTGAATAATCATATCCAACAAAGACACAACATTTTGATTTTAGATATAATTTTGAACGCTGATTTCTAGGAATAAGAACATAGGCATCACGACCAAAAATCTTCAAATGCGAATAATCACAAGACTGACCCGACCAAACTTCTTTAGGAATTTGACAGTTTATTGCAACCGAAGGTGATCTGTTAACTAAATAACAAGCAGTAGATACTGCTTCTGCCCACAACTCCTTTTGCAAATTAGCATTACTAATCATGCTTCTGGCTCTTTCCATAAGAGTCTGATTCATCCGTTCAGCAACACCATTCTGCTGAGTATAAACAACAGTTTCATGTCTAACTATCCCTTCATCCTTACAAAATTGTTCAAATTCTAAAGAGGTAAATTCACCGCCATTGTTAGTTCTTAAACATTTAATTGATTTGCCTGTTTTCTTTTCCACCATTGTTTTAAATTGTTTAAACACATTAAACACATCAACTTTCTTTTTCAACATATAGACCCAAAATTTTCGGGAGAAATCATCAATAAACGTTAAAAAATATAAGGCACCTCCATAGGACACAGTAGGAAATGGTCCCCACATATCAGAATGAATGTAGTCCAAAATTTGCTTACTATTATGATTTCCAGACTTGAATCTTTGTTTACATTGTTTGCCAAACACAAAATATTTACAAAAATCCAACTTCAAGGATTTCAAATCAGGAAGTAGCTTGCGGTTCATCAGTTCCTGAAGACCTTTCTCGCTCATGTGACCCAACCGTTGATGCCATAGACGAGAACCTTCTTCTGCTTTATCTGACACAATCGCTGCTTCACTAACTTGAGTACTTCCCTTGAGTCTGTATAGGTTTCCGACCTTTTCAGCCTTCATAACAACCAAGGCTCCTTTCGAGACTTTCAGCACTCCATTCTGACCTGTAAACTTATAACCATTCGAATCCAAAACTCCCAAGGAAATCAAGTTTTTCTTTAGATCAGGTACATGCCTAACATCAGATAAGGTTTTAATTGTACCATCATACATTTTAATTTTCACATTTCCAATCCCAACAGTCTGACGAGATGCATTATTTCCCATGAATATAGAATTACCATCTACAGTTTCATATGATGAAAACCAATTTCGGTGCGGACTCATATGATGAGAAGCACCGGAGTCTAATAGCCAAAAGTCAGCATCTTGTGAGATATTACAAATAGGGAGCGCTTCAGCAATTAAAACCTCATCATCCATACTTGAATCGACCTGATTTTCTTCCTTGTTGTTGTTTTCCGCCTCCTTCCATTTCCAACAATCCTTTTTGAGATGTCTCGGTTTGTTGCAGTACCAGCGTTTTGCTTTACTCTTCTTGCCGCCCTTTGAATTCGATCTGGAAGAACCTCTTGTCTTTTCCCCCCTTTCCTTTGACCGACCTCTAGCTACCATGGCTTCAGGCGCAGAAGTCTCAATGCTAGATTGTCTTCGTACCTCTTCAAATAAGAGAGCACCCACGACAAATTCAAGTTTTAATGAATCGGCAATGCTCAAACTGACTAAGGTCACGAAGTGATCCCATGACTCGGGCAGGGAACACAACAAGGTTATTGCCTTGTCTTCTTCCTCCATCTTTACTTCCATATCAGACAACTGACAAATAAGCGTATTAAAAACATTTAAGTGATCTGCAATTTTCGTACCCTCGTTCATCCGAAGGCTGTACAGTTATCTTTTTAAATAGATTATGTTAGTCAAAGACTTTGTCATATAGAGTGTTTCCAATTTCTTCCACAACCCTGCAGTTGTACTCTCTCCAACAATATTGAAGAGTACTTCATCTGCTAAACATAACCAAACGGTACTGAGAGCTCGGGCATCCAAGTCCTCCCAATCCGAATTCAACATGCTTGCTGGTTTTTTAGTTACCCCGTCTAATGCCTTGTGCAACCCTTGTTGCACCAGCAAATCCCTAATCTTCAGTTTCCATAGAGCAAAATTGTTTTTCCCGGTGAATTTCTCCACCTCAAATTTTGCGTTTGTCATTTTTGCCATTTCTCCCTCCTAGGGTTTCAGATTTCCCTTCTTCTCAAATTTTAAAAAAAAAAATTCCCCTCTTCTTCTAGGGTTTCTAAAAGGTTTTTCAAAGAAATACAATTTCTATTTCTTTTCCACCTTTTCTTTAAAAAAAACAAATCCCAGCTATTACTTCAGAGAAATCTCATAAAAAACTTCAAACACTATTCTCCCTTTTTTCCTTCAACTGAACCCTTTTAAACTGATTTTTAAAAAACAAAGAATAAATTTGCCTTTTTTCTTCAACTGAACCCTTTTAAACTGATTTTAAAAAAACAAAGAATAAATCTGTCTTTTCTCTTCAACTGAAAAAAAAAAAAACTCGATTTCTTCAATGTTAACACAGCCCAAAAATATGTTTTTTCAGTATTCTGCTCAGAAAACCTTTAAAAGAAACACAGATTTTTAAAAAAACTTCCATTCATGCATCGATGAAGTTGATTAAAAAATACCCGGCTTCTATTCAACAGCGATGGCTCATATCAACATTGCGGCAGCCCTTCCCTTTGTATTCGGCGGCTGGCAAACCCACAACAGTTTGCAATGGCTTTCTCTGGTGCTTGACGGCTTCCCTTTGTATTCGGCGGCTGGTTTTTCAAGATCTGCAGCTCTTCACCACGCAAAGGCTAACTCCCTTTTTTCAAACTCTCGATAGCACGTAATGGCTGGCTTCACGCTAGCACAGTTCTCCGCTCGACGAACCCCAACCTCCTCAGGCAGCGGACTCGACTCACTATCCTCCTTAGCTTCTCACTCCACGATTTGGGCAGAACAGGTTTGGGTCAAACCCTCTGCGTCTTGCTCGGCAACCGGCTTCTCCAGCCTCTTCCGACGGCAGTGGTTCTTCGTTGAAGGTTTTACAAGCAGTCGTGTGATGCACAACTCGCAAAGTCTTCAATACGAACCTTCAGTCTTTCTCAGATTCTGGGCAGTCAAACAGTTTTCTCTCCAACGTAACCTCTCAAAAGAGCAGTCAATTCTTATTTGCAATCGAATCAATAACCTTGCTTTGATACCACTTGTTGGGGGGAAAAAACAGTGCACAAGAAAAGGAATAGGAGAAATATAACTGAATTGGAAACTGAAGGAACAGAAGGATAAAAAACACATAGAAACTTTTATTTATCAAATGATTCTCCGTGCATACAAGCCTCTCGGGCCACCTCTTTTAACTTAGTCTATTCGTTATTCCAACTATATTCGTTATTCAACTTACATTTCGTTATTCTAACTACATAGGTAAATTTACAATATTTGTTGTCACATTTTTAACACAATGAGAATATTTGATGTGAACAGAATTCCAAGGATATTGTGCAGGCGCAGTCATAATACTTGGTGTGAACAAAATAGGTGGTTAGTTTATCATGGCATTGGTCCCAGATCCGGTGGTTTAAAAAAATTAATTGTTCAGTTGTTGTGTTAATTTGTGCAGTGTGCCTTCAAAGAGAATATGATGTGTTACCTCGTGAGATTGTCAATGGTCAAAGACCTTTGAAGGTTAAATCAAGACTGCAATGAGATTTGCTGACCAAGCTCTTACTACATTGAGTCAAATCACAGATAAAGAGGTCTATGCATTTCTGATTCTTATAATGTATCAACATTGATAAAGAATCTTCTCATTCCCTAAATAAGAAGTATCACTTGTCACAAAATACATATTCAATTGGGCATATAAGGATGAAGTGATCCTCTCTTTCTGGCTCCATATTGCAAAAGTGATAGGTCTGCCAGTCTCTAGGTCTCTAGGATCTAATGATCTCCTTATAAACATAACTGATGACAGCAGACTCATAACCAGGCTAGAGGAAAACTTTAAGTGTGATAGATCAGTGGACCTTAGGATACTAATGAACTTATTTTCTAGCTGCATATAAAAGGTCAAAATAATGGAGTTGTTTCAATGATAGGGGGCGTGAAGATCATTAGGCATCATGCGACTACAAGAATCTCAGAACCATCATATCCTTTTTAATACGCATTCTAATTCTGATTTGTTTCTAATCACGGGCATTGTATGGTATATGATATCACACCACACACGACGCTTTCCATAAATTAATGGAGACAAAAATTGAAAGGACTTGAAATGAATAAAGATGTGCCAACAAAAAATGGTGAGTTGCTGTCAGAGAGAGATATTTCTGGTTCCTAGTTTAGAAAATGAGCTTCTAAATATTGTCCAGATGCTTGTTATGTGAATGAGAGCAGTGATACTTAAGTGTGACAATTTCTCTTTCGCTGCAGGCCTCATGATAATGACCCCACTGAAACATTGACCCTGGAGGAAACTTTTCAAGTACCCAATATTGACAATTTCATATAGGAACGTTACAATAAAATTACCTTTAAAATTTATTGGTCTACTCTAAATATGCACAAGGAAGTTGAGGCAACCATTTCATTAGGCTGGCCATTTGTATCTGGTGCAGCGTTAAGAACACTGCTTGGAAAAGTCTCGGCTGACTATCTCAGCATCCAGGATGATAATGAAAATGAGCTCCGAGCTTATTCGAATGAAAGCTCAGTTGAGTTGACCTCTGCCGTAGTAAATGTTGAGGAAAAACGCACTGAAAGTGAACAAGAAGTAGAGTCATTTATGGAACTGCATATAATCTTTTACTGGTGGTAAAAGTAGGAGAGAGGCCTGGCATGCTATTGCTGCTCTATGTAGTGTCTTCGATCAACAATCTGATTTCCAATTTTCTTCAGTCATTACAGGGAAAGGAAATATCCGGTCCAAAAGAGCGAGCACATTGTTCATTAAATAAAACTGGCAAAAGACTCCAATAAAATTTGTCAAGCATTTATAGATAAACAAGGCAACTCCCTTTTTGTTGCTGCTTATGGACTGTTGGAGCTGAGGATTCTTGCTCATCTTTCAAATTGCAAGCAACCTTAGATGCTTTTAAGGCTGAAGTGGATTTTCATTCAAGGGCAGTTATGAATATGTATTCCCATGTATATAAAGCAGTTGAAGAAGGGAAGTCTTAATTCAATGGGATCCTCAACCTGGTGAAGAGAAACCTGCAATACCTTTACTGAAGGTTGTTTTCGAACATAACTGATAAAAAGTTCAGAATAAAATTTAAAAACAAAGTTTGGGTGGGACTCTTAAAAAAAAAGTTCAGAATGAAAACAAAGGGACAGGTTATGTGGAAAGTTTGAAATTTTGTACATTTTTGTTCAAAGGTTATGCCTTCTGTTGTAACAGCCTTGCAAGCCAGTTGGTGGTTTTATAATATAAATATTCATATTGTGTATACTATGTTGCAAATCTATGCTTTCCTGCTATTTTTCTTTTTAAATAATGATCACAAGTGTTAGAGTTGGGTTTTTTTAACATTGCACCAGTTAGGTGGTTGGGAAAAAAAACAACTTAAAAAAAGCTAATAAATTGCCTCTTTAAACTATACTATAATATCTACGTTTCCACAAGTATACTACTGTAATATCTGCCTTTCTACCAATATAATGACAACTTCCTACTTTCCCTCACACTATACAATAATCCCAGCAGTTACTACTTGCTGCATAAGAAGAATGACTAATATGCATTAATTTTGTACATTAATTACATGACTGAGCACCTGTTACTCGTTGCATGGCAAGAGTTGTTATTCTTTTCTTCAAACAAAGTCAAGGTCACCGGTAGTCCCCAGGGTCACTGGCAAACGTGGTGATTTAGTTTTTGCAGATCACTGATTCCAATCCAAAACACTTTTAGTCAACATTTAATGGCCTTCTTTTGTATATACATGTCACTCTAAACTGATATAAATTGCACCTCGCTTCCCTTAAAATTGCTGCTGCCATACCCATAGTTAAGTTTTGGCACCTCCTCAATCTAATCTTAATATTTTAATATTGAGATTTCGAAGATGAAAGCCCCGTCAAAACTGCATCACCCTCTAGTGAAACACTGACAAATTATAATGATCATTGAAGTTCAATCTATTATTAGTTCTTCTTTCAACCGCTGGCGTAGCTGTTCTACCACTCCCTCACCCCACTGTAGCTTAGGACAGTCACTTGCTTCAAGCTCTTGTAGCGAGATGCAATGTTCCACACCTGGAAGCTCTTGTAACTCATAGCACTCAGCAACATCTAGTGATCGAAGCCTTCTGAGATGTCCCAACCCTTGTATGCTTTTGAGCTTGTGACAATCAAAGGCCCACAACTCCTCCAGTGACACCAATGTCTCCAGACTTGAGAGCCCCTCCAATTTTTGACACCAGTAGATATGCAGATCCTCAAGTTTTCCCTGACCATAGAGACCTATATGTCTCAATTCCCTAGAATTAGACAAGTCCAGATATTTAAGGTTAGGGCAATCACCTTCCAGAAAAAGTACCTCTGATATTTGTGTTGAGTAGAGCACTAACTTCTCAAGCCTCAACATGCCGTTGTAGTGGGAGTCCAATTTACTCAGAGCACTTCCCTCTCTAAATGGATGTTCACGCACTGGACATTCGTGGACTTCTAAAATTTTCAGGTTATTCATCTTCAGAAGGTCTTGTGGCAGATATTCTATCCCACAACGCCGTATCTCCAAATGTGTTAACTGAGTCAACATTCCAAATGATAAGGGTAAGCATTTCAATTTCGGCGATTGCGAGAGTGACAAAAACTTCAAGCTGTCAAGGCAACCGAGCCAAGATGGCAGCACTTCCAGCAAAGGCCCTCCTAATATCAGGTCTTCCAAATTGCATAGCTCTACAATGCCGCATGGTAATTCTTGGAATTCTTTTAAGTTCGTTCCAGAGAAATCTAATTTTTGCAAGGAACGTTGATGTGCCACTTGGGGAGGCAGTTCCTTCACATTTTCACAATATGCAAAATCCAGATATTGAAGCGTGGTAATATTTCCCAGTGTTTCTTTGGAGATGGTCAAATTGGAGCAACCCCACAACTCTAAATGTTGGAGTCGAGTTAAGTTCCCAAAGGAATCAGGCAGCCATATCAGATTTGAACACCGTTGTAACTTTAAGTATTTCAAGGAGCGCAGGTTCCCGAATTCTACAGGCAAAGTTACGAGAATAGCGTCTATTATGAAAATCTTTTCCAGGTGCTCCAGATGTCCTATTGAGCTAGGAAAGGCTGAAAGAGAGGGAGCCCAAACGTTTAGCTCTCGCAACTGGAGAGGGGCCTGGAATGTTTGGGTTTCAATTGTCAGAAAGGCCTATATCATGATTTCGCCTTTAAAAAATGGAAAATTAAATTTGGAAAGAAAAATAAACATACCTCGGACTCGAGCTGCCACAATAATTTTAATTTCCCCCCGGCTACCTGCAAAACTCTTAAATTCTCCACCGGAACCCAGGAAGGCAAGCGAGAGTATCCACACTTATACCAGCGGAGCCATGTGAGATGCGGTGACCTCGCCCTCTTCAATATGCGCTCTAAATAATGACCATCTTCACTTGCAACAAATTGCAAATTTGAAATACCACACAAACGGGAATTGTTAATGAGATGCCTTACACAGTTCCCGAACAGCTCATCACTAAATCTCTTGTACCATGGCACTTCTGAACTCTTCAAGAGAAAAATATTCTTTTGATAGAACTCGTAGCGATCAACCATAGTAATTCCGCGAACATTGGTTGTTACCTGTTCATCCATGAAAAATGTAAGATTTATCTTTATTTTGAATAAAACCCCAAGACAGAGGTTTGAATAATTGAATAATATTTATCTTTATTTTGATTTAAACCGCAAGACAGAGGTTTGAATGATTGAAATATTTACCGGTTGCTCCAACAAAACATCAATGGTGTTGGTCGTCTCTTTCCAAAGACGACGGGGCATTACTCCATCCTCTGCAACATTTCTTGCCAAATCTCTGAAGTGATCATGCATCTTTATATTATTTTCACTGTCAAATTCCAAGAGACACTTGTTCTCTAAATTACGAAGCTCCTTCAAACCACAAATCCTTATTACTGTGTCTCTGTCTTCTCCTACGAAGAAGCACGCAATATCCAAAAATATTTGCTGATCGTTTGAACTGAGCGTGTCATAACTAATTTTGAGTTTTTCATGTATTTCAGTGGTGGGTAATATACTGTCAAGTCGATTCAATATATCTTGCCAGAAAGCTCTGTCATTTGCTCCACAAACAAGAGCTCCAAACACTTTTAATGATAATGGCAAACCATCGCAAGCCGTTAAAAACCGATCTACCAGATCTGCAAATTCTGGTAGTGGATGTGGCTGATACAAGGCATAGGAGCAAAAGAGTTCTTGGGAATGCGATTTATTCAGTCCTGTTAGCTTATAAATTGAGGACTCTGGGACTCCTGAGCTTACCAGGACATGCTTATCACGAGAGGTAATTAAAATCAAGCTATGAGACCTAAGAATATCCTTAATTGGTAAAAGTACTTCCAGTTGATCGGCACTATTTACATCATCGAAAACAATGAGAGCATGACAATGTGAAAGTTGTTGTTTAACTATTGCTACTCCTTCCTCTGCATTCTCAATTTTAATATCCCTGTATGTCAAGTCCATGATGAGCTTCATTTGAGACAATCTAACCGGATTTTCTCTCACATCAAACAAAAAGGAGGATCTATTATATAATGAACTCTTACGATTAAAGTATTCCTTGGCCAGTGTGGTTTTCCCAATTCCACCTGCCCCCACAATTCCCACAACTTCGGTCTTCATACTCTGCTCCTGCTTCTGCGACGGTAGCACTGTTGCTTCAAAATCTTGTAATTTTTCCTCCAGACCGGTTGGGTATCTTGCCACATACAGCGGAGATTTTGGAACAAATTTCAAAACGCTTCGCACAACATTATTCAAAAGTTTCTCCTCGTCCCTGAATAATAACAAATGAGAAACGCTTACGTTAGTATCACTTACCTATCAATCCAACAAATTGAAAACTAACACAGATCAGGAGGATCATGGGAGATGCTCACCCATCCAACTCGAAACCGCTTATATCAGCTACTTGAGAAAGAGCTTTTCTCCAGTTTTGAATAGTGTCAGAGTGGTAGCGTGGCTTCTTTTCCCCAGTTTCAAAGTCATAAGTTGTCTTTTGTTCAAGCTTCAGAAGGGCTTTTGCGTACGCTCCATCTTTATCTTTCCCTGTCCATCTGAGCTCAGAAGGCTTCACGTTGAAAAAAACAGGAAGAATGGTAGCCCCTGTCTTCAGCATAAGGACGAGTTCATCCAGGCACCAGGTCGATTCAGCATAAGTAGGAGAAAAAATGGCGATATGTACAGAGGATACTTGAATGGCCGCTTCTATTTGAGAAAGAATTTTGTGCCCTGCCTCCAACTCTGGCTTGTCCAGAAAAACCCTCAATCTATGGTCTATAAGGCGACGGTAGAGATCGCTGGCGAAAGTCTCCTTGACATCCGGCCCGCGATGGTTTATAAAAACATCGAAATGGGCATAAGAAATCGATGGAGCAGAGTAAGAGGAAGAAGCGACAGAGGCATTGGGGACGGTTGTTAGGGCTGCCATTGAAACCGGAATTTGGATGAAAGTGAGGATTGATAAACAGAAATAATGATCAGATTAACCCAGGCAGACGAGATTAGATTGCTGAAACTGCAAGCAACCCTGCGCCGAGTCTGTCACAGTCCCCTTGGAAATCCTCCAAAATGTACAGTCCCCTTAGAAATCCTCCAAAATGTTCGAAACAGAGCAAATTAAATTTGAAATAAAGCTATGATCAGAAATGTTGATTCCAACCTGGATTGTGCCCAAATCATGACCCACAGTTCTACGGGTTTCCCACTTTCCCTTTCCAACTAGTGTCATGTTTCTTGCCACGATCTTTCAGACTCCGAATGTAGGCACAGAACAGTGAGCTACAGTGAACACTTTCTCTTTCCAACAGGTTCGAATGAGTTGCTAAGATCTTCCACAATCTGAGTATACGCTTTGAACAGTGACAACGCTGGAAATGTGAAGTACAGTGAACGCTTTCCCTTTCCAAGAAGTGTGAATGAGTTGCGTTGAACAGTGACAACGCTGAAAGGCAGAAATTACCCGACTTTCAAAAAGTTGCGTCAGAAATCTTAGAACCGTAGCTTGGAAGAAATCTCAGAACGGTAGGTTGGGAAAGTTTGAACTATATAATAGAAAAGCTTGGGTGGGTGAAAGTTGAAACTTGACATGGTGGAAGAATCTTTGGTAGGCTGAAACTTTGACGTAATGGAAGAATTGCTATTTTCTTTTGGTGGTTTTTTTTTTAGAATTTTTGGTTTATTTTCTCTAAAATTAGTGGGAATTCATTGAAAATAGAAGTTTTTTAAGATGTTGAATTCAAAAAACTAGTTTAAATTACAAAAATCAAGATTTTAACTCAAATTCTTTTAGGAATCTTTAAATAGTCGCACTAAATACAACTCTTTTTCAATAGAATTGAGCAAATGAAAGTAGGTATACAATTGTAATGTTATTTTTAATAAGGGCATGATAATCAAAATATGGATGAGACAAAACTAGATATGAATGTAAAAATGAAATATCTACTTTAATCATATGTCTATTTCACAAATAGCGAGTTAAAGAATTTTGTTATTAAGAACCAGCTAAAAAGAAGTATTATATTGAGGTATTCAACTCTTACTGTGATTTATAACAAAAACAATACATTGAAAAAGGTTTAATGAAGATTGGGAAAAACAAATGTGTCCATTTTATTTTATAATATAATGCATTCAAAAACATCAAAAAAATTTATAAAATTATATTAGCGTGTATTTCTTAACCTTATCTTTCTAACAAAAATAATAATAATAATAATAATTAAAAAATTAAACAATTCATCCTCAATTTGAATAAAAAAATTCTTTAAATTTAACCGGCAGAACTCGTTCCTTCGAAATTTCGAACATATATGATTCTTGTAACTTTAAAGCTACAAACAAATTTTGTCAAAATCTTCAACCACGTGTCCTCGGCTTTTTATTTTCCCTCCCCCAGCAACACGTCAAATGCACCGTTCGACGGTCCAGTTCAAACTTTATGTCAATTTCGGGTGGAACAATCTGCTTTTGGAATTTAGAAAGGAGTTTAAATGTTTTATTTTGGATATTTTTAACAAATGTGGAGTAAAATTATAAATTTTTGATATTCAAATTATATTTTTAAACTTATAAATAAAAAAATTTAAACATGTACATCAATTCAATGTTTTTAAAATATTTAAATGATATAAATTTAACCATTTAAATGTGCTATTGCTATTTCAAAACCTTGAAAAGTTTAAAATATAAAATATATATATAATATAATTTGGATTTTTGAGTAGTAAAGTTATTCATAAACTCTATGTTTTTGTTAGTCGTGTGTTTTGTGACTGTGGAGTAAAGGAGATGTTGGAGTCTGTGATTTACTTGATGTGAAACCCCACGTGTTCAGGTGACTGTGGCACAAAGGTGAACTTGCCATTGTGAAGGTGAATGAGACTGCAGCAGAAACCGTTGGAACACGCCACGAACACCAGTTACAAACATGAAAGAGCCGAGACGAAGGAGGTTGACAGGCTATAGATTCGAATCATCAACGTTGGCGGTTGTTTGTTTCGGAGTAGTCTATAATGCGACTTTTTGAGAATGATGTGACATTGCAATGGATGATCATACATCTATACTACCATGTCAATAGAAGCATGCACACACACAGCATGGCCAAGATTACCAGGTCTTTAGATTTTTCCTGCTACTCCTCTTTCCTACTTGCATCTTTGGTGAGTGGATAGTTTCTGAGGTTTGACCACGAACAAGGAAGTTCGTCACTGCCATTTTTTATCCCAAATTCATTCACTGCTAATATAGCAAATTTGATGATATTTAGACTGATTCATTCATTCATGTTATTCAAATGCAAGTCAGATTCAAATCACAAGCGATGCATTGCAACCAATCTAGTACAGGGTGTGTACATCTAGAACGTGATCGGCAAGACCGTAGGTTCGGCTGCAATGCTCTAGCTGAGAAGTGGTGGGTGTTTTTCAACTTCAATCTTCTTCAACCGTTGGTAGACTTAGCTGAGGGCAATTGCATTTTCGACGCCATGTACAAATGGAGCAAGAAGGTGGTGGGCTTCCAGTTCCACCCACAGGGTGTGCCAAGATCGTGGTGGCCTTTAGAGGAACGATTACCAAATCGGGATCCTTCGTCGAAGACGTCAAGTTGGATCTCTAGATCCTTAGAAACACGCTCCACACCACTGCCCAGTTCTGGACGACATTTGACGTAGTGAAGAAACACATTTGCAATCACGGGCGAGAGAACATGTGGATCGTTAGGCGTTCCCTAGGGGCATCAATGGCAATGCTCGCGAGCAAGCGGATGGTGGAGGAGGGGAAGTTCCTGGAAGCTCATATCTTCAATCCGCCCTTCATGTTTGGCTCTCGTGGACAGGATAAGGGACAAAAAGGTCAAGCGTGGTCTCCACATTGCAACAACCCTAGTGGCTTCCAGGCTGTCCTTGACGTTCAAGGACATGCGCATGCCCAGAGTCCCACAACGCCTCCTTCGCTTTGCGCCCATGAGTTCCCTGCCTCTATGTTAATCTGAAAGACGATTTATGTTCGAGTTATGTAGAGTATTTCGGCAATCACTACATGATGCAACAAAACGGTGCTGAAATCATTGTGAGCTTAGCGGTGCACCATTTAATCAGTGATTGTGTTATGTTCTAGGGTGGAGTCGAAGGCACTACATCTCATTCCCTCTACAAGGCTTGCGGTCAGTTTGGTCTTGACACCCGATGTCAGGAAGGCACACGGGAGCCGAATGTCAGAATCCAGTGCAACGAATGCAGGATTCCATAATGATTTTCTCAATGCTTCCAGTACCGATTTGCCACGATAATGCAAGACACTTAAAGAGTTGCATAATATTGGAAATACTCCCAACCACCGCCATGAATAAATTGGAACAACCCACACTTACAATGATTTTTTGTTGCAGGGAAGGACAAGCTCAGAATTCAATCTGCAAGCGTTTTCACACAATATCAGAAAACAGAGTACCTAAGCCTTACTCTGCGTTATTTCCTTACCCACCACATTCACTTACCTTTTTCCTGCATATCGCAACCCGCAAGTTTTAACCTTTACCTCTTAACGCATTGCCAAACTTAAAATTCGGCCGATGCGATATCTTGTGGGACCCTTAACCTTACCGCATTACCAAACCGCATGCAAACCTTTGTTATAGCCTTTTTTCCTTACTTTTCACCTTTTCGCACTTCTCGACGTTTAAGTGCCCGCATATCGCACTTCGCACATCTTAGAAATTAATTTTTAGGCCCTGCACCAAAACTTGTGATGTTGCGATGCGACATTATCATCGCACATCGTAAATCTTAAATTTCGCACTTCGCATGTTTTAACGTTTACCTTTTACCGCCCGCATTTTGCACTTTGCAACTTTTATGACTTACCTTTAAGCGCCCGCAAGTTATTTCGTTTATATTGTGATGCGATGTGATAACATATTGCATACTGCAAGCTCAAATGGATAGCATCCGCAAATTAAAAGTTAAAATCGCCGAAAAGCAATTTGCGATGAGAGCACGGATGCGATGTGGTTTCGTAGATGAAACTCGTAAAATTTCAAGTCCAGTTTTATGTGTTTTATACGTTGTTTTCGTGTAGAAACATAAGAACAGAGCGGAAGGAAGTTTGGTTGTTAGCTGTCTGATCCAGCATTGATTTAGCATTAATTTGTCGGCTCCGCCATTTTTGTATTAAGTAGGATGTTTCCTCATATGTGATGTAACAGAATTGAAGCCTGCTACAGTAGAATAATATGATACAGAATTGTTCTTTGTTTTTGTCTCTCTGTGTATTTTGTGTTGTCATTGATTTGAATTTTGCATTATGTGTAAATTGTTTTGTGCTTCTTTGTTTCGTGTATGTTCTTGACATAGCATTAGAGCATACCAGAATTTCCAACATGGTATCAGAGCGGGTTTTAGGCTCTCAGTGAAAGAACAAGCTCTTTACTGAAGAAGATGAAAGGTTGTTTGAAAAGTGGATTCCCCAGCAGTGAGAAGGTTTTTTTTACACAGTCAAGATGGCAGCAGCAGGCACAAGCCTGACTAATCCACAACTACCACAGTTCAATGGTAAGAATTATGATTATTGGGCCATTACAATGAAGGCCCTGTTTGATTCACAAGATATTTGGGAGCTGGTGGAAAATGGTTTCCAAGAACCAGCAGATGCAGCATCACTCAATGCTTTGACACAAGAAGAAAGAGATTTGTTGAGAGACAATAAGAAGAAGGACTCCAAAGCCCTCTTCTATATTTTCCAAGCAGTACATGAGAGTATTTTCCCAAGGGTTTAAGCAGCAACGAAGTCCAAGGAGGCATGGGATACCCTCCAGACAACCTATTAAGGCATGGCAAAGGTGAAGACAACAAAACTTCAAATACTGAGAAGAGATTTTGAAACTCTTTGCATGAAAGAGTTTGATAATATAGACTCCTTCTTTACACAAGTGATTGGGTTGGTTACCCAAATTAGGTCTCATGGAGAGACACTTGAAGAAAAGAGAATAGTTGAGAAATTCTTGAGAAGTCTACAATCAAGGTTTGATGCCATAGTTGTGGCCATAGAAGCGACAAAGGATCTCTCACAGTTTTCAGTGGATGAGCTTCATGCATCACTGATGTCTCATGAGCATAGATTGAACAGAGCAACAAACTCTTCATTGGAGCATGCATTTAAGACACAAATGTCTTTTGGTCAAGGTAGAGATCAAGGAAGGTCAAACTACCGAGGAAGAGGAAGAAGCCCACACAGAGGTGGAAGAAGCAGCCCTGCAAGCACAAGTGGGAGGGGCAACAATCAGAATCCAAGCCAAGGCTCAAGCCAAAATCAAGCACAAGGACAGAGGTATGATAAATCTCATGTCCAATGTCATTATTGCAAAAAGTATGGTCATTATGCAAATGAATGTAGAAAGAAGAAAAATGACATGGGTAGTAAACCAAGCGTAAATTTTATAAAAGAAAATCGAAACCATGAAGATTTGTTTTTAGCTTGTAATGTAGCACAATAGAAACAAGAAGATATATGGTTCTTAGATTTAGGGTGTAGTAACCATATGACTGGAAACATACAGATGTTTTCCAATCTAGATGAAAGTGTAAAATCTGAAGTGACATTGGGGACTAATAGTAAAGTCTTTGTCATGGGAAAAGGGAGAGTAAATCTTCTGACAAAGAAGGAAGAGAAGAAGTTCGTGCCAGATGTCTATTATGTCCCTGGTTTGAAATGTAACCTTCTAAGCGTTGGACAGCTCATGCAAAAGGGCTACAACATGTTTTTTAAATATGATGTGTGCACAATCATGGATAAACCTCCAAGTAGACAACTCATTGCAAAATTTCATATGACAGAATGTTTCCTCTCAAGATGAGATTAGACTTGAAGGAAGGAGGTGTTGTAGTCGCTGTCACACAAGAAATCTTTCAAGAAGAAGTGAAAGATGAGAATGACATTTGAGATTTGTTCATCTCAATTTTGGAGGTTTGAAATTGTTGCATAGAAAAGGCATGGTAAAGGAATTACCATTCATAAAGAAACCAGACAGCCTATGTGAAGGCTGCATCTTGGGCAAAAAACACAAAGAATCATTTCCATTAGGAAAGAGTATAAGGAAAAAGGCACCTTTGGAGATTGTCCACTCAGATTTATGTGGACCAATGCAAACTCCATCATTAGGTGGAAGTCATTATATTTTGACATTCATAGATGATTACACAAGGAATACATGGGTCTATTTCCTAAAACAGAAAAGTGAAGTGTTTGAACAGTTCTACCACTACAAAGCTCTTGTTGAGAGTAAAAGTGGACACTACATAAAGGTGTTGAGAACTTGTTAGTGTCAGAATATGCATTATGCCATCAGTTATCAAAATCATTCATTTCATTATCATTTTAGGTGTCTCACTCTGAAATTTTTATATCATTCCATTAAGTCATGCTAAAAATTGTTTCACTGATGGTGGCCCTACTCAATAAAAATTCACGCTCCCTCATAAAATCACATTTGCTGACTCACCTTCATGTTTTCTTGAGCATAATAACGCCTATGAAAATCTTATTTCACCATGTCTTGTCTCAGTTAAAGTCAACCATGGAAGTCAAGTCATTCAAGATCCCATTAGGTCATTAGGTTTCATTGTTCAAGGTCCAAAAATGCACCATTTCATTTGCATAAGGTCAGCAAAGCATGAGAGTGATCCCAATAATGTCTCTTTACCATGTAAAGATGACCTCCAAGACGGTTTTCAAAGTTTTAATTTGACTTCAAGTGTGAGTTTCATTCCAAGATGTAATTTTTATTTATTCATGTAATTTTATGTCAATTCAAATGTAACAAGTATTCAGTCTCCCAAAGGCTGCCAACTCAGAGTTCCACATGCCAACACATAAAATGTCAAAGTGAAAGAGTTTTTATTTCATCAATTAATCAAATGTCAAAGGGATTTGTATTTTGCCAAAGGTGCTCAAATCATCATTGTTCACAAGCACTAAACCCTAATTTCCTCTCCCACTGAGCTAGGGTTTTCTATGGAAACGAGACATTTGAGCAGAGGAGCCATAAGTTAGTTCATATCAGTAAGTATGAGGTCATTTAATCTCATAAACATCATGTCTCCTTCATTTTTTGAGAAGTCATTCCAAGAGTCAAGTCATTTGCCACTCATAGGGTCGGTTTTTCTTCAAACTATGTTTCTGACAAAACAAAGATGAATTTGACAACAGTGATAGAGGTTTTTGTCCATCATAGGTCAAGGAAGAAAAACCTCCTTCCGTTTTTACACAGATGTCATGGTTTTAGAGAAATTTCAAAAACACAGGTGCCATAATCAAGTTTTATCATAGATGGAGTGTCCAAATCACTTGCTTGATAATTCAAATGATAACTAGACAAATGTATTCTTCCAATGAGCTATCATGAGCTCAATTTGGAGTTGAGGAAGACCTCCTAAATTTGTCTGCAACAACATTCTGCATTTATGCACCCTCATTCAGCACTTTTTGACCAGTTTTGGGAAAATTAAGTTTTGACAAGGAAACTCAACTCCAATCAGGAAAAAAAAAAAAAAGTATATTTGGAACATAGACTTGAAGGGATTTCCAATGAGCTATCGTGGGCCAAATTTGGACAGCAGGAAGGCCTCCAAATGTGGTCTTAAAAAAGGTTCTACTTTCTGTGTTTTTTAGTACTTTGCACACAGAAAAAATTCCAAAGGCGCAACGACCTAGATGCTATGCTCTTTTTTGGGGCCTCCAAATGACAAATGGCCACCACAAGCATGTTCATATTGATGAGGACATCAAACCTAGAAAGTTTCAGAGTTTTTGGAGGAGAACTAGTCCATCAAAAGTGCCAAACACCATAAAATTTTCATGTTTCTGCCTCAAATTATGCCTGGTCGCTGCTCGTTTACTAGTCTTGGGAGAACAAGTTTTTTACAGGGAAAATGAACATCATTTTGAAACCTGGAGGTATTTTTGGAAAATATACTCAAATATATTTCCAATGAGCTATCATGGAGCTGATTTTGACATCGTGAAGGCACTCAAAACCAGCCTTGAAAAAGAGTCATTTTTTATGCCTGGATGTTACGCGTTTGACAGGGAAATTGCATTTTTACACAGTCTTCAACAATTTTTTGAGTTTCACTCTAGTTTGACTTTTTACCTTAGGAAATGAGAAATTACTGATGTAAATAGTCATAATAAATGTAAATATCATGTTTTTACTCCTACCTAGGATAGATACATTAGGTAAGTCAATCAGTTGAAGTGTAATGAATTAGTTCATTAGAGATAGGAATGAGTCACTTTTCTCATCCTACACTCTAGCTATCAGTTCAGATTTTTGTGTAATATCTCCCTCACCTCATGGATTCTACCCCTATGGATGATTGGAGGTGGTTTTGAGGTCTATTTAGCTCAAGTCTTCAAAGGAGGTTGGATGTTGGAATCATTTTGGATGCTAGTGTATTGATCAAGAAACAATTAGCTTGGAAATTAATGAAAAATTACAACTATTTCCTTGGGATTCCTGTGGTATGAATGTTTGGCATATTTTTTTCTATGTGATCATTTGTATGAATGTTTTGTAAGCTCATAAACCTTTCAAATCTATTATATGATAAATTTCAATTTGATAGGCAAAATACATGTTTTTCATGCTCTGTTTTGGGCAATTTGTCATAATTTGTCCATTTTCTTCAGTTTAGGAAGAATACATCTCTTATGCTCTTCCTATCTCCTCATCAGTATTGAACCATCTCACTAAATTAGCTTTAAGTTTTGAGCCTTCTACCTATCGTGCCCCATCGAATGGACTGCAATTCCATCTCAATTTCCCTAACCTAGTCCCCTTGAACTAATCCTCATTTAGTGAGCCCAACCCCAATCAAAACAAAACAACCCCTTGCACTCATTATCTAGCCTAAAACCCTAATTTCTCCAGCCCTCCTGGCTGTGACCCTTGTGGATAGAGCCCTCTCCGGCTTGATAGGGCCAGCTATCAAGTCAAAATCTTGGTTTGTGGTTACCTCTGTTGGGATTCCTTCCTCAGCCTTGGGAATATGGTGGAGTGATTATTGATAGCATATTGGCATCATTTCCAGGGAACGCACAGACAAACTTTTCCCTGGGTGTAAGACAAAGATCAGATATGATTGTTGATGGTGAACAATGATCAGAAACAAGAAGGTTGTGCATCATTCACCTGGCGACTCCAGTGTCGAAAAATCCTAAGATTCAGAGTTCCCATGACGACTCCACTCTTCAAGAAACAGTAGTCTAAAGATATTCTTGGTGAACTCATTGTTGTCAAAATGGATTTGATTTCTCGAAGGTATGCTCCTATGAATCGAACTCATATTCTTGGTTTTCTGAACCATATTCCTCGTATAGATTGGCAATCAATACTGTCAAAGTTTAAGGGTCAAGACGGTGAAGATGCTAGTTTGCATTTGGTCAAATTTCATTTGCATATTCATAGACTAAAGATTGAGTTTCCCAAAGATTGTCTAATGAAGATGTTTATGGATACATTGGAGGAAAAAGCAAGATCATGGTATGTGTATCTACCATCTACTATTTTAAATTCTCTAAAGGACTTTCATTCAGTTTTCTTTCAAAATTATCAAAACTCTAATTCTTCCATGTCAATGATTGATAGTTGTTGTAAGATCTCTGATAATTTCATTGAGTTTCTTGAAAAAATTTATGGGAATGAAGAGTGTCTAGATGATGAGCTCATAGAATCCCTTAATGATTTTTCCTCCCAACAAGAAATAACAGTTTCCTCCTTAGAGAAAGAGATCCTTAAGTGATCCAGGTGGATTAAACGGGTACAGGTACAAATGGCTTGAGTACCAGGCTCAAAAATCAAAGTGCTCGAAAATATTTTGAACCAAGTTCAAGTTGTAGATCTCGTAATTCTGAATCCAACGGCGCAGACGGCACTCAATTCCGAGTCCGAATGAAGGATTTAGGAGCAGTCAAAGTTCAGAGGTTGACTTGGTGATGTGGTAGACAAAGGAGGCAACAATTTTGCTGAAACCAGACCACCGGATTTCGACCAACCTGGCCAGATTCCGGGTGAATTTGTGGGACCGTTAAATGCACTCCTTCGGTCAAAAATTTGAAGGTTCAAAAAACAACTATTTGTTTTAAATAACAATAAAAACAAAAAAATATATATAATAAGGGTGGCGGGCCACCAACCCCGCCACCCCATGCCAATCCATATTATATTATATAAAAAAGGAATGTTGTTGGGGGGCGGGTGGTCAGCCCCGCCACCTCGCGGTCTCCACTATACTTACAACCGCACATAAAACGGGGCGGGGGTTGTTAACCCCACCGCCGCTGCCACATGTATACGTGGCCCATTTTCATACGGGGCGGGCCACCCAATATGGGTCCGGCCCCCCACGTCAGCATCAACTGTTTTAAATACGGTTCAACGCGGTTTAAAAATAACATCGATTCAAATGCCTTTTAAAAAAATGAAAATACAGTTCAAACAGTCGGCCTTTTGTGGCGGGGTCGGGATTTGACCACCCGACCTCCGCCCAAACAATGCGGATCTCCAACCAATTCGGCTATGGGTGACTTTGGAGAATCCGCCCACGCTATATTATATAAACCTTCATTCATTTGTGCGCCCAAGGACAGACAGGAGCGGGCACAGAAAACGAGGCAGTGGAACCTTGAGCAGTGTTCAGGAGGGGGCGGAACCATGATCTGAGCCATTTTTCCAGAGGGGCCAGATTTTCACTTTGTCCAATTGGGGCAAGTTTTATATGGATTCAGCACTACTCGATGCCACAAATCCAACGGTGCTGCCCATTTTGTCATCAGAGGTCTGCAATTTTCGGCCATTTCCAGATTGGGCAGGTATAAGGGTGTAATTCCTCATTTTGTACTTGTACTTTCATTTTGCCATTTAATGAATGCAGGGCCTCCCCACTATTAGAGCAGGGCCCGGAGACGTAGTCCCTCCTGGACGAACTCCGATATCAACTCTTGTGTCTTCGTGCATGATGTTAATTGCTTCTCTCTTTTTCCGCTTATGCCTTTAAAGTTTCTTGTTTAAAAGCTACAGTTTTCACATGATAATTCTTTTATACATCTCAAACAAAAGATTTTGGATCAAGTGGTATCGGAGCGGGTGTTTGTAGATGTGAATTACATGTTTGTATGCTAACAAGAAGCAGGCTCAGAAGAGGCGAAGGGATGCTACAGGCTTTTGATCCCGAAGCAGGACGTGCACGTCAGAGAAGGAACATGGGGGACGAAGATCGGAATGAAGAGGAGCTCAATTTCCGCAAAACTTTCTATACCATGGCAGATCGAGTAGAGAGACTATTCTCTAGACTTGAAAGGTTAGAGAAAACATGAGATCATTCTTTAGAAGGGCAAGGTTTAGCGCATGGAGATGGTGGAGGAAATCCACCCCCTTCAGGAAATGAAAGTCCTTCCTCCTCTTCTAACCATCATAATAAAAATTCTGGAAATGCATCTAATAAGCCTTTCTTTAAGTTAGATGTTAAGTTTGATCTACCAGTATATAATGGTGAAAGTAATGTTGAGAAGCTTAACAATTGGATTAGGCAGCTTGAACTCTATTGCAGGATCCAGCAGATTATGGAGGACGAGGCGAAAATCCAATTGGCTTCTCTTCGATTGAGTGGCACAGCTCTCATCTGGTGGGAGAGCAAACTTCGAAGCAGTAGTAACTTGGGTAACCTTCTTTCTTCCTGGTCAGATTTTATTACTGCAATTAAAAATCAATTCTATCCCTTAGGTTACAAACAGAAAGCCTTAATGGAGTGGCAGTACCTAGGGCAAGGTAAAGGACAAAATGTGCAAACCTTTACTGAAGAATTTCGAAAATAGGCATTAAGTTTGGGCATCTCTTTAGATTCTCCTGAAGTTGTAACTAAGTACATTGGTTCATTGCATAGTTACATTAGACATTCATTGTTAATGTTTGAACCTACTACCATTGACTCGGCCAGTGTGAAGGCCATTCATCTTGAAAACAAGGGCAGAAATGATAAGGACGAACTCCGATATCAACTCTTGTGTCTTCGTGCATGATGTTAATTGCTTCTCTCTTTTTCCGCTTATGCCTTTAAAGTTTCTTGTTTAAAAGCTACAATTTTCACATGTTAATTCTTTTGTACATCTCAAACAAAAGATTTTGGATCATTAAGCCTTTGCATGATAACCCTTTTCATCACCAACAAGAATTAGTAGCTCTGTCCTTAGATGAGACAGACTGGGACCAAGAAAGAGAAGTGCCTATTCCCGATCCTAAAGATGAAAATCACCAGATCAATGTAAATTTATTTAAAACTCAGTTTTCTCCTTTATCTGAAGATGAGATAGATCAACTCCTGAAAAATCATGTTATAGCCCAAGCGAATGTAGATGTGTAGCTCTTACAATGTTCACACAGTCAAGAATGTGTGATTGAAGCACCTTCCATTATTGAAAATGAAAGTTTAGATTTGAATGATGATATTTGTGAGACTAATGAAGCCATACAGGAATTTGTTGTGAGTAAACCGATTTGTGATGATAATTTCTTGCAAGGAGATCAACTAGCAGATACTTTTGTCTTTCATGAAGATGATAGGGTTGTCATGTTTGATAATCTTGAAGAATGTTTAGTGTTTAAGGATGACTTAGAATATGAATTTGAGGAGTATGAGCCTAAGAGATACAGTATGCCAGAGAAAGAATCAGAGTTGCTCATGCTTCAGGAATTTGTAGCCAACACTCAGATAGCAGAAAGTCATACTTCCCTATGCTCTCCTATGGATCAACAACCAAGTGTTCTTTCAGATCAGAATGAAGAGTGTGCTTGTGTTTTTGCTGAGTCTCAAGACAAGGTAACATTTCATATTTTTGAAGATCATTTTACTGATTTGTTACGGTTAGCAGGGAAGATGTATTTTCTTGTTTTCATGGACCAGAAGCACATGTTCAGTAGACACTTAGAGTGGCCTAGTTTTTTTTTTCTCCCTACTCGAGGAAAGTGAGAGCAGAATTCAAGCAAGTAACCATCTGTTGGATTGGTTACACTGCAAGGATCACTACACATGATTGTACATATGTCTTCAGCAGGCAGGTGGTTGTCATCAGGATTTTAAGCCCTCAAGTCTTGGTGATGTACTACCATCAATAAGTAGGATAAGTTCAGTTTATTGAGTCAAGTTTTCAATATTCAGTTAGTTTGAGTTTTTGACCGTATTGGCCCAATGGAATAAGCACTGATCTACACAACTCATAGATTTGTGGTTCTTGACACCTCTTTCGGAGCTGCCATCCCCAATAAGGCCAATTTTAGTGTTCGAATATGCATTCTGCCATCAGTGATCAAAATCACTCATTTCATTATCATTTTATGTGTTTCACTGTGAAATTTTTATATCATTCCATTAGTTCATGCTAAAAATTGTTTCATTGATGGTAGCCCTAAATAAAAATTTACTCTTCCTCATAAAATCACATTTGTTGACTCACCTTCATGTATTCTTGAGCATAATAACACCTATGAAAATCTCATTTCACCATGTCTTGTCTCAATTAAAGTCAACCATGGAAGTCAGGTCATTCAAGATCCCATTAGGTCACTAGGTTTCATTGTTCAAGGTCCAAAAATGCACCATTTCATTTGCATAAGGTTAGAAAATTATGAGATTGATCCCAATAATGTCTCTTTACCATGTAAAGATGACCTCCAAGACAGTTTCCAAAGTTGTAATTTGATTTCATGTGTGAGTTTCATTCCAAGATGTAATTTTTATTTATTCATGTACTTTTATGTCAATTCAAATGTAATAAGTATCCAGTCTCTCAAAGGCTGCCAACTTAGAGTTCCACATGCCAACACATAAAATGTCAAAGTGAAAAATAATTTTGTTCATCAATTGATCAAATGTCAAAGGGAGTTTTCTTTTCCCAAGGGTGCCCAAGTCATCATTGTTCACAAGCACTAAACCCTAATTTCCTCTCCCACTGAGCTAGGGTTTGCTATGGAAACGAGACATTTGAGCAGAGGAGCCATAAGGTAGGTCATATCAGTAATTATGAGGTCATTTCATTTCATAAACATCATGTCTCCATTTTTTGAGAATTCATTCCAAGAGTCAAGTCATTTTCCACTCATAGGGTTGGATTTTCTTCAAACTATGTTTCTGACAAAATAAAGATGAATTTGACAAAATGAGAGAGGTTTTTGTTCATCATAGGTCAAGGAAGAAAAAAATCCTTTCGTTTTTACACAGGTGTCATGGTTTTAGAGAAATTTCAAAAACACAGGTGCCACAGGAAAGTTGTTTCACTTTTGGAGTGACCATGGGAAAATCAAGTTTTATCATAGCTGGAGTGTCCAAATCACTTGCTTGATAATTCAAATGATAACTAGAAAAATAGATATTTCCAATTATATATCATGAGCTCAATTTGGAGTTGAAGAAGATCTCCTAAACTTTCCTGCAATAGCATTCTGCATTTCTGCACCCTCATTCAACACCTTTTGACTAGTTTTGAGAAAATTAAGTTTTGACAAGGAAAATCAACTCCAATCAGAAAAAAAAGAAGAAGGTAGTTTTGGAAATTAGACTTGAACGGATTTCCAACAAGCTATTGTGGGCCAAATGCGGACACCAGGAAGGCCTCGAAATGTGGTCTTCAAAAAGGTGTTACTTTCTGTGTTTTTTAGTACTTTTGCACATAGAAAATTTCCAAAGGTGCAGTGACCTGGATGCTATGCTCTTTTTTGGGGCCTCCAAATGACAAATGGCCAACACCAACATGTTCATATTGATGAGTAAATCAACCCTAGCAAGTTTCATAGTTTTTGGACGAGAACTAGTCCATCAAAAGTGCCAAAAACCATAAATTTTTTATGTTTATGCCTCAAATTCTGCCTGGTCGTTGCTCGTTTACCAGTCTTAGGAGAAAAGGTTTTTGATAGAGAAAATGAACACCATTTTAAAAAATGGAGGTAGTTTTAGAAAATAGACTCAAATAGATTTCTAATGAGCTATCATGGAGCTTATTTGGACACTAGTAAGGCACTCAAAACCAGCCTTGAATAGAGGTCATTTTTTCTGCTTAAACGCTGCTCGTTTGACATGGAAATTGCATTTTTACACAGTCTTCAAATTTTTTTTGAGTTTCACTCCAATTTGACTTTTTACCTTGGGAAATGAGAAATTACTGATTTAAATGGTTATAATGAATGTAAATATCATGTTTTTAATTCTACCTGGGATAGATACATTGGGTAAGTCAATCAGTTGAAGTGTAATGAATCAGTTCATTAGAGATAGGAATGAGTCACTTTTCTCATCCTACACTCTAGTTATCAATTCAACTTTTTGTGTAATATCTCCCTCACCTCATGGATTCAACCCCTATGGATGAGTGGAGGTGGTTTTGAGGTCTATTTAGCTCAGGTCTTCAAAGGAGGTTGGATGTTGGAATCATTTTGGATGCTAGTGGATTGATCAAGAAACAATTTGGCCTGTAAATTAATGAAAAATTACAACTATTTCCTTGGGATTCATGTGGTATGAATGTTTGGCATAAATTTTTCTCTGTGATCATTTGTATGAATGTTTTGTAAGCTCATAAACCTTTCATGTCTATTATATGATAAATTTCAAGTTGATAGGCAGAATACATGTTTTTCATGCTCTGTTTTGGGAAATTTGTCATAATTTGTCCATTTTCTTCAGTTTAGGAAGAATACATCTCCTATGATCTTCCTAGCTCCTCATTAGTGTTGAACCATCTCACTAAATCACCTTTAAGTGTTGAGCCTTATACCTACCTTGCCCCATCAAAGGAATTGCAATTCCATATCAATTGCCCTAACCTAGTCCCCTTGACCTAATCCTCATTCAGTGAGCCCAACCCCAATCAAAACAAAACAACCCCTTACACTCATTATCTAGCCTAAAACCCTAATTTCTCCAGCTCTCTTGGTTTTGACCCTTGTGGAGAGAGCCCTCTCCCTCTTGATAGGGCTAGATATCAAGTAAAAATCTTGGTTTGTGGTTACCTCTGTTAGGATTTATTCCTCGGCCTTGGGAATCTGGTGGAGTGATAACAGGTCTGACAGAGGTGGAGAATATATCTCCAAAAACTTCCTACATTTCTACAGGGAGCATGGAATTCACAAGCAGTTTACCACAAGGTATACACCTCAACAAAATGGTGTAGCAGAAATAAAGAATAGGAACATCATGGACGTGGCAAGAAGCATTTTGAAGGCAAAGCATTTGCCAAATGATTATTGGGTAGAATTTGTCCCTTGTGCAACTTATATTATTAATATATGTCCAACCAAAAGTGTGATGAACAGAGTTCCAAAAGAAGCACGAAGTGGAACAAAGCAATTTGTCACTCACATGAGATTGGTTGGATGTGTGGCATATGGACATGTCCTGGATCAGTTAAGGAAGAAGTTGGACATCAAGGGGGGAAATGTATATTTCTTAGCTATAATGATGAATCCAAGGCTTACAAGCTATATAATTCATCAACCAAGAAATTAATAATCAACAAAGATGTTCAGTTCATAGAAGAAGAATCATGGGATGGAAGTTTAGAGAAGATAGTAAATGTGAAGACATGTATGTCTCATGAAGAGAAAGAGGAATGGACTACAGCAAGTAACTCCTCAACGGTGGCTCCTCCTCCACCTACATAAGCTAAACAAAGCACATCACAAGAAAGAAATAGAACAACATTGAGAAATCAAGGAAGTGCTTCTCCAAACACACAACATGGATCAGCTACTCCCTCGAGTCCAAGTGCAACTCCAAGCACATCTTTAGCAAATATAAGAAGACCAAAATTCAAAAATTTAAGTGAAATTTATGAACAAGAAGTTGATAATAGTGTTGGTTTGAATTCTTTATTTGCATTATTTTGTCATGTAGATGACCCAATCCATTTTGAATATGCAGTCAAAGAAGATAAATGGGTTGAAGCAATGAATGAAGAGATAGAAGCAATAGAAAGGAATGACACATGGGAGTTAGTGGACCTCCCATAAGGAAAATAAGTTATTGGAGTGAAATGGGTCTATAGGACCAAGAGAAACATTGAAGGCAAGATATAAAGGCACAAAGCAAGGCTAGTTGTCAAAGGCTACAATCAGCATCAAGGAAGAGACTATGAGGAAACCTTTGCACCAGTTGCAAGGATGGATACAATAATTTTTTCTATAGCAGAACAACAAAAATGGAAAGTTTATCAAATGGATGTGAATTCAACATTCTTGAATGGAGTGCTGAAAGAGGAGGTGTATGTTGAACAACCTCCTGGCTATGAAATAAAAGGCCAAGAACACAAGGTGTGTAAGCTGCGGAAAGCTCTTTATGGGTGGAAGCAAGCACCACGTGCATGGTACAACAGGATTGATGCTTATCTGATGGACAATGGGTTCGACAAGTGTGATGGTGAACCCACATTCTACATCAAAGAAAATGACGGTAAGATCCTTATTGTTGTTTTGTATGTAGATGATTTGATTTTTACAGGTAGTGATGTTTCTCTCATTGCTGATTTCAAAGAAGTCATGAAAAGTGAGTTTGAAATGGCTGACTTGGGATTTTTAAGATATTTTTTGGGCATAGAAGTAAAGCAAACATAAAAGGGAAATTTTATCTCCCAATCAAAGTATGTTGCAGAGATTTTAAAAATGTTCAATATGCATAACAACAAGCCACCATCAACTCCAACTGTCATGGGGTTGAAGTTGAGCAAGGAATATTGTAGCAAGAATGTCAATCCGACATTGTACAAAAGCATGGTTGGAAGTCTAATGTATTTGACTGCAACTAGGCCTGATATAATGTATGCAGTAAGTTTGATATCCAGATTCATGAAGACACCCAAGGAGACACATTGGCAAGCAACCAAAAGAATTTTAAAGTATGTCAATGGGACGAAGGAGTATGGTGTTCTATACTTCGCAACTGATGATTTTAAGATGAATGGTTACACTGACAGTGATTGGGATGGAAGTGTTGATGACAAAAATAACACATCAGGGTATGTTTTTCATTTGGGATCGGGAGCCATTTCATGGGCTTCCAAGAAGCAGCCAATAGTTTCATTATCAACAACAGAAGCTCAATATGTAGCAGTAGCATGTCAAGTAGTTTGGATGAGAAGGATGCTGAGGGATTTATGCCATGAACAAGACAAAGGAACCATAATTTTTTGTGATAACAATTCAACAATTGCATTGTCAAAGAATTATGTTTTCCACAAGAGAACAAAGCATATTGATGCCAAATACCATTTCATAAGGGAATTAGTTAACAATGGTGAAATTGTGTTGCAACATTGCAGGTCAAAGGAACAATTTGCAGATTTCCTCACAAAGTCATTGGGACATAAAAGTTTTGTTTATCTCAGAAAATGTTTGGGAATGGTAAATGGTGGCAGTTTTGATTAAGGGGGAGTGTTGGAAATACTCCCAACCACCACCATGAATAAACTGGTAGCAACCCACACATTGATTTTTTGTTGCAGGGAAGGACATGCTCAGGATTCAAATCCACAGGCGTTTTCATGCAATATCAGAAAACAGAGTACCCGAGCCTTACTCTGCATTATTTCCTTACCCACCGCATTCACTTACCTTTTTCCTGCATATCACAGCCCACAAGTTTTAACCTTTACCTCTTAACGCATTTCCAAACTTAAAATTCTGCTGATGTGATATCTTGTGGGACCCTTAACCTTACCGCATTACCAAACTGCATGAAAACCTTTGTTATCATCTTTTTTCCTTACCTTTTCGCACTTCCCAACATTCAAGTGCCCACATATCGCACTTCGCACATCTTAGAATTTAACTTTCAAGCCCCGCACCAAAACTTGCGATGTTGCGATGCGACACCGTCATCACACATTGCAAATCTTAAATTTCACACTTCGCATGTTTTACTGTTTACCTTTTACTGCCTGCATTTTGCACTTCGCACTTTTTATGACTTACCTTTAAGTGCCTACAAGTTATTTCGTTTATATTGCAATGCGATGTGATCTCATATCGCATACCACAAGCTCAAATGGATAGCGCCCGCAAGTTAATAGTTAAAATTGCCGAAATGCGATTTGCGATGATGGCGTGGATGCGATGTGGTTTTGTAGCCGAAACCCATAGAATTTCAAGTCCGGATTTATGTGTTTTGTACGTTGTTTTCGTCTATAAACAGAAGAACAAAGCACAAGGACGTTTGGTTGTTAACTGTCCGATCCAGCATTGATTTAACATTAATTTTTTTGTTCCGCCATTTTTGTATTAAGTAGGATGTTTCCTCATATGTGATGTAACAGAGTTGAAGCCTGCTACAGTAGAAGAATATGATATAGAATTGTTCTATGTTTTTGTCTTTCTATGTATTTTGTGTTGTCATTGATTTGAATTCCGCATTTTGTGTAAATTGTTTTGTGCTTCTCTGTTTCGTGTATGTTCTCGACATAACATCAGAGCATACCAGAATTTTTGACACATAAGTGTTGAATGCTTTTTTTTTGTTATGTGATGTTCATGAGTGCAATGAGCATTCATATGTCTACAAGTGCTTATGTTTCCAGATGAATTTCGTAACTCTCGTTTGCTTATAGGAATTATGGGCTGGTAGTGTATTCATGAAAATAGTTAGTGATAGATGGAGCATTTGTTGTAAGTTAGCTCATGAATTATGGTGAAATTGATTTTGTCATGCATAGGAGAGAATAGTTAATTGATAATTTTTTAGAGTAAAATGAGATGAAAGGTGTTTATCTTCTTCCGAATCGTAAAAGGTTAGTAAAACATATCTATAAAATCACTGGAAAAAAATTAGTGAAACGTATTTATAAAATTACTAAAAGGTTAGTTGAAAGTGTCAAGGAAGAATACACAAAGAAGTACTTGAGAGGTCATTCAGAGCACAAACTCTTTCCAATGGATGTTTATTCTATATTGATACAAGTTTATCATAATGTTATAACTTTAGTTGAGATGAAAGTGTAATATTTTAGAGATGAAAATCATGTTGAAAAGTGGGTTTGCTTCCCAAGTTTGTATTATAAATATTTATTTATGTTTATGGTTATGATTATTTTATTGTTATTATATTTATTATAGTTATAATGGTTGTGATTTTGTAATTTTAAATTTTATATATTAAATATTTGTATTTTAAAATATAATAATATTATTATATTATTAATTTAGTGTGATATTTGAAAAAAAAATATTTATTTATTTTTTATTAATTATGTGTTGTTATTATTATTATTTTAATTTGTGTTTAATTTTTTTAAAAGCATATGGTTTTATGATAGTTTACGGGGCATAGAATAGACGATTATGTGAAGGTGACTAGTTCGAAACTTTGTAGGCAAAATTCCAACCATGTTAAGGGTGTGGCCCAAGCCCAGGTGCAATCCCAAGGTGATTTTGACAACATAGATGCCCTTGAGTCAGTGTTTCTCAAGCCACATGTCAAGCATGATGTAATCTCTAAGGACTTGACAAAAAAAAAATGCATGGCTTCATTCATAACAACATAAATTCTATATAATTACTTTGGATAAAATTAAGCTTTAACATACTGGATTTATAAGTTGATTAAGTCTTTTCACATTTGATACAATTAAAACAAATGTTTTTACATTTTGTACAACCAAAATAAAGATATATAAGGGATCTTATAATGAGTGTACAAAAAAATTGTAAAAGGCATGCTTCATATGGGTAAGTATCTCTTTCAACAAAGTAGCAAGGTTTGATAAAATTAAAGTATAAAAAATTCAAGCATAAAAAATGGTTGAAATGGCTAATAGAATTAGCAAAATATTTTGTATTAAATAAAGCTAAAGTTCAATACCAAAGGATCTAATTTTTTTTTTTTTTTCAAATCAAGGCTAAATCTTTTCAAGAATAGTGAAAGAACACTGATAAATTGTAATTACCAATTTTTAAGATTCATTTTTTTTCAATTTGTATTAATGATCCAGGTGGATATTGGTGGTCACCCACATATTCCACTTGGGGCCCCACCATTGTCTCTTTCATTTTTTCAGTTTCAGCACAACTTACTATTTTTAGCAGTTTTTTCGGGTCCTGAACTTCCGGAGCCGTTTTGAGGCCCTAAACGACGTTTTTTGGGAAAACGGAGAGCAACATGGGTCCATAGGCCGATGTTACTTGTTAAAAATTTGTAGTCCTTGGATAGATCTTTCTAACGAGGTATGGTACATGTCAAACGAAGATCGTATGCCAAAGTTACGCCCCTGGGAAGTTGAAACACCAATTTACCCAAACGGGGCCCATAGTTTTGGCGCTTCATCTCCTAGGGTTAGGGTTTTGGTTGTTTAGGATTTCCCATTGTTTCTAAATGAAAAATAGGCCCTTGAGCCTCATTGTAACTCAGTTCAGAGGCTCGTAGCCGCCACATCTCTTCTCAAAGATAGCTACCAGCGCCCTAGCTAGTTTTATTTCCATTATGTCTGTAAGCAAATTTTAGTTCTTTGATATTAATGAAATGAAGTGTTATTTCCGCTGCATCTCTGTATTTATGGTTATATGTTTATTCTGTTGCGTTCCTGCATAAATCCGGATTAGTGGTATCAGAGCGGTCTGCTTTTTCTCGATCCTTCTTTGCATGTCCCCAACGAGGTCGGGGTATAAGGAGCTAGGGCTCGATCTGGTGGAACCTTTGCAAGATCAGCCTCGCAAACCTCGACGGACGCCCATAGGGGACGAAAAGAAAGATGAGGGAGCAGGAGATCCTATCAAAATATTGCTCGAGGAGGCCCTCGAAAAACAAAGGAACGCGATGATGGATAGTTTTGCTCAGATCCTTCAACGGCTGCCCACCGGCGGCGCATCTGCATCCAGTAGCCACTCTGGAGTTGCGACTCCCTTTAAGGTACAAGTCAATTTTGACATTCCCATATTTGAGGGTCAAATAGACGCAGATGCCGTAGATAGATGGTTGAATCTATTAGAAGGATATTTCTCTGTTCATGACTTTTCAGACCGGGAGAAGATTATTTTTGCACTCCTCAAAGCTACCCCCCATGTTAAGGACTAGTGGGAAACCCACTGTGAGAACAAGGACCAGACAGAACCCTCTCTGTTCTCGGCCGTACCAACTTGGAATTCTTTCCGAGACGTCGTCAAGGAACAGTACTATCCCGTGGGGAGCTATGAGGACAAGTACATACAATGGACCACGCTGCGACAACAAAGGGATCAAGATGTGCATGAGCTGACGAATCTGTTCCATACCCTGCGCACAAAGTTGGGTATCAAAGATTCAAAGAAACATTTGGTGCTAAAGTATCGCAGTTTTTTGCATAGATACATTCAGGAGGAAATGGAGTTCCTTGACATCTCCTCGCTTGGTACGGCATACCGGTATGCTGCCAAGATTGAGAAGAAATTCAAACAGAAGAAGCGAGACTTTGGATCTGCGAATCAAAAGCAAGGGAAAGGTGCTTCCAAACCGCAGAACAAAGGACAGATCCAAGGCATGGTGGCTAAAGACAACCCGTCAAAGCCACAAGAAAATAACAAGACCGCAAAGCCAAAGAAGGACACGGGAAAGTGGTGTGAGTTCCATAAGAGCTCCACTCACAACACAAGTGAGTGTCGGGCCAAGCAGTCGCTAGTGGCCGAGATGAGGGCTTCTGAGTCATATGCATGCTCCGACTCCGAATCAGAACCTGAAAAGGGGAATGAAAAAGGGAAACAGATTATTGATGCAGAGCCCAATGCCATTGTTGCCACTACAAAGGTCCAGAAGGAGGAACCGGAAGATCCAGAGGAGGAGGAACGTCTCTTCCACTCCCAGATGTGGGTAAAGGGCTCCCCTGTACAGTTCATTGTCGACAATGGGAGCTAAAAGAACCTCATTTCAGCAGACACCGTGAAGCGGTTGGGCTTGCCGACCACAGCTCACCCACATACATACACCATCGGGTGGCTTCACCAAGGACGAGATCTCCGCGTCAGCCGGCAGTGTCGCCTTCCCTATAGCATCAAGCCCTTCACGGATGAGGTATTATGTGACGTTGCTCCTATTGATGTTTCTGATGTATTATTAGGACAACTATACTTGTGGAAGCGTCATGCTGTGTATGAGTCTCGACCTCGTGCTGTTATTGTTACTTTGGGAAATAAGTTGTACAGGATACCAGAGGTACCACCTCCTGCCGCTATCTCTTTGGTTACTGCAAAACAATGCAATAAGCTCATTTCCCAAACCAGGAAATTCGTTTTCCTGATGATCCGCCCCCAGGGAAAGAAGAAGACTGTGGCCACGACCTCCAGACAGGGCCCCTCTGCATGACAACAACAAATGGATAAGGTCATGGAGGAGTACGGGGACATCTTCACCTCACCCACAGGGGTTCCTCTGCACTGCCAGGTCAAGCACCCGATTGATCTGACCCCAGGTGCGCCGCTACCCAATGGACCGATCTATCGACGCTTTGTTCTAGAAAATGATGAAATCAAGAGGCAGATTCAGGAGCTGTTGCAGAAAGGTCACATCAGACCAAGTTCATCGCCCTGTGGGAGCCCGATCGTGTTGGTACAGATGAAGGATGGGACGTGGAGACTCTGTATTGACTATCGGGCGCTGAACAAGATCACTGTCCGGAATAGGTACCCAATCCCACGGATTGATGACCTTCTGGACCAACTCAAAGGTGCAAAATATTTCAGCAAGATCGACCCGAAGTCTGGGTATCACCAGGTACCAATTGAACCCTCCGATGTGTGGAAGACTGCCTTCAAAGCCAAGGAAGGCCTTTTCGAATGGCTGGTCATGCCTTTCGGGTTGACGAATGCTCTCGCAACCTTCATGAGGATGATGGACGACATCTTGCGGCCATTCACCAACTCATTTGTAGTGGTGTACTTGGATGACATTCTGATCTTCAGCAAGACTTGGGAAGAGCACCTTCACCACATCCGACAGGTCCTCCAAACACTGCGGCAACACAAGTTGTGTGCCAATCTGGAGAAGTGCACATTTGGCATGACCCAGGTTCAGTATCTGGGATACATTATTGATGAAAGAGGGGTGCATGTGGATCCAGCCAAGATCCAAGTCATTCGGGATTGGCCAGCCCCAACCACTATAACAGAGCTTCGCAGCTTTCTGGGTCTTGCTAATTTCTACCGTAGATTCGTGTTGGGATTCTCTCATATCACTTGGCCCTTGAGTCAAGTCACCAAAGGAGGAGCGAGAGAAAAATTCTTTTGGTTGGAACCTCAACAGAAGGCGTTCAAAGAATTGAAAAATCGCCTCTGTTCTGCCCCAGTGCTCACCTTACCAGACTTGCAGCAGCCATTTGAGATCGAGAAAGATGCCTCTGACTATGCTATTGGGGCAGTTCTTACTCAACAGGGACATCCAGTGGCATATCACAGTGAGACATTGTCTGAGACAGTTCGTAAGTATCCCACTTATGACAAAGAAATGTATTCCATTGTGCAAGCCTGTCGACAATGGAAGCATTACATTTTGGGGAAGGAAACAATCATCCACACAGACCACCGGCCCCTGCAGTTCATACAGACACAAGGGAAGTTGCAGAATGATCGCCATCAGAAGTGGTCCACATATCTGCAACAGTTTCATTTCAACATCAAGTACAAGAAGGGTAGCACCAATAATGTTGCAGACTGCCTCAGCCGACCACCGATCGTGGTGCTCACCACCGTGCTCAACTCTTGTGGGCACGAGACTTCTGATTGGCCGCTTCTCTATGAGAGTGACCCAGAATTCGGCCACACTTACAAGGCACTCTTGGGGGGCACGCAAGTTCCAAATTTTCACCTCCAAGATGCACTTTTATGTCACCCGGGACACCTTTGTGTTCCTTCAAGCGAGCGTGCCAAGATGATATGGGAAGCACACTACAGTCGAGTCGCTGGGCATTTCGGGGTCGAGAAAACAGTAGCAATACTACAGAAGTATTTCTATTGGCCGAACCTTCAAAAGGATGTCGAGAAGCACATCAGATCCTGCACTGCTTGTGCCATTGCCAAACCGACCATCAAGAAGCAAGGCCTATATACTCCTCTACCTACCCCTAGTCGACCTTGGGAATCCATCTCCACGGATTACATGTCGGGCCTGCCTTCTACTAAGCAGGGAAATGACTGTGTTTTTGTGGTCGTCGACAGATTCTCGAAGATGGCCATTATGGCGGCCTACAAGAAGAATATCACAGCAGAAGCCACTGCTAAACTCTTCTTTGAACGAGTGTGGGTGCACTTTGGGATTCCACAGTCTATCATATCAGATCGGGATAGCAGGTTCCTCAGCACATTTTGGTCCAGCCTCTGGTCGATGTTGGATACCAAGCTCACCAAGTCCACAGCTTTCCATCCCCAAACACATGGCCAGACAGAGGTCGTCAACAGAATGATTGTACACATTCTGCGCATGTACAATTCAAAGCATCCACGCACATGGGACGAGAGCCTCCCTTATGTACAACATAGTTATAATCGGGCTCTCCACAGTTCAATCGGCCATAGCCCCTTTCAGGTGGGCTTGGGATTCCAGCCACTATGTCCCATCGACGTAGCCATGCCATTTGCAGCTGCTCAGGCCAATTCAGCTCATGTCCAGTCTGAAGTTGACAAAGCAAGTAGCTTCATCGAGCGTATTCAACACATCCGCCAACAGGTTCATGATATATTGGACAGAGCCAATGCGAAGTACAAGTAGCGCCATGATCAACACCGGGTGCCACACAACTTCCAAGTGGGCGACAAAGTATGGCTACATTTGCAGAAGGAGCGCCTCACTGGACCCCACCGCAAGCTTCGCCCACTCTGATACGCACCGTACATCGTCACTAAGGCTGTAAGGAACAATGCCTTCGAGCTTAGTATTCCACCATTCCTTGGTCTGCACCCAGTCTTCAATGTGGATCGCCTTCGTCCTTACTTCCCACCTCTACTGGACACCTCAGACATTGCAGAACAACTCACACCAACAGAGTTAAATCCAGACTGCATGGAACAGGCCACCACATATTGTATCATGGACATGCAAATCAAGAACACTCGCCAGCAGAAGATCCAACTATATCGGGTTGTCAAAGCTGGCCAACTCCTGCACCAAGGAAAGTGGTTCACCAGGGACCAAGTTCGGCAGAAATTTCCTCATCTCATGGAGGAACTTAACGCAATGGGGACCATTGCTTCCTAAGGGGGGAGGAATGATCCAGGTGGATATTGGTGGTCACCCTCCTATTCCACTTGGGGCCCCACCATTGTCTCTTTCAGTTTTTTAGTTTCGGCACAACTTACTATTTTTAGCAGTTTTTCGGGTCCTGAACTTCCGGAGCCTTTTTGAGGCCCTAAACGACGTTTTTTGGGAAAAATGAGAGCAACATGGATCCATGGACCGATGTTTCTTTTTGAAAATTTGTAGTCCTTGGATAGATCTTTCTAACGAGGTATGGTATGCATCAAACATAGATCGTATGCCAAAGTTACGCCCTTGGGAAGTTGAAACACCAATTTACCCAAACGGGGCCCATAGTTTTGGCGCTTCATCTCCTAGGGTTAGGGTTTTGGCTGTTTAGGATTTCCCATTGTTTCAAAATAATAAATAAGCCCTCGAGCCTCATTGTAACTCAGTTCAGAGGCCTGTAGCCACCACATCTCTTCTCAGAGATAGCTACCAGCGCCCTAGCTAGTTTATTTTCATTCTGTCTTTAAGCAAATTTCAGTTCTTTGATATTAATGAAATGAAGTGTTATTTCCGCTGCATCTCTGTATTTATGGTTATATGTTTATTCTGTTGCGTTCCTACATAAATCCAAATCAATTAATATGTAAACCTTCTAATTGTGTCTTTTTTTTATACCCAAAGCATTTTTAGTCTATGTATTTCAAAACTCAACTATATAAATAAAGTTTTGAAGATAGAAATTTGATAGTACGTCCCCTATTGTAAATATGTTTTTAATGATTTGATGAATGTATAAGATTTCATGAATGATATTTGAAGTATCTAAGATGACTTTATATTATCATTACAATAACTTTGGTATACTTGTGTCTTCGCTCAAACACATTTTATATAACTATTGAACTCTTTAGGCTTAGTGTGTATTCATTCATACCAATAATTCCAAATTTGTTTGTATTAACATCTTCATCTAGTTATAGTGTGTGTACAAAAAAATTGTAAAAGATATATTTCATATTCACATTATCAAACCTTGATACTTTGTTGAAAGAGATACTTACCCATATGAAACATACCTTTTACAATTTTTTTGTACACACTATAAAAACCCTTATATATATTTACTTTCACTATAAAATCCCTTATATATCTTTACTTTGGTTGTACAAAATGTAAAAACACTTGATTTGATTGTATAAAATCTACATTCAACTTTAGCTCTCAGACATATAATTTTATTTGGAAAATGTTTTATTAGAGTAACACAATGGACTTTTTAAAATAGTCGATGTTTCTTATCTTGTACACCATTTGTTTCAAAATAAGGACTTAAATAGAATAATTTTGTGAGCATGTGACAAATAACTAGTGACCTAACATAGGGTATAACGTTTAGAGTTGTTAGATTTAAGGGTGAGATCCATCATGTTAAATGAAATAAACGATATTGAATCCAAAAATTATGTATAGCCTATAATGTATAGGCTCTAGATAGTCACATGGCAAGCTTTTCATTATATCCATTTCTATCATCACACTTTACCTTGATTTTTTATAAATTGAAATCTTCCCAGTGATCAAAACCTTATGTTAGGTCTTCCTTACGCGGTATTAACAAGGGATAAAACCTTACAGGTACACATCAACGATTAGCTTTTGACTTTATTATTAATTCTTGATAAAAATGGCAAAATCAAATTAATGAAAGAAATACTGGTTAGCTCTACTCTGAGAGACTACAGCAGAAGGGACTACGTCTATAAGTCGCTCTACATTCTCATTAAAAATCAATCAATATATAGTTTACATGCAAATAGGGAAGTTAGAACCAATACCTAAGAAATAGGAACAAAATCCTAATCTAAGGCTCTGGTGAACCGACTCTCTCTAATTAAGTTTCTCAATTATCTTCAACACTCCCCCTTAATGGAGAAAGGGTTCACAAATATTCCTAACATTTCCCTAAACATTTCAAATTTAATTCTACCAAGAGGCTCAGTAAAAATATCGGCAGCATTATCACAAGTATTACAATATTCAACATGAATTTCTTTTGATTGAACTTTCTCTTTGACGAACTGGAACTGTGTATCAATGTGCTTAGTGTTTTTACCAAACACCAGATTGTTTGCAAGTTTGATGGAGCTCTGGTTATCACATCTGATAACTATTGCATCTATATGTTCTTCTCCTGCATCTTGGAGAAGTCGCCTCAACAAACTGCCTCACAAGTCATTGCACACATCGCTTGGTACCCAGTTTCCGTTGAAGACAAGGAAATTGTGTTATTCTTTTCACTACTCCATGCAATAATCCCAGACCCAATTCTAAATGCATAGCATGTTATGGATCTCATGTCATCTACGTTTCCAGCCCAATCAAAGTCTGAAAAACCTATCAATTTAACATCACAAGAATCAGTATATATAATGCCATAGTCTAAGGTTCCTTGTAAATACCTTAAGACGCCTTTTGCTACAATCCAATGGCTCTCAAGTGGCTTGGAAATAAATTGGCTCAATACACTAACTGCATAAGCCAAATCTGGTCTAGTAGTGGTCAAGTAGATTAAACTCCCGACCAACTGCCTGTACAATGTTACATCTGCCTCCTTTGAACCATCATCACTTTGAAATTTGGTATTATGTTGTAACAACACTAATGCAACCTTATATTGATCCATATTAAACTTTTTCAGTATACTCCTGACATACTTACTCTGTGCTAGAAAATTATGCCCTGAATCTTTCCAGATTTCTAGACCCAAACAGTAGCGAAGCTCACCGAGGTCTTCCATCTCAAACATTTGTGACATCTGACGTTGTTTGATTTCTTCAATGAGTTTATCTGTATTTCTTGTAATGATGAGATCATCTACATATAAAGAAATCAAAACAATTCACCCCTTTTCATCAAACACAATATAGAGATTGGGGTAATTTTTGCTTCTATTATAACAGTGCTGCAAGAAAAATGAATCAATTTTATTGTACCATGATATTGGAGCCTGTTTTAGTCCATATAATGCTTTCTTTAATCTTCAGACTAAATGTTCTTTTCCCTGTTTAACAAATCCCTCAGGTTTCTCTAAATAAACTTTATCTTTTAACTCCCCATTTAAGAAATCAGATTTAACATCTAGTTGGTGCATCATCCATTGATGTTTGGTAGCTAAGGCAATTAACATTTTGATTGTATTAATTTTAGCTACGGCGATGAAGGTTTCCTCATAGTCTATACCTTCTTTTTGTGACTACCCCTTTGAAACCAGCCTAGCTTTGTATTTATCTATGTTCCCATCTGCTTTAAATTTGGGCTTGTATAGCCATTTGCAACCTATGGTTTTTTCGCCCTTAGGTAATTCAACTAACTCCCAAGTTTTGTTTTTGAGAATTGATTCATGTTCCTCTTCCATGGCTTCCCTCCATTCATTATATTGACTGGCTTATTTATAACTAGAGGGTTCAACAACATTTAGCATGCTAATTATAAAAGCATTCTCCCTATATCTTGCTGGCAGTTGTGTTTGCCTACCTGATCTCCCGAGTGTTGGAGTGGCATCCAACTTGTTCTGATTAACCTTTGATGGACTTGGTTCGAAAATTACATATGTAACTTCTGCTTCTTCCTTTTTCTGTTGTTGTTGCTGCTCATGGCTTTCTCCTATTTCACCATTCCCTTCTTCCACCAAAAAAGGAATGTCCCATTCATCATTGTTGTTTACATTGTTTCCGTCATGAACTTGTTCATTAAAAACTACATCTGTACTCACAAAAAATTTATGAGTAGAGGGATCAAACAATTTGTAAGCTTTAAATTATGTACAATACCCAACAAAAGTGCATTTGATGGCCTTTGAATCCAGTTTCTTTCTAACCTCCTTTGGTACATGGGAAAAGGCTTTGGATCCAAAAATTATTAAGTGTTTTACTGTAGGTTTAAATCCTAATAAGGCTTGAAAAGGAGTTTTAAATTCAAGACTCTTTGTAGGACTCCTATTTTTCAAATACACTGCAGTATTTATTGCTTCAACCCAAAATCCATTAGAAAGATTCTTACCTTTCAGCATACTGCGAGCAAACTCTTCAAGGGTTATGTTTCTCCTCTCTGCAACCCCGTTCTACTGAGGAGGATGGGGTACTGTAAACTACTATAGTATTCCATGGTCTTTGAAATATTTTTTGAAATCAACCTTCCTGTACTCTCCCCCTTGATACGAGTGGAGAATCTTGATGAATTTATCTGTTTGCTTCTCAATCATGCTTCTGAACTACTTGAAATATTCAAAAGTATGATTCTTTTTGCTGGGAAAATATACCCACGTAAATCTTGTACAGTCATCAACAAATAATAGGAAATAATAAGCACCTCCCAATGATCTTGACTGCATTGGCCCACATAAATAAGTGTGGACTAACTCTAGTATATCTCTTTGTTTTTTATTAACATTAACAGGAAACTCATCTTTGTGCATCTTCCCAAGAGCACATGCTTCACAATCAACATGAATTTGATTTAAATTAGGAATACCACTGACCATACCTTTTTTTTGAAATAACAAAAAATCATTGAAATTAATATGGCCAAATATCTGATGCCATAAATGGTCTTCATACTATCCAGCAAATATTTAACAACACAATATGATTTATAAAATTCTACCTTAAGGTTCTGATATGTTATCATTGAAACATAAATCAAATTCTTATTAATTTCGGGTACATACATCACGTTTTGAATGTCATGCCTAATATTTCCATCAGGCAGAATTACAGAAACATTACCATGTCCTTTGATTGGGTACCCTCTATCGTCGCCAAGGTATATTTTTTTCTCCAGTAAAGGTTTCTTTGAAGTCTTCAATCCATTGTCTGTTACTTGTCATGTGGGTGGACACTCCTAAATCCACATACCACGTATCAGCTTCATCCTTCTCATCATAGTCATCCATAAACAGTATGAGATCTTGGTTATGGTCATCATCTGAAAACTTGATGCAGGAGCATCAAAGCTAAGTTTTCATTATTCATTTGTGTGATTTAAGGGGTGAGGTGTTTTAATTATTTTATTAATTATTTTTCTCATTTTAATAAATTAAGAGAGAAAATATAAATGTGAGGATTATTGTAAATATTCCTTTAATAATTAAGGATATGAGTGGAGTTGAATTAGGTAGATGATCTAGGGATTAGGAATTCCTTAAACGGGACTTAGTTGAGTCCAAAAAAATGATAAATCTAATTTAGATTTTAGTTGAGATTTGTGTGGAGGAAATTATGTAGTGGAATAATTCATATTTATGTATAAATAGGAGGATTGTGTGAGGATGAAAGACAGTGAGGAATACAGAGAGAGAGAAAGATGGTTTGAGAGCTTTTTGTAAAGGGCTGAGAGCTGAAAGGCCATCCATTGTAATATTCGGCCAAGGAATATCTTGTGTTATTTTATATCAGTATTTTTTTTTGTATGGCTCTCTTTCCTTTATGTATATGTTGAGCTGAATAAAATATAGTTTTAATGAAGTATTTTCTTGAGGATTTTCATTGTGAAAGAGGCACGCACACGATATTATATGCGAGGATCTGTTTTGACCCAGTATCCTGGCATCATTTGGTATTAGAGAAAAAAGATCACATTCATCTGTGCAGCTACGGACAAGAGATAAATGAGTGAATTTAATTTATGCATATTTATGTATATGTTGTATATGTAAGCGTGTGAATGCAGGAATGAGAATGTGTTCGAAGCAAGAATGCAGGCTTGTGATTTGGGTGTGAGATCTTAAGTTCATGGAGGTTGCATGAGGGCTTTAACGGATTGGGCGAAGGCAACCTCGCAGGTGAAGAACGTGCAGGCACATATATCACGGCATAGATGCCATAGGTGACGAATTTTATAACTGTGAAGTGTGTGACATATGATATAACACATGATTCAATAATGTATAGCAGCGTATAACGCATTTTGGCATGTTCACATTTGGTATCACAAATATAACAACGTATGTCACATGGGCATCCAATGCATTGTTATCACAGGTATGATATCATAAGACCGCAGTATATGTGAAGCATCGTCCCTGCATAAATTAAGCTGTGTAACATAGGTTACATACAACTTAAACACGACGAGTTCAATCTTCTTAAATTGGTTACATCTTTTTGATAGAGGCGTTGATTGGTATGGACCGTGGCTTGAGGATTTCGTGGTATCAGTTGCTTGAAAGGCCAGTGTTGGGTTGTGTGAACCGTGGGTTCAACCATAAAAGGCCGCGTTGAATTTTTTTGAATGGATTCCAAATGCAAAACTTTCAATTTTGTTATTATTGTATGACTCCTTAAGGATAGACCAGACCTACTGTCGTGAAAAATAAATTTTGGATTGAGAAGAGATAGAAACCAAGGCAGTCGCTTGGGAAAGAGGCCAAAGATACGTTGGGCATATGCATTGGCATATGTGTAAGGGCTGCAAGATTCCAACTACCTTGACCGCAACATAGTACAACAATTGGTAAGATGACTCATATGGCAACACTTCAATAATGCAGAGAAATGCGTATGGCATTTTTCTTCTCTGTCCTGGCATCTCTCATTTCTGGCATTGCAATGGCATGGTAATTTCATTGAGACCAGTGTAGTCACAAACGCAAATACGATTTATAGAGTTTAGCTATGGATGTCGTTTTTTATGTGTTAAATTGGTTGGAACTAGTATAATATAAATGTTGTGTGGACAGTGAATAGTGATTTCCTTATTGCTTGGGTTGCTATTTGTAATATTGATTGTGTGATGGTTTGTGTGTACAATGGCTCTAACAAAAAAGGCAACGTTTTTTTTTTTATAAACTGGATCTCTTGTGGAAGCCAGTCGTATCAATGCACTTAAAAAAAAGGCATGTGTGGGCTTATGAAAGAGGTGTGGTTCCAGCGGAATATTCAAGGTATGGATCCAGTGTTTCCACGGTACCACCTTCCAACGTAAGAAAAGGTCACTGGGATTGATCGAGGTAAGGTTTTTGTAAATAGTTCATGTACGTTTTTTGGAGAATGTAATATTGGAAGGACATTCCGTTACATTAAGGTTTCATGTTTCCAAAGCCAAGAAATTGAAATTGAAGAGAAACCCGAGAGATTGAGATGAGGGAACTTGGCTTAATCTAAGAGGGGATATTGTGTGTACCTTGAAGGTTTACAAACATTGTTTGTTGGGAAAGATTTATGTTGCAAAGTTGCTGGGTAGAGATTTATTTGCTGGGGAGAGAATGGACCTTGCACATTCAAAGTAAAGTAAATCAGGAATTCAAATGAAGAGTCTAAATTATTTGGAATTATATATATTATAATTTCTAGATACATTCAATACTAAAGTGTGCATTGGTTGATTGCATCGAATTTTGGTATGGAGACAAAGTCTGTAGAGGCTTGAATGTATTCCTAAAATAATACGCGAGAGAAGGGTTGGATCATTTCAACCACAAGAAGATTCAAGGTAAGTGCTCATTGAATGAATCAATATTCATTGAGTAGAGGTATTTTAAAATCTAGATTATTAAATTTCCTTGCCATAATCGAGAAGTTGATCTTTTGTAAATTTATGACAGAGTGAAAATGTTGCAAATGCGGAGGTATACATGAATGGAAAAGGAGAAAGGGCTATCTTGGGTGATATAAAAAGAATCATACATTTTTATATGAGAGGGTTTATTATGCATAGTGTGGGTTCTTCCCAGTTTTGGTTAAGTCATTTTGGACCAAATCTTGTAGTTGGAAGTGGGAGAATTCTTATGACTTGTGTTTAATATTGAAAACCCAATTGCTTGATGTTGTAGAATCTTTGTTCTTACCATCATGTGGCGGCATCTAAGGAGGTGTTATTCAGGATGGACACGATGTACGAGTTGTACATCATTCATCAAAGAGGTTGAAACATGACTAGCTTGTTCTCTGTACACAGGTGAAGAGATGTGAATTGATATTGTATGGTGCATAAAAGTGCAAGAAAATTTTTACACTAAAATGATGAGCTTATGGTATGAAGGGCATGCGAGTATTCACAGGGACAAAGATGGCACATAAAAGTGGAGTCCAGAGATTTGAAATTTCAAAGAGAAGGTTTATTAATAACCTTAACGGGAGCATAAGGTATGATAATTCAGAAAGGTATTTTTGAATGTTGAAAATCGAATGGTTTATTTATTTCACCATAAAATAAATCTTGAAAAACATGGATTGCATTTCGATTAAAGACTTCAGTATCGTGTGAAATGATAATGGGAAACTGATGATCTTTTCATAAGAATGAAGTATGAGAGAGAGTGAATATTTTACATCATAAAATGTATTAAGGGTGTATGTTCATTGGAAGATTGTATAACTTGAATTAAGTCAAAATATCCACTATTGTAAAATTATTGAGTCAATCTTTGAAGTCAAATAGATGTTAGGTTCAAATGAAAATTTGGATAGCTTGAGTTAAGATTGAGTTATTAAATAAGAGGGTGTATTTTTCATCCAAGATGAAGAGTTGATGTAAAGTCTAAATTCAAAGAGTCGTAAACCAAAATAAAAGGTCTGAATGTAATTGGGTGCATGATCGGCGGAGCCCGACACCTAGAGAGTTTGGTCATTGTAACACAAGCATTACTAAAGTGTCGTTTGCAGCAAAGTGAAGCAAGAGAATTGCCCAGAGAATATTCCAAGACAGGGAATTGAAAGTGATCAAGCGTAGGAAGAGAACTTGTATTGTCAGATGGAAAGTATGAAAGCTTGCTGAAAAAGGGATTGAATGAAATCCACATGTGAACAGATGAAGTTCAAAAACGAGGAGAAGATGACTGGTGATAGTCATTTCAAATGTTCTAAGAAAGATTGCAGCAGAAGAAAGAAGAAGGAAAATGACAAGGCAAGTGGCATATGTAAGAAATTGACTGATGAAGAGTATGAGCAGGAGAAATCTGAGATAATAGTTCACCTTGAGTTATTGATGGAATTGTTACAGAGAAATAAAGAATAGAGACATAGTTGGACCATGAGGAAGAAAGTGAAGTGGCAGAGACTACACACAAAGAGGGAACAACAAGTAAACATACAGTTGACAGAAGAGCTGAGGAAGCTCGAGCAGATGATGAGTGTGAAAATGGGATGTGATGAACTCAAAGAGGCTGAGTTGAAAATGGAAGTTTCCATTTGTGGCCTAGAACAGGGTGAAATTTTGGGTGACAAGATCAATGAGAAAGATCTCATGGAATATTGGAATAGTTCAGAAGAATTTGAAGATGTGTTGTTGAGAGAAGCAGATGAGGCTATGAAGCCTTGCATTTTTTCTTACAGTTTATGTATGTTTTCAGGATGTGCAGAAGATGGTGGACAACCTTGCATTTTTTCTCACAGTTTATGTATGTTTTCAGGATGTGCAGAAGATGGTGGACAGTCTGGTGAAACTGTCACAGAGATGAATGAAACTATTAAGGTGAAGTATCATGGAGAATGGCTTTCAAAGGAGAAAGGTACTGATTTTTCGCAGCAGGAAGAAATCATAAATGAATTCTTGTTGGGGGTAAGACAACCAGTTGAAGCTATTATGGAGCATAAGCATAATGGAAATGCTGAAGTGATATTCCAAGGAGGTAAACAAATGAATTTGTTTAATGAAATTGCTGACGGAATTTTGTAGTGTGATGAAGCAAAAAACAGGATAACTCAGGAAGATTTCCAGAAGAAGAATGAAGTTGGGAATGAAGGTTGTGATGAAGTGCTAGAAATATTTCACATGGAAATCGAGTTCTTGGAACGATGGCTTAAGGAACCTGAGGGAGAAATGAAGCTTGCAGAATCTGATCCAGAAGAGACTGCAGTTACTATGCATGATAGGGATGAAATGTTTTTAACATTTATAGAGTTGAATGAATGTTATAACTTTTTAGATAATAATGTGACTGTAGGTACAAAAAACGACATTAACAGATATGATGTCAAAATCAGAGAAATTGAGCAGAAATTATTTGGAGTTGAGATGGAAGATTAGGGGCAGCAAGAAAGTTATCTCTGTAGAGACATAAAGGAGACAGAAATATTGATCTAGCAGGATAAAGATGAAAGAAACTAGCAATTCAAAACAGGATCTGTTGAAATCCAGAAAGTCAATGATGGGAGATTGGTGCTTGAAGCATCAAAAGAGGCCGAAAAGTCTTATCTTTTTAAAGCTAACAGTTTGTTGATGAATGCAGGTACAACACCAGATGGGGAAATTATTTTCTATAAAAGAAATCAAAGACTATAGTTGTGATCAAGAATAAATTCTTGATTATTCTTCGCTTCAAAAAGTTGAGTGTTCAGCTAGTTAGAGATGGAAGCATCTAACAAAGAGGAATTGCTTCGAGGAATTGGCGAAAGAAAGTGTTGGTGAAGCCGATGGAATCTGATTGACAGAGTGAGTGATGAGTTACCAAATCGAGTTGATACTTTGAAGGACCATTGATAGAACATAGTTTGGAATCTTGGAGGGAGCAAGTCATCAGGACTTGTGGCTGTCACATTATTACAGAAAAGCAACAGAACTCATAGAAAGGAGTCTATGGAAACTTCTCTACATGGGGAGTCTGATGCAGGAGCATCAAAGCTAAATTTTCGTTATTCATTTGTGTGATTTAGGGGGTGAGGTGTTTTAATTATTTTGCTCATTTTAATAAATTAAGAGAGAAAATATAAATGTGACGATTATTGTAAATATTCCTTTAATAATTAAGGATATGAGTGGAGTTGAATTAGGTAGATAATATAGGGATTAGGAATTCCTTAAACGAGACTTAGTTGAGTCCAAAAAAAGGATAAATCTAATTTATATTTTAGTTGAGATTTGTGTGGAGGAAATTATGGAGTGGAATAAATTCATATTTATGTATAAATAGGAGGATTGTGTGAGGATGAAAGACAGTGAGGAATACAGAGAGAGAGAGAGAGAGAGAGAGAGAGAGAGAGAGAGAGAGAGAGAAATATGGTTTGAGAGCTTTTTGTAAAGGGCCGAGAGTTGAAAGGCCATCCATTGTAATATTCAACCAAGGAATTTCTTGTGTTATTTTATATCAGTATTTTTTTATATGGCTCTCTTTCCTTTATGTATATGTTGAGCTGATAAAATATAGTTTTAATGAAGTATTTTCTTGAGGATTTTCATTGTGAAAGAGGCATGCACACGATATTATATGTAAGGATCTATTTTAACCCAGTATCCTGGCATCAAAACTATCTTGCATGTCTCTTGTATCTCTGATGACCTTCATCAAACTTCTTCTTTCAACAGTGCTTAGCCATATGGCCAATTTTTCTACAATAGAAGCATTTTAATGGTGAATCATTCCTATTTGGTGACATACCTTGAAATGGATTCAACCTTTTCTGTGTTGTACCTCCACCTCTCTGTCCTTCGTTTTCCTTCCGTCTGAAGGGCTTCTTCTTCACCATTAACACAAAATCTGAATTCTGGGGTTTCAAGGTCATTTTCCTTTCCTCCTCTTGCATGAGAATCCCTGTCAATTCTTCAAATTTGGGGGCTTTCTCTCTCGCATTCAAGCATGTTATAAAAATTTGATAATCATCAGTCATACCATTCATAGTAATTATTACCATATCAGTATTACTTAAAACCTCTCCAATGTCGCCAAGATTATCTTTAAGGTCCTTGATGCGTGAAATGAACGCAAATATTGTCTCATTCTCCTCCATTTTGATGGAGAGAATCTTGATTTTCAGGAACAATAGGCGATTTGTATTTCTGATTTCGTACATATCTCTTAGAGTTCCATATTTCATTCGCTGACTTGCAATCTCTGATGTGAGCGATGATGCAGTCTTTGACTGCCATATTCAACATCGTTTTCACCTTGTTCTCCCTCTTCTCCCACTCCTGTATTATCACAGCTATTGCGCCTGCTGCAATTGTAGGTTTCACTTCATCGCCATTCACGACCCCCCATGCACTATGCCCTTCCAACATAGTACATAACTTGAATTTCCAATTAGAATAATTGGAACTGTTGAGCTTATTGCTCTCGTTCAAGTATACTTCCATTAGATTATTCATCTTGACAATAAAAAATGACCTCCGGAAATTGACAGAAAACCAGATCTACAAATGGATCTACCCCAGATTCACAATAAACAACAGTGTCAAGAAATAGATCTACCTGAACTTCGACCCCACTAGCAGGCTGCTCTACGCATTGCACCATGGGTTTACGGGCTTCTCTGGCATGACCTCTTTTGTTGCGAGCTCATGGGCTCCTCTTTCATATATCGCGCGTGCAACAATCCTCACACTTTACCAGTGATATGCTACCACGACTCACCAGCTCCAATGGCACGATCTCATTGGATCTGCAGGCATGAGCTCTCTGGCTCAATAGGCAGAAGCTCTCTGGCTTCAATCGGTGATCCGCATCATGAGCTCTCTGGCTCCACGATGGTCCACAACAGGATCTCTCTAGCTCCTCCAACACGAGCTCTCTGGCTCAATGACGCTCCTTAGCTTATGATATCAACGACGTTCCTTATAATGAGCTCTCTGGCTCCTCCAACATGATCTCTCTGGCTCCTTCAATTTGAGCACACTGGCTCTTCTTTCATGAGCTCTATGGCTCAATAGATGCCCTACAATCATCCAGATGTCACGTTGGTCACACTGGGTAGAATCCTCGTAAGGAAAAAACAGATCAACGTTGTTTCTCCAAGCTTCTTCGCGCTGATTTTAGAGATCAACATTGTTCTCTGGAAAAGGTATGCATTGATCGGTGCGTTTGTGCCTTCAACGAATGCGATGATCGACATTTTCTCCTGAGAAACAAAAACAGCCTCACTCAACTACACTCAGGTCATCTAGGGCTTCTCTTTTTATGCCTAGATACTCACAGGGATCAAAAGCACTATGGCTTTGATTCGACCTTGAAGCTCTGATAACATGATAAAAATGGAAGAATAAAATTAATGAAAGCAATATTGGTTAGCTCTACTCTAAGAGACTAGACCAGGAGGGACTACATCCACAAGTCGCTCTACATTATCATTACAAATCAATCAATATATAGTTTACATGAAAATAGGGAAGCTAGAACCAATACCTAAGAAATAGGAACAAACTCCTAAACTAAGGTTCTAGTGCACCAACTCTCTCTAATTAAGTTTCTCCATTATCTTCAACAATTCTTCATGTTTTTTATTAGCCCACAAAATATTAAAATACACTAATGTCTAGATTACTTGGCATTTGTAAATTTCCAAGCCCAAACGTTTCTCTTTTGGGATATTTTACAATCTTGTGAACCTTTAGCGGAGTCAAATAAATCTTCATACTCAAAGTTTAATTTTTGTTTTTTCGCTGCAAGGAGAATAATATTGCCTTCAACTAGTAACATTCTGGGAGAAACCCTTATTGGTTTGAGAATATATTTTATGCATAGAGATTCATTGTTGTCTCCATTCTCTTTAGCAAAATATCAACCTATCAGTAGATAAATGAGCAGTCCAACATAGTCAAGCGAGACTTGAAAAAATGAACAGGTATGCAACTTGAAATACTAATAGATTGGTTTATGAAGGGAAAGAAATGGAAATGGTTGATTTTGTGGGGTAACCATTCAACCATTTCCATTTCTTTGACATTCTGGAGTACCCATTTCCAGAAAATCAACCATTTCCATTTCTTCCTCTTCATCTTTCAATTTATCAATGTTTAAAGTTGCGCAAAAGTGTAGTTTTTCAAGTCTCCTTTCACGACGTTAGATTGATGGCTTATAACACTCACTAGATGTAATATTTCTAGGAGAGAATGGAGAGAGCAATGAATATGTATGTCAAAAGATCTATTCTCAATCCAGTAAGGGGTTCCACATAGATTGTTACACCAATTAGTTTAGTTCATGTTATGAAAAGTTGGTACATGCGTGAGTTTCATTAAAAGAAATATAGTGAAAAGCATTGAAGATCATATTTGGTGAATTTTTTTCAAAAGATCTATTCTCAATCCAGTAAGAGGTTCCACATAGAGTTTTACACCAATTAGTTTAGTTCATGTTATGAAAAATTGGTACATGCATGGGTTTCATTAAAATAAATATGGTGAAATGCGTTGAAGATCATATTTGGTGAATTTTTTTCCTCTGGTTTGTCTTTACAAAATAATTTTAACATGCAAGCAACCTCACATATTGTATCGTGTGCCATGTAGGCTAGATTTATAAAACATGATGTTTATATATTTAAAAGAAACACAAGAACAAGTGAGTGCCTCGCTAGAGTGCATGACTTCTTTATGGGTGCTTCTCAACATTTTCTATGTGGATCATAAACAAAATTTGTTGTTTCGTTGAGTGTGATTGAAATTATATTGTTTCGAGAACTAGTTGTTATCATGTAATGATGTGTATCTATTTTGATGTGGATTAGCAGTTTAACTCGAGGGAATAATTCAATAATCATATTGTATTTTGGCATGTCCAGGTTTCATGGTATAGTGGATGTAAATTATTGGTGTGTTGTTTTATGTTACACTGGACGTAAATATTTAGTAGTGTGTTAATTTTAATGTAATAGTTAAAAGTGTTTATATTGCATTCTATTTAATTGTTTTATGTTTTGAGTTTTTTTCCACATATATACATATATAATGTGATTTTTAATTATTTAAAATGTATTTTTGAAGATATAGTGGATTTAACACTTTGAAAAAATGGTAATCATTCAAGTTATATAAACAAAACATCATAAATTTACAATTCTAGCAAGTCTTTATCATATTTTAAACAAAATTAATAAATAAATATATTTGGAAAACAAGAAAATAAACCTACACAATTTAATTTATATTTATTTATTTAAATATATATTAAATTTAAATCTATTAAATAAATTTTTCTAAATAATATTTTTCATAAATTTAAATAATTTTTCGTTATTTAAAATATATTTTTATTAATTATATTTTATATAAAAGCATAATATTTTTATTATTTTAAAACAAAGTGCTATAATACCATGATAATATCTATATTTTACATAAGCATTATCTACTAAGTAATTATATTTACCATTAATATATTTTAATTACCATGACTAATCAAAGAATTCATGTTTTCTATGTGCACCATGTTCAAGTGAATATGAACATTTCATTTATCTTTTTCAGCATGGGAGTAGCGTTATAATAACATCGAAAGAACAAAAATATAAAAATATAGAATGGTTATATATTTGTAGATGTGATGCATGTGTCGTGTGTTATGAATTTTTTCTCCAAGAGGCGCTCTACGGCTCAGTATACGAGTGATGTGTAGGAGTTAGATATTAGATGTAAACATTTTTTAAATTCAATTTTTTTTTATTAATAAAATTATAAACAATTTTTTAGATAAAAGAAAATAATAATATACATATCATATTAAATTTGATTGAAAATGAAACGTAAAGATTATATATTGTTGTCAATTGAAACATTTTTGTTTTAAGATTTTCATTAAGGAATGGTTGTATGAATATATGTCCTAATTGAAATTAAGACCATCCCTTTAAATTTGATCACTAGTATCCACCCTCATCTTCCACCACCTTTCCAAGGAATCCTTCTCCCATCCAGAAAAAAAATCGCCTTTGTTTTGACTCAAACAACTCAGTCTTCTAAGAAGGCAACACCTAAGTAAAGAAACCCCAATTGGAGATGAACATCATAGCTTCCAAGTGTGTCGTAGCTCAACATTATTGAGAATTTGGAGGGCTACTGATTAATTCAAATTCTCTTCTTTATAATGACTTGTGAGGTTACTTATGTCTTTCCTTCGTTAGCTTATTTAATCTTTCATCAAGTCAATTATCAGAATACACGAGACACAAGAATTAGGCTCCTAGAGCCAGGGCAAAACCTCTCCCTCTTGGAGAGGAAAATCCGTAAGTAATTCTTCTTATAGATCTTCAAATGACAAGTACCATGACCAAGACTCCAACCCTGACCTATGAATGCCTCTAAGACCTTGTCACTGCTTTCTAAATCTTCCTCCAATGCTGATATTTCTTTTCTGTACCAACTTGCACTGACCTGCACTACCACAAGAGAACTCGGTCTCTGAATTGTATCTTCAAACACTTCTTCTTGTATACATAATTATTGGAGATAAGACCATTCCACTCATAGGTGACAAACACATAGGTGACAGACACTATTCCACTTTGAGTACATCTATTTACATCACATACTTGATTGCACCTTTAAACTGCAATCTCTTCTGCATCAACAACTTCAAAAACAGAACCCAAAAGCATATTCACACTTTGTACTTTAACGATGTCTTGACTTCGCAGCTATGACAAATTTCATTATGCTTATGTTTCACTTCATATGTGACCGCAATACTCTTCAGAACTATCCATTTATCCACACTTAATTTCTCTTTGAAATCCACAACTTGCTTCACAACAATCCACAATTTCCTTCCACAAAACAGTCTGCAATCTGCTTCTTGTTGTCTTTAAAAATTCTCTAAAACACAAAATAAATTGCAAGCTACAGACTCTGTTTTTTTGCGCAGTATGACTAGCGTATATATAGTTGTTTATGTCTGTAGTTGAGCCGACCTGTTAATATGTAGAGGGGCTGAATTGAACACTAGTTTATAGGCCGAATTGTAGAGAGAGTCTTCCAATGTTAAGGAGGTTGATTTGAGGGGTTTTCCAACCCTGTTCTTGATCATCTTCTGGGTGCAATATTCAAGGTTTATGTGATAGTCTAGAGGCATACAAATTAGAATTTAACACTTCATAAAAATAACACTTAATTAATACAATTTATGACCATAAGACATATCCCTAGAGGACATCAAGAAGAAGTCCTTTGACTGAAAACCTTGCTCATGAAACCCATGAGTCAAGCATATCAAATATATATATATTATAATCTTGTCTTCTTCTTTACATAAATACATAATTACATAGTCAATATGAAGACCAATCCTAGTTACACTTTTCAACTCTCCCTCTTAACTAGGAAGGTATTCATATAGGTACATGGTCACTTTCAAACTGAAGAATCTCATAAGAAGAATTAGATTGGTAATCGCATCTGTATAGCATCATATCAACCAACATTGTCCTAGTGCAAGGCCTTGACTAACAACCCCATCTCTCAATGAGACAATGGGCTACAATGCTGGTGAGACGCATGACTTATAGATACCATAGTAATTGTCTCTTCAAGGTACATACTCCACCCAGGTGTTCCCAGATTATGACCTTCTTGGACTATTCTTCTCTTGGGTAGCCGACCCTCAAATAATATCGGTCTTCGACTACTCTTATCTTGAATGCCCTATCACCTTCTCAAAGAGTATCAAATGCCATATGATTACCCAATCCTCCATTCTGTCTTCCAAGTGAAGACCAAAATTATGTGTTTATCCATTCTCTCGACATGGCCTTCACTAAGACTTACATTTGTTAGTCCTGCTCTAGTGCATGACACATGCATTCGAGAATCACAAATGTCACTCCCTCTTAACTTAGGAAGGACATACTTCAAGTTTCTTCCAAGTAAGAAACTTACCACCAGGCTCCCTCTCAACCAGGGTCCTGCAACAACAATGGTGAGACACCCAACTGCTTATGAAGAATTCCTCCCCTCGATGCCGTGGATTTCGATATTGAGGAATCTTCAACCTTTAACACAGTTATCAATCAAACGAGAACTATTAACTCAAAATAGGAACTCTATCAAAAAAATAAATAAAAAAATCATGAAAAAAACAAGCCGAAAACGAAAAGTTGTATTCTAGAATAACCTTTTTTCTTTTCTTTTCTTTTTTTTCTTTTTTTTTGGGGCAAAAAACACCCCGGAAACAAAAAGTTGTATTATGGAATAAAACCTTTTTTTTGGGGAGTAAATTTTAAACATTTTTAAAAATAGACGTAAAAACCAATTTTTTTTGTGCAAAAAACACCCCGAGAACAGAAAGTATTGAAACAAAAATTTTAGAATAATAAAAATTTATATGAAAAATTTAAAAAAAGAAAAGAAAAGAAAAAAACATTTTAAAATAATTGAAAAAAAAATTCATTACATTCTTTTTAATTAAAAAAATAAAAAAAATAAAAAATAAAGAGAAAAAATTAACAAAATAAATAAATAAAAAGCATTTTAAAAATATGTTAAAAGTTGAAAAATAAAATAAAAATACTAAATTAAAAAAACAAATTAAAAAAAAAACAAATAAATTAAAAAAACTAAACTAAAATAAAATGAAAATATACAAATTAAATTTGAAAAATAAAAACTATTTTTTTTTTTAAATTAAAAAAAAGGAATTTAAATTTGAAAATAAAAAATTAAATTTAAAAAAATATGTTAAATTTTAATAAATTGAAAAGAAAAGAATATTAAAATTTAATTAAAAAATAAAATAAAATATCAAAGTAAAAAATTATAAAAAAAAAACAAATAAATTTTAAAAAATAAATTAAATTTAAATTATAAAAAGTAAATTATATGTATATATTAAATTAAATTAAAAAATATATATTCTACATCTTATTAAATTAAAAGAATTAAATATTGATCTAAAAAATTACATTTAAAAAAATAGAATATTAAATTTTAAAAAATAAATGAATTAAAAAAAAGAAAAAGAAAAAGAAGAAGAGGAAAATAGAAACAAATAAATAAATGAAAAATATGAAATGAAAAAAATAAAATAAAGACAAACTAATTTGAAAAATAAAATTAATTTAAATAAAAAATATTAATTTTTTAGTAATTAAAAAAAAATGACAAATTAAATATTAAATTTAAATAAATAAATACAAATTAACAAAATTTATTAAATTTTATTAAATTAAATTCAAAAATTAATATTAAATTTAATAAAATAAAAATAAAAAACAGATATGAAATATAATAGATAACCATAAAAATAAAAATATTATTAAAATTTAATAAAAAATAAAAAATAAAATGGAATTAAAAACAAATTATTTAATTGTGCCGCCCAGGTTGCGACGGGAGCCAGCCGCTGGGCGGGTGGGGGGCTACTTGCAACCTCTCCACTTGCCCAATGGCCAACCCTCATCGCCTCTTGGGCGGGAGGTCGATTCTTGGAATCGACCTTCCCAAGTCGATTCTGGGAATCGACCTCCCCAGGTCGATTCCGGGAATCGACCTCCCCAGGTCGATTCCGGGAATCGACCTCCCCAGGTCGATTCCAGGAATCGACCTCCCCAGGTCGATTCCGGGAATCGACCTCCCGAGGTTGATTCCAGGAATCAACCTCCCCAGGTCGATTCTGGGAATCGACCTCCCAGGTCGATTCTGGGAATCGCCCTTCCCAGGCTGATTCTGGGAATTTCCCTCCCCAGGTCGATTCTTGGAATCGATCTCCCCATGTCGATTCTCGGAATCGATCTCCCCATGTCGATTCTCGGAATCGATCTCCTCAGGTCGATTCCCAGAATCGATCACCTGCCGAGGTTGATTCCCGAAATCGACAACAAGGCCAGATTCAGCTCCAACCACACATCCTAATAAATCTCCTCAAATTTCCAGATGTTTTTCCAGATATAAAATCTGTCTAAAGATTTTTAGGATGCTTGAATTGCATCAGACAATTCTATGAGCACCAAGCAAGAGACACTAAGGTTTTGCAGAAAAGGCTGAAGAAAGAATCTTATTGGACTCCAGAAATGACAATTGCTGTCAAAACAATAAAAAGTAAGATTCAGAATCTGCCTAGACTAAATTTGCCTGATACTAATCTTCCTTTTGTCCTGGAAACAGATGCTTTAGATCACACTTGGGAAGCAGTATTATTGCAAAAACATAGAAAGAAAGAATTAGTTTGTGGCTACACATCAGGGTCCTTTGATTCAGCAGAAACCAAGTATCCTTATTCTCACAAAGAAATACTTGCAGTAAAAAAGGGAATCAAAAGGTTCCGCTTGTTTCTCAAAAGCTCCAAGTTTATTGTCAGAACAAATTTAAAGCATATGAAAGGCATCCTTTCTAATAAAAGACTACTTGAGCAAGGGAGCACTAAAGTGTTAAGATGGGCTCTTTGGTTGGATGGTTTTGATTTTGATATCATCTACAAATCAGGAGCAGAGAACTATTTGGAAAATATGTTAACCAAAGAAGGTGCTTCAAAGAACAGAGAAATTAAAATGCTTCGACCAATTCCGCAAGGAGAATCTTCTGTAATTCAAAGGCATATAAGGTCTTGTTAAGTCAGCATTTGCAGTCAATGTAAATATGAATTTTGTTGGGATTGTTTAGTTATTAGAATTAAGTCCCTTCCTCCTGAAGTCATGCAAATAGTTTTGCAAAAATGGTTTGATTCAGGGTCTTGCATGTTAGGGTATAATAGTGAGTTGCCATATAGAGATAGGGTTTGGCGATTTTATTTTAATCTATCTCCAAAACAAAATCCTGTATATTTTTCATTCATTCAAAACACTAATTGGTCATGGTAGGATTATTTCATCATACACCAAAGAGCTAGAATTCAAGGTTCTGTTAGAATTTTAGCTTATGCATTAGAATTAGCTAGTCCTTGGAATACTTGGAGTTCTTGATTCAAATTGTTCTTGTATAAATATATGCCACGCACTTCCTGGATGTTGACAGTAATTTCAAAGAGACAATAAGTACTCTTTCTTGGGAACTGAACATAGCAGGAAGAAATGATTATACTGTGGAATTTGAATTCAGACATGAAGATTCAGTAGTGGATTTGATAGAAGACAACCATATAGTTGAACCACAGTTTAATCTATTTGTAAGTTTTACTGGGATAATTTCAGTAGAGCCAAGTCTTCGGCCCTCCAATACTTTCTCTTTTCCATTTTGTTGCTATCTTCGAGAATTTTCACCTTATTGGTTAGATGATGTCGTCCTGGTAGACATCATAAATTTTGATATTGAAGCATGACTTGAATAGATTGAGGCTGACAGATTTCATGATGATGACTTTGAAGAATGGGATAATAGTGAATATCAACTTATGATCACTCTTTGATATCATAAGTCTTTTGTAATCATTAGAAATTCCACTATGAATTTAACTTTATTTGATAAGGCTTTCATGGGGTTCATCCTTGTAATAATCTCCACTATGTTTGATAAGGTTTTCATGGGGTTTGTCCTTTAAATAATCTCCACTGTGTATCTACTTTAAGGATTCTCTCTTATCTTAAAAGAGTCGATGTCCTAGAATCCGGCCAAAAGAAATAATGGGATGATATCCGGTATCCGATAAAAGTTGTAACCGGATGACCTTGTAAAATCCTTATAAAAGGATAGTAAGTAGAAGTAAGAGGCAGTTGAGGTTTGGGTCTGATTTTGAGTGAGATTCTGTAAAGAGTATTTTATTTAATATATTGGATAAGTGTTTGAAAGTATTTTGTTCAAGATCTGAGAAGCCTGCGTATCAGTGTGCTCGTCACTGATAAGAATCTAAAGTGGCCGGATCTTTGATATGTTGGAGTGTTTCTATGATGAGTTGTTTATGATGGTAGAGTGTTTCTATATGATGATTTGGTAGAGTGTTTCTATATGATGAGTGGTATCAGAGCCATCTGGTTCTTTGTCCAGGCTGTTTCATTGAATTCTATCTAGTTAATCTGAGCAAAGTTTTGCATCTGCATAAAGTCTGTAAGTTGGAGGTAAGGCCATTGTTGAAGGCGTTGAGGCGAAGGACAACCGTGTTTGCCATTTGAAGGTGCAAAGACTTATCATTCTCATTCAAGTGCATTTTTATATCTTTCTGAAATGGTTGGTTATAGTAATGAATATGAATTCATCACTAGTAATCCTGAAGATAAGAGATTAGCTAGACAAAAGAGATGGTCTTTTATGAATAGATTTATGAATAAATCTAGTGAAGAAAAACATTATGATGAAAGAGTTTTAGTCCAAGAGTTTGAACCACAGCCTAATTGGACACTGCCGGAGATTAGAGTAGATAAATTATACAGTCTACCTGTTTTTCAGTTTAGAGTAGCACAATTATTTAGATTCACATCCGTAAATATTCCTATTTCAGTTGGCCAGGATGTTTACCAAATTCCCTTGATAAATAAAGAAGACATTCAATGGGGATTAGAACATGGTTATAAATATGTGCATATTGGCATGATTCAGTTTGGAATCAATCCTTTGGTCCGTCTAGGTCTAAATACTTCATGTTTAACTTGTATGTTGGATACTCGTTTAAACAACTTCAATGATGCTTTATTAGGAGGATTCCAAAGTCCTTTGAATAATGGTCTTGTCTGGTCATCCATTGTTCCTCGTTATGAGGTCTCGCTACAGGATCCCTATATCAATGAGTTTTTGAATGCATATATTCAATTTAATGGTTTTGATGTAGCTCCACAAACCCATGTTGCCCAGTTGCACAGTTCTGTCTGTCTCTGGTTTGTGTCTACTTCTATGCCTCCTCTAAATCCTAAATTGAATAAAAGAGCACTACGAGAAGGAGTAATTGTTGGCCCTGGGAATAGTGCTCCACTTCAGATAGGATTCTCTGAATGTAATTTGCTTTAAGAATGGAACAGTACATATACTCCTCTTTCTCAAAAATATCCATAGCTGCATTCAGTCCCTCAACCTAAGAAATTACATCTAGTAGACAAACTTGATGGAACAAAAAGTCTTCGTCTTACCAATCCTCAATCAGCTCACTCCATGTCCCAATCTTTTGCTCGCTCTTCTTTTGGGGTGGTAGATAGGATGGTTCCACCATCAAAAACCAAATCTATTCCTCGATCTTTACCATCAATGGATAAACAGTCTTCCAAATTACCTGATGATTGTGAATTTTGCATCACTACACCATCTTCTTTAGGAACTAGTTCCAAATTCCAAATAAAGATTCTTGAACATAAAGGTCAGCATCAAAATTGTTAGGAATGTGTCAAACTTATGATTCCTGAAATAAAAAGTTTCACCCTTATTAGAGCTCAGAATGAAAATATTGCAAGAATTCAAGAAAGACATCTAGAACTAGGAAATGCTAGAAGAACTTTCAAGAATGGAACTATGAAGACAAATTTTCAACAGATTCAGATGAGAAATCTAACAGATCCAGAATCTAGCGAATCAGAGAAAATGCAGAATTATACAAACTATCAAATAGTTTGTATGTTACAGAACATAGATGACATAGCCAAAGATGTGTTAGAAATCAAAGAACACATAAAGAAACTTCATAATGGTTATAATTAAACTCTTGGTTTTCAAAATGGGCATACATAGGCTTTGAATGATATTCATTCAAATATGGGCATAATCTCTAAATCATTAGATCATTTGACTTCAGCACTTCCAAAGCCCCCATCTCCCCCTAAATATCGTGATGTTGATTTGGCTAGCTCTAAGCTAAATATTCCAGTTTCTTCAGGCTCTAACCAACCTGACAAAGGACTTAGAAGCCTTGTTTTCAAAGGGATTGAAACTATCCAAAATGTTGATTTTGAAAAGATAATGTTTGGAATCCAGTTAGCAAGAGAAAACACTGATTTAATGAAGAAGAAATTAGAAAAATTTCCTTCTATCCAAGCCCAGTCGGTACCAAATAATTATGTGAGTCTCCAAAATATTTTTGAGAAAAAAGCTACACCAGCTCCTACAGTCTTAGCATTTTTTGGACCTTAACCAACTGAGGAAGTCAAAGCTAGAAAACAAGGTGAACAAGCTACTAGTGAATCCAGTAAAAGAGACAGAGAAGAAACCTTTTTCTTTTCTAATAAAGGAAATAGAAGCCCTGGATCAAGATCAACCCATGTAGCTGCCTCCTCTAGTCCCTTTTCTAGATTCAGAGGAAATCTTGAAAATCTCTCTGCTAGGATAGAAAATCCTCATCTAAAAGGATTTGGGAATACATTGTTAGTCAATATTGATGGTCTATCCTATGCAGAAGTAATTGGACTTTTCATCATCTACATGCTTGGGAATTACAAAGAAAAGCAGAAACTAAAGCCCAGTGGTCAGACATAGTCACTCAGATAGTTTGGTCTTTTACAGGAATTTTAAAACAATGGTGGGAAAAACTCTCTGAGAATGAGAAAAATGAAATTATTGAGAATGAAGATTCCATCAAAGCATTGTTTGATGCTTTGATCCATGAATTTGTAGGACAAGTTCCAGTTGATTCTGCACATCATTCCCAATTATTCCTTTCTCATAGATTATGCAATATAGATTATCTGCATGAGTATTATTGTGTAATGCAGAAATTTCTGTATCAAGAAACAAATCCCCATAATGTTGTTTATCTAAGATATTATATAGCTTCCATGCCAGGCAAGATTCCAGATTTATTGGATCAATATATCCTGTCAAATAATATTCAGATTGAATCTATGTCTTTTGCCGCCTTGCAATAACTTATAATCACTGTCTTACAGAAAGAATGTGCAGAAGAAAAAGCCAAAAAGAATTTTAAGAAGCAAATGAATTTCAATACAAAATTATGCAATAATTTTGCTAAAACCTATGATTTTGACTGTCACAAAAAATCAAGAAAGAAGGCTGCAACCAAGCAGTGTCATTGTCCTCCTAGTAAATATGTTCCGCAAAGAAAGAAGTTTTTTCCTACAAAGAAATCTAGGAGACAACATGTAGTCTTCAGGCGGAGAGCCAAACCAAATAGACACACCAGATGTTTTATCTGTGGAAAAGAAGGGCATTTTGCAAATAAACGTCGAGCTAAAAAGACTACTCAACATGTGAAAATAATGGACATATTCTCCACAATCCATGATTCTCAAGATTGGGATCTCATATCCCACTCTGATGGTGAATATTTTGAAGTATCTGACACTTCTTCTAGTTTAGAAACTGATATTGAAGAATTGAGAGATTTTAATAAGGTAACTATTGGTTCATCTTCTGACAATTCTGATTCTGATGAAACATTTATTCCAAATATCAAAATGTTTCATATATCTCCTCTTGATATTCTTCAATCTCAGATTGACTCTGTTAAGTCACAATTATCTAAGCTTGCACCAGGACAGTTCACTGTCAAAAGAAGACTTCAAGATAAATTGCATACTCTTGAAAGCCAGGTTCCTTCTTCAGACTATCGTCAATTTTCGAAGGTGGTAGGGATAAGGATAAAGGATGAAGAATCTGAAGTCGAAATTGAAAAAGAATTTGAAGATCTTTTTAAGCCTCTAAGAATCACAGGAACAACTTCACCAAGTAATGATCAGGTATCCATCTTACGCAATCAGTTAAGTCAACTTGAAACAGTCATTCAACAAACAAGAAATCAAATGGTACAACTTTCCTCTAAACTTCAAGATAGTCTTGCTGAATATGAAGAATGTAATTCGAAATTGACAAAGCTATTAATGGTTGATATTCCAGCTGATTTGCCTATGAAATCCAAAGATGTCGATCTTGTTGATATACTTAGTGTGGAAGATAAAGTAGTTATTCCTATCAGAATAAAAGTTCCTAAAATCAAGGAATATACTCTAGATGCTCAAATTGATTCTGGTGCCATGAGCAGCTGCTGTAAATATGGAGCAATGCCTGAATACTATTGACAGCCTACAAATATTTCTTTTAGAGTTGTTAACAAAGAAATCATGGAAATTAAGCATATTGATCTTGACGGTTGATTTCCGGAATCGGCCTCCCTAGGTCGATTCCCAGAATCGGCCTCCCAAGGTCGATTCCCGGAATCGACCTCCCCAGGTCGATTCCGAGAATCGACCTCCTGCCGCCACTTGGGCGGTGCAATTAAATATATATATTTTTTTATTTGATTTTTATTTATGAAATTTTAATATATATTTTTTTAAACTTTTTTATTATTTATTATATTTCATTTTTGTTTTTTAATTTAATTTAATATTTTACTCTAATTTTTCAATTTTTTTATTATTAAATTTAAAATTTTTAGGTTTATTTTTAAAATTTTTAATTTATTTATTAAATTTTTTTAAATTTTAATTTGAAAAATGCTTTTTTACTCTTCTTCTTCTTCTTCTTTTTTTAATTTATTTTTAAAATGGTTTAAGTTTTAAAAACAATTATATATATATAATTATTTAAGTATTTGAAAATGTTTTTTCTCATTTTTTCTTTTTGTTTTTTAATCTTAATTTTTTTTATTTTTAAATTTCTATTTTAATTTTCTTTTTACTTTTTAAATTTAGTTATTTAGTTATTTATTTAATGTTTTATTATTTTAAAAAATTTATTTTTATTTTCTTACTAATTTTTATTTTTTATTTTTTTTATTTAAATTTTTAAATTTTAATTATTTTTTCTTTTTGTATTTTAATTTTAAAATTGTTTTTAAATTTTAAATTTTAATTTTTTCTAATTTTATAATCAGAAATAGAAAAGCCATTATTCGAGATAGAAACCAAAAAGATAATAATAAATAGCAATTCAACATGCTCTGAATTCTTTCTTGGAACTGTCGGGGCTTTCTATGGAACAAAGGCCCCAAGCTAAGTTGGATCTCAAATGAAGTTGATATTATATTGCTTGTTGAAACTTGGGAGCACGAAGAATCTAAGGTCCCTAACATAGATAGCTTTGCACTATGGTCTACCTGGAACAAGCGATCCTCCAGTAGAGGCATTGGGGGCATAGCTTGCTACATTAAGAAGAACATTTCCCCCCATGCTAGGATTTATAAAATCGACCCTTACAACCAATATATTTGGATTGAGATTACTGACATTAATGATAAAAATACCTACATAGCAATCTGTTATTTCCCTCCATTAATTCTAACTTCTATAAGAAAAAGAATCTAGATAAAAATAGTCCTTACAATGGTTTAGAGAATGATATTTCTAGCCTAAGGAATGAAGGTAATATCCTTTTAATGGGTGACTTTAATGCTCGAACTTCAAGCAACCAAGCTATTCTTCTAAGCAATCATTCCAATCCCAATCCTCTTTGGTTAAATGAAGACCTTACTTTGGCTAGCCAATACAAAAGGAACTCTGAAGACCTCGGGGATAATTTGTTTGCGTCAGAGCTAGTCAAGCTCTATAGTGCTCAGGATCTCATAATTTGCAACGGTCTAAAGAAGTGGCCCAATTCTAGCAAGATGACTTGCATCCATGGGCTTGGAAGGAGCGTGGTATACTATGTTATTTCCGATCTCCCTTTATACAACGAAATAATAAATTTTGATATCTTAGATGACCACGAGCCTGACTGTGAACATAGGTCTTTACTCATAACTCTCAATTTTGTCATGCATAGAGATCCCATAGAAGATAATCCTTATAGTCAAAAGAACTTAATCTTTGATAGAAATAAAAAAGATCTCTTTCTAAATGAATTAAAAACTAATTTGCTTCCTTTATCTAGTATAGACAACATAGATGACCTCTATCATAATTTTACTAAAACCCTCTCATATTCTATTAACAAGTTCTCAATTTAAGTCTCAAGTAATAAAAGAAATAGCAAAACCAACCCATGGTATGAAAAAGATTGTAAAAGTGCGAGGAGAGCAATTAAGGAAGCTGTTGATGAATCTCTCAAAATTAACAAGATAAAAATCTACAAAGCCCTAACTAAAAGGAAAAAAAGGCAATATATTCGTAAAAGACAAGAGAATCTCTTACACTTATCTAAGGTGGCTCCTAATAACTTCTGGAGGCATATTATAACTAGGAAAACTAAAGATAATAATAAAATTGCTTTACACGATTGGAATTTCTATCTTAAAAATCTTTATGAATCTCCAAATGCCAGGGATTTTGAAACCCTACTTACAACGAAAGAAACTTTCTCATTAGAAGACATTGATTTTGGGGTTAAACGCCTGGCAAATGGGAAATCTAAAGACATTGAAGGTTACCAGGCGGAAATCTTAAAAATTGGAGGTCCTGTCCTCATCCACAAGCTTTTCAACCAAGCAATCAAGCAAGGTTTCCCTAAACCTTGGACTCAGAGCCTCATTATCCCTATTTTTAAAAGTGGGGATACAAATAACCCCTCTAATTATCGAACAATTATGATCAACCCTCTCTTAGCTAAGTTATATGGTATTATTTTGGAAAAGAAGTTGAGATTTGGCTTGAAAGTGAAGGTAAGTGGGCTAAAGGCCAAGCGGGTTTTAAAAGGCAGCACTCAACAACGAACCACCTCGTTACGCTTAGGATCATTTTGGAGGAATGTTGTAATGATAAATCCAATCTCTTCTGTTACTTTGTGGACTTTAGAAATGCTTTCGATACGGTTCTTAGAAATAACCTATGGAATAGATTAGAAGAGTTAAATGTTCCTTTTGAGCTAAGAGCTATCGCTATAAGGTTATACGATAATGTAATTGCCAAGTTAAAGAGCAATGAGGGGTGGTCGAAAGATATTAAGTGTATTATCAGAGTTAAACATGGTTTCCCCTCTCCCCTACCCTATTTGGCATTTACATCGACAAGCTAGAAGGTTGTTTAGAGGAAGCAGGATGTGCTGGCACGATCTTAGCTGGGATAGTCATCATCCTTATTCTCTATGTTGATGATATTGTTCTTCTCGCAAGGTGCCCATATGATCTTGATAAGCAACTTATACTTCTTAAGGATTTCTGCTCTACCATGGGTATGTCTGTTAACATTGAAAAAACAATAGTTATGATTATCAAATCCAAGAAGGACACTTACGCTAATTTTATGTATGGCAATAGTAACTTGGAGGAAGTGTCTTCTTACAAGTACCTAGGAATTGATATTCATCACAAGCTCAATTGGAACTATAACATTCAGAAAAGGATTAATGGGGGATGAAAAGCTTAGTTTGGTCTTGAAAATAACTGTAAAACGACAAACCTCGTAATGTGGGATATAAAGAAGTTCCTCTTTGAAACTTTATTCACTCCTATTATCTTATATGGATGTGAGGTTTGGGGTTGCAGCATCTCTAGAGAATCCTGGAGAAATATTGAGAAAATCCAAAAGAGTTTTTTAACGTATAACCTTAAAATTAAAAGAAATACACCCTATCCTATTCTTCTTATAGAAGTGGGTCGTTCCCCTATCTAGAGCCTAGCTATGACTACGCTTCTGTTGTACAAGCACAAGCTCAATAGCATATGAGACCATAGACTTCCTAAGATAGCTTTAAATTCCAGCCAAAACCACCTAAGGCTTAAACGAGGTTGGTATAAAGACACCAGGGCTTGGTTAAACCATTGGGAGATCGACGAGAATGTTGCATTGCAAAAGATCAATAACATTAAAAAAATTGTTACTTCTAAGTTCAAAGAAAAAATGTGGTGTGAGAAATATCTAGCAGCTAAAAGAAAATTAAGGTATTATAAGGAGGTCATCAACCCCACCTTAGAAGATCAAAAGTATCTCTCTGTTTTAACTAGCTCAAAGAAGAAAATCAATATAGCCAAGATTAGAATGAACTCTTATGAACTCCATAATGAAATAGGTCGTTGGACAGTTTCTAAAACACCATGGATGGAAAGGATCTACCATCTTTGTGAGAATATGAACATCGAGGATGAAAATCACTTCCTCTTAGAGTACCCCGCGTACAACCACATTAGAGCTCAATATCATAATCTTTGTTGCAATACTGACCTTCCTAGCCTTTTAAGATGTCAAAATTATAGTGAGCTTGGGAGGCTTCTCTCCAAGCTTTTTGAGCATAGGAATAAAATCTTAAATCAAATTAAATAGCTCTTTTCTTTACGTCCGATAGGCCAAATATTGGTCTCAGTGGACGTTAACCATCATCATGATATATATATATATAACTTAGAAAATTTGTTTTTGATGTTTTTTTTGAAAATTTTCCTCCTTTTTATTTAATTTTCGAAATTTTTTGTTTATTTATTTATTTTTGTTTAATTTTTTTTATTTTTAGAAGTTAATTTTGTTTTCTTTTTTACATTTTGATTCGTTTATATATATATATATATATATTTGAGTTTTTTTTGTCATGTTTTTCTTATTTTATTTTTATGTTTTATTACCAACATGAAAATTACCACTAAAAAAAATGGTTGATGCCGCATCAACGCTTTTCAAAATTAGCATGAAAATCATCTCTAAAAAAAATGGTTGATGATGCATCAAAACTTTTCAATATTAACATGAAAATCACTAACATTTTAAAATAAATGTTCATACATCACAAATAAAAAATTGAAGTGTCAAAAATATGCCAAAAAAAAACGGGTTGATTTTGCATCACCACTTTTCAAAATCGGGTGCTTTTTTTACTACCTCAAAAAAGTAGGTACCAGCTCAGTTACCTATTTCATCGGTAACTATGTTCTTTGGCTTCATAGGGCACATATCATCCATCAATTTTAGCTACGAGTCATGTCAACCATCAGAAAGTGATTCTTCAGTCTTTCTCATCTGGTCCACCTTTATGCCATGCTGCTTTCCTTCGAATCATCTCCAAGGATCTTACATCCTTCCACATGATTGGCAACCTTGAATAAACTTATCCAGATAAAATTATCTTCTTGTAGGCGTCGACATCCTCTATTCAGATTGACACATCTCCTAAAGGTATATCTTGTCAAGGATCTTCTTCTTTACCAGAATTTTTTCAGTCTACATATCCTCCCAGGAGATCTCCTAGTCACATCTTCTTGGATTCTGGATGATAACTGCCTCTTGACATGGTTGCATTTCATGATCTCTTCCTTTTTGCACATTCTTCATTCCTAGGAACTTACAGATTTTCTAGTTCCTCGTTCATATACAACCACCTAATGTTCCATATGAGGATATATTATGTTGATTTCATGTGTCATTGCATCGAGAGATCCTACTTCATAGATCATACTTCTAAATATAGAAGTATATTACCTGCAACCATATGACATGACTTCACAACATCCAGTGTCATCATATAAATATATTCATACCTCATACCTTTTTCATTTAAGTCATCCTGCATTATTTTTACTAGAATTAAGAGTTTCATTCCCTTGGCCTGCTCCATCAATATTTCATCACATCCTAGTAGCATGGAATTCTTAATGAAACCATTGCGCTATATTTCTAATCAGTGAATTCATAGAGAAATCCATTAAAAAATATCAACACCAACTTTCATGATGACCCTTGATCTTGATAACTGCCTTTCATCAGTATGATATTCGTGAGGTTTTCCAGGATTTTCTTCATCGAGAGCTCCTACCTTGCTTCGATCATGATGATATAATATACATTGCTTCCTATCATACTATTTTACAACCAACATAAATCACTTAAAGGAGAATATGATCTCAATCATAGTGGAAATCCCTCGCTTCTTCTTTCTTAGATTTATTTGCATCAAGTTCTTATCTTATATCTAAGACATGGGCTTCTTACTTTTTCCTCTTGTCCTTTCTAAATTTAGGACAGTCTCATTTATAATTCCCAAGTTCATTACATCCAAAGCATCATGCTTTGTCCACATTTCTTTTCTTATTCTGAGGACCAAATTTACCGAATCTTCCTTTCTTCCTGGACATGGCGGCAAAGGCTTCATTCCCTACACTTGATCCTTCTTTCAATCTTGATTCTTCTATCTTACCTAGAATTTGGAATCGCACAGCTTCTACTCTCCCATCTATACTTGAATTGAAACCTCTCCATTCTTTCGGTAAAGCGTTTTGTACCATAGTGAGTATTTCTCTATCAAACATTACTTCTCCCAACTTCGGTGGTTGATCTCATATTGCGAAAATCTCCGTCAGATATGGAATTATTCCTTCCTTTGACATTCTCAATTTGTATAGTTTTTGTCTCAGGGATATTATTTCCTTTGTAGAACCTTTCGAGAATAGTTCCACCAATTTATCATATATTTATTTTGAGGATTCTAGCTTTGAAACATAGGGAATGAGAGGGTCTTTTATGTATTCTATAAGAATCCTTCAGGCCCTTATGCCTCCCTTCATGTATTTGGTATATGCTAGAATATCTTCTTTTGGAGGTTGAATTGTATTTCCTTCTATGGAGCCCATAACTTCATTTTAAATTAGATTCAAATCTGTCCTTTTCTTACATGCATTAAAGTTTGATAAACCAACCAATTTGTTGCTCTCTATACAATGATTCATTTTGAAAGATTTAGATAAATTAATAGATACTTACTTGAGTAAGTGACTTTCCCAATGCTGATCTTTCTTTCATGTACCACCTTGCACTGACCTGCACTACCACAAGAGAACTCAGTCTTTGAATTGTATCTTCAAACACTTCTTCTTGTATACATAGTTATTGGAGATAAGATCATTCCACTCATATGTGACAGACACTATTCCACTTTGAGTGCATCTATTTACATCACAGACTTGACTGCACCTTTAGAACGCAATCTCTTCTGCATAGACAACTTAAAAAAAAAACCCAAAATCATATTCACACTTTGTACTTTAACATTGTTTAGACTTCACAACTATGCCAGATTTATTTATGCTTATGTTTCACTTCAGATGTGACCACAGTACTCTTCAGAACTATCCGTTTATCCACACTTAATTTCTCTCTGAAATCCACAACTTTCTTTAGAACAATTTGCAATTTCCTTCCACAGGATAGTCTGCAATCTGCTTCAGACTTATCTGCAATTTTCCTCCACAGAATAGTCTGCAATCTGCTTCAAACTTATCTGCAATTTTCCTTCACAAAATAGTTCGCAATCTGCTTCTTTTTGTCTTTAAAACTTGTCTGAAACACAAAAGAAAATGCGAGCTATGGACTCTGTTTTTTTGCGTAGTATGACTAGGGTATACATATAGTTGTTTTTGTCTGTAGTTGAGTCGACCTGTTCATATGTAGAGGGGCCGACTTGAACACTATTTTATAGGCCGACTTGTAGAGAGATTTTTCTAGCGTTAAGGAGGTTGACTTGAGGGGTTTTCCAACATTGTTCTTGATCATCTTCTGGGTGCAATATTCAAGGTTTATGTGACAGTTTGGAGGCATACAAATTAGATTTTGACACTTCATAAACATGACACTTAATTAATACAATTTATGACCAGAAGACATATGTTATGAAACCAGCTCAAAAAATAGAAGAGAAGAGAGATCAAAACCTTAGAAATCAACCACTTCAAGGGGGAAAACTCCAGTACATTACATAAATGAACAATTCTTGGATGATACAAATGAAAAAACCTCCTTCTATATATAGGGGTCCATGGGATCACAATATAATCCTAGCCAACCTAACAATAATAATGTAAGGAAACAATAATAGCGATATGGGGGTTACAGGGGCACAAAAATAACAATAAAGGGGCTACACTAATAAAAATAAGGGACTACACTAATAAAAATAAGGGACTACACTAGTAATATGGGGACCTAACATGCCCCTCTCCTTCAAAAAAGTGTTGTCCTCAGTGCTTGAGTAGATCTGGATGCTTTTGTATAAAACCATCATTTTCCCATGTAGAATCTTCAGTGGGTAAGTTCTTCCACTTGATGAGATACTCTGAAATTGATCGATTTCGTAGCTGTCGAGTTCTTATTTTCGCGACTGTTTCAGGTTCCAGTATGATTTTTTCTTCCTCATCAAGTTCTGGCAATATTTTTTGAACTGGAAGATTGTCACCTATAACCTTCTTTAAGCATGAAACATGGAAAACTGGATGCACTCGCGAAGAAGAAGGAAGCTCCAATTTGTATGCCATAGTACCAATCTTTTGCAACACCTTGTAAGGACCATAGTATTTTTAGCAATAATTTATTATCCTTCTTAGCTTGCTTGAGGGAAGTTTTTTTGTATGGTTGTAGCCGTAAAAATACCTAGTCTCCTACATCAAAACTTCTCTCACTGTGATGTTGATTTGCCTATTGTTTCATTCGATTTTGTGCCAAATTGGGGTTATCCTTTAAGAGTTGGAGAACTTGCTGTTGATGCTCGATGTGATCTTCCACTTCTTGCACCTTAGAATTTTCTCTTAAAGATGATGTGATGGACGATGGATGATATCCATAAAGTGCCATAAATGGGGTCATTTTTGCTGCAGTATTGAAGGAAGTGTTATACCACCATTCCACCAGAGCTAACCACTTGACCCATTGTGTTTGTTTATCAGATACAAAACAACGAAGATATCCTTCCAAAAATTTGTTCACTATCTCAGTTTGACCATCAGATTGAGGATGATAAGATGAGCTATGAGCTAGTTGAGTACCCAAACAAAAAAATAATTCCGTCCAAAAATTTCCAGTAAAAATGGGATCTCTGTCGCTTGCCATAATCTTTGGGTTTCCATGTAGCTTTTGAATTGTTTCCATAAATGCAGTAGCAACTGTACTTGCTTTAAATGGATGAGATAATGCACAAAAGTGTGCATACTTGGTAAGTCAATCAACTACCACCATGATGACACTCTTTCCTTTGGACTTAGGTTAGCTTGTGATAAAATCCATTGAAATTTCCTCCCAACGTTGACTTGGGATGGATAAAGGTTGTAGAAGACCCGAGGTCTTAATTGTCTCAACTTATTTTGCTGGAAAACCAAACATTCTGCCACAAACTTTTGAATATCAGATTTAAGGCCATCCCAAAAAAATTATTTCTTCACCCTGTGGTAAGTTTTTAAAAATATCAAGTGTCCTCCTAAAGGAGAAGAGTGCAATTCCAAAAGAATCTTTTGTTTTATTTGGGAATTATTACAAAGATATAAATGATCTTTGTACCATAAGGAATCATTTTTCCAACTAAATGTATCAGATGTACTAGGATATTTATTCAAATTTTGAATGAGTGTCCACACTTCTTTGTCCTTCTTCCATTCATCTCTTGATTTGGTTATCCAATCTAGTTGGATAATAGAAATTGCACAAAGCAATGATTCCACCTCTTCATCCTTTCTTGAGAGTGCATCTGCAACAACATTTATCTTCCCTTTTTTGTAGATGATTTCAAAGTCATAACCCAACATATTTGTGACCCATTTTTGTTGCTCTTCTGAAGCTATTCTTTGTTCCAAAAAGTGTTTAAGACTATCACGATCAGTTTTTACCTTGAAGTGCCTTCCCATTAGGTAAGGTCGCCACTTCTTTAGTGCATGTAGTATTTCCAATATTTACTTCTCATAAATAGCTTTCTATAAATAATTTTCTTTGATTGGACGACTTTCAAAACCAATGGGTCTTCATTCTTGCATTAACACATCACCAATTCCATTTCTTGAGGCTTCACATTTCACAATAAAGGTTTTTGTGAAGTCTGGCATAGCTAAGACCGGTGCTAGGCACATTGCCTCTTTAAGATGTTCAAAGGCCTTAGTTTCTTCATAAGTCCATGAAATGCATATTTCTTCAGTAATGTTGTTAGAGGTGCTGCTATTCTCCCATAATTCTTAACAAACTTGTGATAATACCTTGTCAAACCGAGAAATCCTCGCAACTGCTTAATGGTTGTGGGGACTTTCCATTTCTTAATGGATTTAATTTTGTTAGGGTCTACCTTAACACCCTCGTGAGATACAATATGACCCAGATATTCCACCTTTTGTACTCCAAAGAAACATTTAGATGTTTTTTCATATAATTGTTTCTCCTCCAATAGTTTGAGCACCCTATCAACATGTTGAACATGATCCTTCCAAGACCTGTTGTAGATTAGTATGTCATCAAAAAATACTAGCACAAATTTTCTAAGGAAGGGTTTGAAAATGAAATTCATCAACCCTTGAAATGTATAAGGTGCACTGGTAAGGCCAAAAGGCATGAACCAAAATTCATAATTACCCGCATGAGTTCGAAACGCTATTTTCGGAATATTTTCATTCTAATTTGATGATATCCTGAATGAAGATCCAACTTGGTAAAATAAATTTCTCCCTGTAATTCATCCAATAATTCATCAATCAAAAGCAATAATGATGACAGTGATTATTGAGCTCCCCTAGAATCAGACATGCACCAGATCCATCCTTTCAGGTGTTCACACATGACTGAGTGTAGAGAATGACTAGGTTGAATTATATGTATTCCTAACATTTCGCAATCATATGTTCAATTTCGCTTCTTTTGGCATAAGATATCTTATACTGATGTTTGGAGGTGAATACTTTAGAATTAAATGGAATAGTATGACTATGATCACGAACAGGTGGAGTCTCTATCAAACACCTGAATATTTTCAAGACTCTTGAGATCCTAGAGAAACAGATGATTTTAATATTGAACTTCTAGTATATAATTTTGTGAAATTACACCTCGTTGTTCTCTCTTCCCTGTTTCTTGTCATGAAATTAGAGCTTATTATCTTTCTCATTCCTCAAAGAATAATTCTACTCATTTCCTTTCTTCCAAAAAAAATTCAAGAAAGTTCTTGAAAATTAAAAGCTACCGTCCCCAAAGATTGTAACCATTGTACTCCTAGTACAACATCAACACCTCCCATAGGAATGGAAAGCATTGGACTATTCACTACATATTCCCCCATGGTTAGCTTGATATTATGGCATTTTCCAGAGAAATTTATAGTTCCTCCATTTGCAACCACCACTTGAACTGGAAACAGATGTCTAATCTCTGGTTACCTTTATGCAATGAATTAAATTATGGGTGCTACCTAAATCAATCAACACTACTACCTTTTTCTTTTTGTTATGTCCTTCTATATTGAGAGTTTGAGGAGTGATAATTCCTGCCAATGCATTACACGATATGGTCAGACTCGTTTCTTCTTCTTCTAGGGTTGGTTCCTGGTGTATATCCTCTTCTTTTGAAGTTTCTTGTTCATTTTCTTCCTCCTCTTCACAATCTATGTAAAATAATTTCTTCTCAGCACACTTATGACCTGTAGTGTATTTGCTATCACAACTGTAGCAAAGCCCTTTTGCTATTTTTTCTTCCAATTGTTGTGGTGTCAACCTTGTCGGTTGTGGAAGTCTAGGAGTAGCAATACTTCCATCTTTATAAATGTGAGTGGTAGGCTTCCTTGTTGCCATAATTTTACATTCAATTTTTCTTGCTAGCCTGAATGCCTTCTCCAATGAATCAAGTTCCCAAACGCGAACTTCATGTTGGATGTTATCCTTTAAATTCCTTATGAAGACATCAATCTTGTGTTCCTCTGGAATATCAGTTACCCTTATATTCAATTTTGGAAGTCCTCAATGTGCTCCACCACTGAACCCTTTTGTTTGAGATTTATCAATTGGATAAAGAATTTCTTGCTCTTTGTATCCTCATAATGTGCTATCATTTCCTCCATAAAAATTGACCAAGTGACAATTTTTTTACGGGAGCAAAACCATAGATACCATACAAATGTATTTTGTTCTAAATGTAAAGTTGCAATGCGTACCTTTTGTGTGTTTTGCACATTATTGAGATCAAAATATTGCTCCATATGTAGTATCCATGTTACGAGATCCTTACCATCAAACTTCCTCATATCCATCTTTGGAATATTGTGGTTCTTCCATCCAGCATTAGAGTCTATGAAATCACGATTAACATTTATTTTGTTCTCATCATGAGTTTCCTCTACTATCTTTTCAGTATTAGGAAACATTTCTTATATCAACTTTGTCAAACCTTCCATGTGTGCATTTAGATCATTCTTCATGTTTTCCATGTTATATTTCATGTCATCCATATTAGATCCCATGCTAGCTTCCATGCCATCCATCTTAGCTTCCATGCCTTTCTTCAAAGCTTCCATTTCATTTTTTGTTGCTCTTTGCGAGAGCGAAATTTGGTGCACTTGCTCTTGTAATTTTGATATGTCATGTTGCAATTCTTCGTCTTCATGAGTCATAGTAGATAATTCTAAAGGATTAATGGGTGTTGAATTATTTTTAGGAGGCATTTTATAACCAAATACTGATATCTATTCTACAATATGCCCTTGGAATAAATTCAAACTGATTTTTCACACAAGAGTTATGAAATTCGAAAAAAAAATACACACCTTTTTATTGATTTTGAGGAGCTCTATATTGAAACTAAATTATTTCTGTGATTTTGGATCTTCAATGTCTCAAATTCAGCCCTGTAGTATCCCTCTTAAGCTTCTTTCAATTGCCATAGGTCTCACCTGATTTGGATTCTTCAAGGCAAAGTTATGCCCAATCTCCCACAGTGACCTAATTATGGACTGGTTCAATAGAGTGAACTTGTATGGCATGCCACATGTCACTATTTCCTCCTTCGGCTCTAAAATTGATAAAAATAAAACTATAGTCCGTTTACTTATGGCCAATTTTTACAGAATTCCAATCTGATGCTCAGAGTGAGAGTTATGACGCTTTTCCCAGGGTCACCTCTTTGAGATGAAATTTGGAAGTCTAAAACAACACTAACTTTGACAAATCATATCTCCGAAAATATTGCGAATAAATTAGCTCTGAAATGTTTCCATGACGTTCCTTGGGATTTTTGCTTCGATCTGTAAAATTTTCAGCTTCTGAACCCTCATAGAAAAACATTATTGCGAAAATTCCACGATGACCTATTTAGGTTAAATTCAAGCGCCTACAAAAATCCCTAACTTACAAAGATCATATCTCCGAAAATATTGCGAACCAAGATCTGAAATTTTTCCACGACGTTCCTCAGGATTATGGCTTCTCTCTCTAAAAATTTAAACTTCTGAACCTTCATAGAAAAAAAATTTATAGCAAAAATTCCACGATGACCTGTTTGGAGCAGCGAAACCCTAGAATCCAAAACTATGACACAAAATGTTATGAAACCAACTCCAAAAATAGAAGAGAAGAGAGATCAACACCTTAGAAATCATCCAATTCGAGGGGGAAACCTACAATAAATTACATAAATGAACAATTCTTGGATGATACAAATGACAAAACCTCCTTCTATATATAGGGGTCCATGGGATCACAATATAATCCTAGCCGACCTAACAATAATAATGTAAGGGAACAATAATAACAATATGGGGGTTACAGGGGCACAACAATAATAATAAGGAGGCTACACTAATAAAAATAAGGGACTACACTAGTAATATGGGGACCTAACAACATATCCCTAGAGGACATGAAGAAGAAGTCGTTTGACCTAAAACCTTTCTCATGAAACCCATGAGTCAAGAATATCAAATATATATATTATAGTCTTCTCTTCTTCTTTACATAAATACATAATTACATAGTCAATATGAAGACCGATCCTAGTTACACTTTTCAACAAACCTTAGGAAATCATATACAACTTGATCGTCTTTGGTCTATCATTTGGAAACCTTTCGACAACGAACCCCCACTCCTTTGCATCAGTAATGCTTGCATTTCTCTCCCTATTTCTCTGATGGCAAGGGGAAGCCCTCCACACTTGTGGCACACAACCTTGGTCGTTTCCTCATCAATGCACATTGACACATTTCCATTATTATATGGAAAAGAATAATAAAAAAACAACTACCAACTATCATTTTCTATCAAGTTTCCCACTTCGATTGTGGACTCCTTCACAATTTTCATCTCCAAGAGTGTTATGTAATTCCTGGAGCTCACAATAATTTTTGGAGTAGAAGTGGTCAATTAGCTGGATCACACCCAATTAATCTAACAATTCATCATCGTGTTCCCAAACATCGTCTAAGAAGAGGGTGAAACTCTTTCTATATATAGCCTCATTCAATGGTATGCTTACAACTTCTTTGATAATATTTGTATTGGGATCTATAACCTTTTTTTGCATTCATATTTGTGTTGAGAGTTATTTCTGAAAAATTGAACTAGGAGGAGACTGAGATTATGTAAGAATTTTATTAGTAGATTTAGTACCACTTTAGGCTATAAGGGGCCTCTCTCTACTACTTAGGTTCTCCTATTATGAACTGTGCAATTTTAATCCCATAAAATTCAAAGGAAAAACATTAAAAAAAAAACGAGGCCTGCAAAATCGATTGGCTTGTGCAAAACCAGTGGATGGGTTTGAGAGAATACTTAATGAGCTTCCACCTTGGCTTATCTCCAATGCAGAGTCTGGTATTTAAAACTCGAGCAGTGATCTAGATGAAAATTTCAATACCAAATCTTCAAGAGTCAAGAGTGCGTTACAAGTTACACTATTACATAATACAACCCCCTCCAATTTTTTTGCATCCTTAAAGTTGTCGCCATTATGATTTTTATCAATGCAACATCCTCCATTACACTCCATTTATTACCTACACATAGTTGAAATGATGGTTGTGAAATTTGGTGGATTCATGATGCGCTTTGCAGGATAATGTGGATATAATAACCCGGTTTGAATAGACGTTGGTTGGTAGTTTCGTAGATTAGGGTAAACCAAGAAAATGTTAATATATCTACAACACGGCATGAATCTTACCATCCATGTTGGTACTTTAGAGTCTGTAATATATATCTGACAAGTTGTATTCCTTCACAAGTAATTTTGTGATATTATTAAAAAAAAAAAACCAATATAAATACAAATTAACATTTTTTTACGCTTGATTTTAGCTTCACACTTCTAGGACGTGCAAGACCCCTCTTGAAGTGTTGTGACGTGTTCAATTTTGAACCTTGCTTCCTCTTGGGACATTGTGAGTAACAATCGGTGATGTGGTTTATTTTTTTGGGCATATTCATATGTCTACATTTGTGGATTTCACAACCTGGCCACATTGTCCATTTGGTTTTCTTGGGGTTTTTCTGACTTGGACTTCGATTTATTCATTGGATCACTTCTTGCCATTTTCATTTGGATGCGTGATCTAATTTGGTTTTTGGACACAACTTTTCCGGGTGGATTTTCACTGTCATTTCTTAATTGGAAGTGCTATCAGTACAAATTGGATGGGGGCATCTCTCTTTGTGGATGGATGGACAGATGTCTGTAGCATGCATGAGCCTTCCTCTCCTAATGATGTGGCTCTTGTCTGTGCGGCCATGGAGGTAGAACATCAATTATTGTGACCATTGGTTGTTGATATGACATCGGATCATTCATCTGATGTGGGGGCCCACTCTACCTTTCTTGATCTACTAATTCAGGTTGTCATTCCTTCTCTGGTTCCTCCATTTTTGCCACCATCTCGGCATTCACACAAAAATAAACCAGTAAAATCAGCGGGAGAGATTCATAGACTCACTTTTGGCATTGATGTATTTTGGGACCGTGTAGTAGGCTTACAACAATGGAATTTGGTCACTCATTGGATCTATTCAAGGATGGATGGTTATCATATGAAGGATTGGATGAAGTCGCAGTGGAAGCCAATCATCAATTATGCATCAAAGATTAGTATCCTATTCAACAATTGGTTTTTCTTCCATTTTCTACATCTATATTATGTGGAAAATATTTTGGCTTCTTCTTGGGTTGCAGGTCATAGTTTTATTTCTCTCTAGCCTTGGCATGTGGGTTTCAAACATTTTAAGGAGGTTCCTTGTAAAAAATCTATGGGCCATGCTGCATAGCCTTCCACTTGAATTATGGTGACAACCAACATTAGTTGAAATTGGAAATCCATCGGAAAATTCTCTTATTTAAAGGAACCTAGCCCATGGTAATTGGATAAAAGGATCACTTGGATGCTAGTGAAAGTAGACTTTGTTGGTGGTCTACCTATTGCATTGGATTTATGTTGGTATGGACATAACATTCATCAACACATTAATTTTTGGGGAATTCCATTCAGATGCATGGGATGCCATGAGACTATATATCTACTGGTGACTTTTCCTCGTCGTTTTGACTTAAATGGACGACTTGATCATCAGCTAGTGGCACCACATCCGTTGGAGAAGGTAAGAGCTACAACTATTGTTTCTGCTTCCACAAATGGGATTAAGTCCACTCTTCCTAAACTATCAAGTAAAACATGTGATTTTTTTCCTATTATACCTTATATTCCTATTAATTTTGGAATTGAATTGTTAGAGGATTCAGTCAAGAATGTTGCATCTACTTTGTTGAATGGAAAATATATATCTCTTCATATAGTATCAAATATTCCTATTAATTCTGGAATTGATGTGGTTGAGGATTCGGTTAAGGATTTTTCATCTATTTTATGTAATGGACGTTTTATATCTCGTCCTTCAAATGTTCCTTCATCTTTTATCTATGTTGGTCATATTTCAAATACTCCAGAAAGGTGTGGTGTGATCACAATTATTCACCTTCATTTTCTAATCCTTGTATACCTACCAGTTTTGATGGAATATCATCTATTCTCTCCTACCTTCCTTATCCACCTGAAATGTCCTTCTATATCGGTGGATGTCATTCAACAGGGGGGGCTAGTACCTCCACACCAGGGGGGACTAATTCTTATCCTATGCTACATTCTCTTGTTATTCAATTTGGCCTGTTTTCGAGTCCTCTTTTGCCCACTAATTTTGTGGGTAATGACATGAGTTGTTGCGTCTCAACCCAACAATTGACTTGGAACCTTTATCCATTCATTCTAAAGATTCTACCAGGGATGCTATCCTTATTAATCCTAACTCTCGACGTAATGTCACTATTAGAAAGCATAGGTGAGCCAGAAGAAGTCGGTTTTGTCACCTGATATTAATACTTCTGGTTTACATAAGAACTCATTAGGTGTCCCTCCTGCTCGATCCCTTCCTTGTAATACTTCTCCCATACGGGCTCTTAGAGACTATATGCCTGAGGAAATGTATCCCATATGAAGATATTATCTATTAACATTAGAGGGCTAAAGGCGGCCTCAAAATGTCTTGCCTTAAGAATTTTGATTGGGACTCAATTACCCTCGATCACACTATTACAAAAAACTATGATGGTTTCTCATAAGACCTGGCCAATTTTGTTAAATATATTTCCTGGATGGCAAGTTTGTGCGTTAGATGTTTAAGGAAAATCTAGGGGATTAGCTATGATTTGGGATCCAGGTGTTGTTGATTTATTGGCATATAAATCATTTGCAAGAATTTTTCTATCGGGCTTCGCCAGGAGTTCTAAGCACCGTTTTCATACATTAAACATTTATGCTCCATATTTAGCATGATGGAGCTTATGGAATCGCATGGATGGATGTAGTAATTTGAAAATTGGCTCATTAGTCCTTGCCAGTGACATGAAACTTATTGTGGTTGCAGCTGAAAAGTGGGGTTCTTTGTGTATACAAGATCATCTTGAAAGATATTTCAAAGACATATTTGGTACTAATCACTTAGTGGACATTGTGTTTATGCCTCTCATACCGTCCTGGATGGCATCGCCAAACCGCTAGATCATTTTTCGATCCACGAGAATCGGGTGGAAGAGCAAAGTTTATTTTGTTCATGGGTTGTTGTTGCAAGGTTATATGACCATGATGTTATTATGATATATTGGAGTAGTGATGGGGAGTGGATGGGGATACCCTTTAAATTTAAGCACACATGGATGCAATATTTTGAAAATTGGCTCATTAATCCTAGCTAGTGACATGAATCTTATTGTGGTTGCAATTGAAAATGGGGTGCTTAGTGTAGACAAGATCATCTTGAAACATATTTCAAAGACCTATTTGGTACTAGTCACCTAGTGGACATTGTGTCGGTGCCCCTCAAACCGACCTAAAGAAACGATCAATCTGGCATAGATGGCATCGCTAAACGACTGGATCGTTTTTTGATCCTCGAGAATCTGGTGGAAGAGTAGGGTTTATTTCTTTCATTGGTTGTTGTTGTGGGTTATCTAACCATGAAGCTATTATCCTGCATTGGCGTAGCGATGGGGAGTGGATAGGGCTACCCTTTAAATTTAATCACACAAAACAAGGCTTTCATGGATCTAGTAAGATCTAAGTGGGTGACTTATGTTGGAAAATAGGGATACAAAATTGGATTTGATTTATCATAAACTAAGGGAGCTCAAGATGGCGGTTAGACAGTGGGAGAGAACACAAAAAGGGAAAAATATAGAGGAGCTTATCAAGATAGAGGATCAATTAATGACATTGGTAGATTCAACACACCCCGATTATTTTTGGGTATCACACAAATCTTTAGCTATGGATTTGGAAGGGTGCAAGAGATATGTTACCCTCATACTCACATAAACAATCAATAAGTCCAAGTATTCACAAAATAATAAAATTATGAAATTATTAATCATGAAAGTAGACTTACTCTAGAAGTCTATGTATGACCAAAAATGAGGATAATGAGAGAAGTTAGGGATGAAATCACACAAAATCAACTAAGATATTTGTGTATATATTCATAGACATATTGCGGAGAAATTTATGGAGAAGGTTCAGCCAATTAACCAAATTGGTAATATTTTATGAGAACCTCAATTCTATAATATGAGGCCTCATTCGTGAGAGAAAGATGTATCATTATTTGTGAATATACAATCAGGTTTAAAATCCCTTTTCGGCAAAGTTTCTTTTTCTTGAATTATTTTTTGTTTTCATTTATTATTTTCAATTGGTATCAAAGCATTTTGGTCCTTAGGGCCTCACTGAATCAATGGTGTTGTGACCTATGTTGGAGGATATCTGCAACAGTTTGCAATGGAAGCATCAATTGAGTCAACGTCTTTAGCATGTATGATAGGAGGAGTTGTTTTAATTCTACAGCCATATGATTAAGTGTTCTGACTTTGTAGCATAGGAGTTGTTTTAATTCTACGGTCATATGATTAAGTGTTCCGACTTCATAGCATAGCGACGATCTAGATTGGCCTTTGTGCATGTGGAGATCGATCTATGTGTTGTGTACTAGCATTAAGATCTGCGCTTTGAAACCCTGTGAGCCTCTTTAGTCTTAATGGGCATGATAGATCCTCTATAGTAGTTGTTCTTATGGCATGTTCAATCAAAGAAGTGATGTGCACATAAGTTGGAAAGAAAGAAACTCACTTAAGCATAAACATCAATAGCTGCAAACATTTCAGTAAAGAAATCCACCATTGCTATAAAAGATCCATATTGAACACAACTCGTATACCTTTAAAGAGCATGTACGTGTAGTCAACAGTCTACCTCATGCGTGCAACAACATGGAGTTGGACGTTATATGAATGATGAGCAGAAGCAATGGAGAATGATGCATTGTTCGGTGTGTGTATGCCTATGTGGAGAATGATGCATAAAGCTTCCAATTGAAGGTGTGGAAGCACAAAGCATGGTGTGAGGATCATCAAACGAACCCTCAAGAGGTTTTGCAAGAAGTTTGAAAAACAACAGAATCCTCGTGTTTCAATTGGAGATTTCAGATTCTCAAAATAAAAAATGCAAGGTCTTCCTTTTCAGATTTCAGATTGGCTCAAGGTCTTCCTTTTCTACCTTCGTCAAACATGTTGTGGAGACCTATTTAACGATTCGTTGTATGGAACAGTTGCATATTGGAACAAAGAATTTAGAGCTATGTGACTTGGACCGTGAGCGTCATTGTATTGCTGCTAAAGATTTTCATATATATGTATTTTTCTGAAGAGGTTAAAGTTGTTGGCACCTTTGAGCCCACGTTAACAAATGGTGACCAGCCTACAAATGCTTTGAGCCCACGTTAAAAACTTTTTTGCACAAGTGGATGGTATTATTAAAATCTCATACATGCACCCCAATTATTTCAAATGGTTTAATCATGAGCATTATTTTATTAATGGAGGGAAAAGTTTGACTTGTTTACTTCATAAATTATGCATAGTTCCCACAAATTACTTTGGTATCATTGCATATGTGTGATATGAGAATGTTATAATTGAGTTTGAAGTGGTCTTAAAATTATTTAAAGTATTTCTTTTGGAGAGATTAGGTGTGTTACCATTTTAAAATTAAATTTTTTTTTTTTAATTTTTATCTCTTTTGGAGAGAGTGGAGTAATAAGGTTATTTTTTCTGAGAGGTGGGGTTACAAATTTTTAATTTTGTATAAAAATTTTGTATTAATGTATTTTGTATGAAGAAGATATTTTTGGATTGATAAAGTTGTAACTAGAAGTAATGTTTTTACTTTCAGGGGTTTGAAAATTCATTTTCGTAATTGAGTCAAGCTTAATTTATGAATAGTTTAATTTAAGTTGAGTGAAGTCTCTAATTTTTAAAATTAAATATAAAAGTTCAAATTTGGGTCTAAATTAAGTTGAGAATTATTGAGAGAAATGAGTTGAGAGCTCAAGAAATGTTTGTAAGGGTGTATTCTCGGTTGAACCCGACATCCAAGCTAGTCATTAAGTCAAATTGATAGGGGGTTGAGTTCTTTAAAATTCATAATAAGTCATTTGAACTTGGGTGCATCTGACACCCTCATCCCGTTGAAGAAAAAAACAAGCGAACATGAAATGCAAGCTAGTGAGTTCAAATGGAGCAAAGTATTCAATTGTTAAAGTTTCTTAACAATCTCATACTATCCCCTGAGGACACAGTGAAAATCAACAAAGCCATTATTGCTAATTTATTTTAAATAATGAAAAAATATTTAAATTAATGAATTCTTTTGTTTTCATGTGAGATTGATTTCTTTTATAAAACATATACAATATTTTGATTGTTGAGAACCACTCCCATGGATCAATCCATGCATAATCAATCTTTAACATGACTGGTTTGTTTCACTTGCAACATCTCTCTGACGAGTGATTCTTCTTGCCACAATGGTGACAAGGATATAGATCAAAACATTGATCTTCTATATGACCAGTTCTTTGACAATGCTGACATTTTGACTTTTCTTCAACTTTAGAAAAATAGATTTAATAAATTTAATACAAATACAAATACAATCCAATATAGATTTAAATCAATAAATATAAATTGTGTAGGTTAATTTTCTCTTTTCCAAATATATTTATTTATTAATTTTGTTTAAAATCTTTTAAAGACTTGGAGAAGAATGATCTGGATTATCCATAGTATTATAAGAAATTTGTCGATGTTTCGAATCCCAACAAGGATTCATCTTCAAGATTATTTTTTAATGAATTATTGAAAGAAAGTGCAGACAAAGAGATAAATAGTAATAGGGTTGGGGAGAAAAAAAAATGAAAGCCAACCAAAAACTGAACCTAAATTATACAAAATTGCTTTTAATTAATTTAATATTATTTTTTAGTTATTAACTAAGTAATTTATTAACAATGATATTTATTACTATTAATAATTATTAGTCATAATTAATAATAATTAATAATAATAATAATAAATAATAATTTCTATTTAATAATATTTATTCAAAATTACTAATAATAATTAATAATCTTTTTAGATCTTTTTAGTTATATATATGTGTGTGTTACTCAGAAAAATAGGGTTACATAATGAATATTAATTATTTATTAACTTATTAATATTCAATTATTGTGATGAATACATATTTAATTGATTTTTTAATTCATTAATATTAATTATTATTATTATTTTATTATTTCTATTATTAAACCCTAAAAATTTAATTAAAATTAATTAATTAATTTTTAATTTAATTAGTTATTTTTCAATAATTATTAAAATTTTAATTTCTAAAAATAATTGTTAGGATGATTATATTTATGAAAGCCTAATTCTAAAATTATTAATTAATGAATAAATAGTTAATTTTTAGTTAATTAAATTAATTTTAATAAAATGTTAATTATAGGATTAAGTGCTAAATACTAATTTATTATTTATTTATTAGCTTATTAATCAATTATTGTGATGAATATTTAATTAATTTTAAAATTTTTTAATATTAATTATTATTGTTGTTGTTTCTACTATTTTATTATTAAATCCTAATTCCAAAGAATTTTAATGATTATGGGAGGAGAAAAATATACCTGAGATACTATACCTGGGAAGACGAACCCGAAGAACCAATCTATTTGATCCGAGGAAGCCAGCTACCACTTATTTCACTCACTCCATCCCTGTTGAGATTATGAGGATGCTTAATAACCTCAAGAGCTTCTTTGATCTTTATTTTCTGATAGTGTTCCTCTCTTGCGATAAGTTTGGCATTTTCTAAACAAACATGATGCTTAATTTTCGAGGAGTGCTTTACAAGGGCTGAGGTATGAGATCTTTCATTCTTAATATCGGCCCCATGTTCTTTCACTCTCTTTTGCAAAAAACACTCAATTTCCCAAATATAACTTTTTCCACACGAACAGTCAATCTTATAAACTCCTTTAAGTTGCTTGTGACTGATATTATCCTTAACTGACCACATTCTTTGTCTTATTGTTCCTGACATTGTAAATTGCGTGACTATGTAATTCTTTCCAAAAACCTTAGTAATTTTATCTGTAACACCCTAGATGTATGGTAGGAAATGTTGGAAATGTTGTCATTGATGGAAAAGGAAATGGAAAAGGAGGAACACCTAGCAACAAGGCAAAGAGAAAAGCAAAATAGCAGAGTAGCAGGGGCAGCAAAAAGAGAGGCAAAGAGAGCAACATAGAAGCAAAGGAGATGAAAAGGAGACAACATAGAAGCAAATGAGATAGAGGGATAGAAAAAGAAGACCATTGGAAATAGCTTAGCAGAGACAGGGCAACAGAATATATAGAGAATACAGTGACAGGGCAGCGGAATGTACAAAGAATACAGAGACAAAATGTATAGAGAATACAGAGACAGGGCAACAGAATAGATAGAGAATACAGTGACAGGGCAGCAGAATAGACAGAGAATACAAAGACCTAGAGGGTGTGTATGTGTATCGTAACTCCATTATAGATTTGAAAGAACTTCCAACAGAGAAGAGCTCACAGAGAAAGAATTGGACCATACAGTTGTCAGAGGAAGAAGCACAAACTGTAAGGGGAGTATTCAGGGCCACAGTACGAAGTTGAAAGGCTATTAACACCTTTACATAGTTCCACCTCCTGTCATGCCTCATTCTGTGGCAACTTCCATATATACACAGAGTGAGGGTTTCGTAGAATCTTAGATTCGAACTTGGAATGCACATTATAAATTGGGATAGAACAGTGTGTGTTAATATGTGGAAGCGCTGAGAGCACAATGGAATGTGTTTATAAAAATGTTGAAACATTGATAAAACAAAGGTTAACATATAAAGAGGCAGAGCCGTTAACAAATCAACTGCGAAATTATAAAAACCGGAACCTTGAGAACGAAACCATGAGGAACAGTAAAACCAGAGGGTCCAAAAACTAGCGGGTTCGGACTTTTTAAAAGTGGTAAATGATATTCGAAATAAAAAAGCGATATACGTCGGAGCAGGACACGTGTATTTGGGCGGTATTTGAAAACCGCGAATTTCGCGTCAATTTGAAGCATTAAAGCTCGGACCAATAAAAAATGCGAAATTGCATTACATTCGTTGGATCATCGGAGTCGATGCGATAAAACAACGACCGTTGGATGCGAGGGGTAGTTTAACTACTGGGGCCCAGTTCATCGTGTGATTATGGTGAGTTAACCCTCGTGAAATAAATTAATGCGATATTTGTGTTATCCGTTCGATCAAAGGAGCTGGGAGATCTACGGTGGTCGCATCACGAAGATGAGTGAAGGGTAATGAGGTATGTATAAACTATGGTGGACCCGATATGTTATAAAATGTGGTTGATGGTTTTTTTGAGTTTCGGAGATTTGATTCGAGTATGGGACCCGCAAGGTTATGTGATTAAGTATTAATGCGTATGGTTTATGCAATTGGTTATAAATCAAATGTGAATTATGGATCGATAGGTGTCATAAACTAAGGTCGTAAGTTATCATATCGTAGTTAATCATAGAATCTGCGTGTAAAAATAATTACCATGAGCATTTCATGAAGTGTCTGTCGAAGTATGAAGGTGAAGGCATGGGGCCCGTGGTGAATGTGTTATAAAATATCACGTTGGTAGTAGGACTTATGTATTGAGGTTAATAATAAGTCCGAAGGTTGGTTTTAAAGGAAGGGGTGCACTGCATTAAGATTTTATTATAAGCTGAGGGTTGAACCATTGTATAAAGTGCTAAGGTTGGGCTTTTAAATAAATAAACTAACAAGTGTTGATTTATGGTTCGAGTCGAAAGGTTGAATATTTTTGCAAGGTTAACATTATTAAAGATCTTTGTTATAAAGGCCAAGGCTTTATAAAAGGGAGATATGGTTCAGGTGGTTCATTTAATTTACCAAAGGTCAATCAGTTAAAACAAAAAAAAAAAAATATATATATATATATATACTATTTGACATGCGTTGAACGAGGGTGTGGGCCCGAATACATTAAGAGTTATATATAAAATGAAATCTGGGGTTTGTATAGCCTTCATAAAGGAAATGTCGCACATGAGGATTGAAAGTTAAAATATTACAATGGTCCAAATTGTAATATTCAAATGATTATTCAACCTTTTATATGAATGGTATGATTGATTTTTTTTTTCCTCGAGAAAAAAGCGTAATTTTACTACTGCAGGTGAGTATAAAATTACAATGAGAAACACATAGTTGTGTGTTCATAAAGACAAACCCAGTAGGTTGTTTAACATAGACATATACATAGTGAAACCTATGTAGGACCAATAGCTGATAAATAACCTAACAAAAAACAAGCTGATCATCCTTTGGAGAGCAGGCAGATCCTAAAATAACAGAATCACTGCGCTGCTAATAAACATTCCCTCAAGAACCTCTGCCAATAAAGAAAATTTATACTGTTCTTCATGATATAGAACAACGTTCAGTCATTCAATAAAAAATGAGCCAGCTGGATGCACCCATTTGTAAATACCCAAGAAAATGTTAAAAAAACCAGGGAACCCGTTTTCACCTATGACACTATGTCCAGCCCACAGTAGAAGCCCATCCAATGAGAAATCCCAGCAAAAAATACACTCTCATCAAGCGCAAAAGAACAGGGGATGCGCTTTACCAAGAGCTCAGCCATAAAATCAAAAAAGAAACCGAAACCAGATGGACATTTCGACCCATTGCAGTCTGTCCACCGAGCTGAAAAAACCCAATAATAACAGTTGTAGTTCGTGATCCTCTTCAGCAAATAATTGTAGATGAAAAGCGCACACCAGAGTATGCAACCAATGGCAAAAAGTTTTCCAGCCAACCAATGTACACGAAAGCCTCTCAGCCTATTAAGGAAGGATATGAGAGATCGAAGATAAAACCATTTAGTTGTTCATTGGACCCCCTGGAAACAACTTTCAGCAGGAAGCCCTCTCAGAAGATCAAACAAAGAAAGTAGCCCTCAGACTCCAATACTGTAGAGTCAGCACACCTTTTGAAAGGGAAACACATGGCATATTGTTGACCTACCAACAAATGAGAGAAATTCCCACCCATCCTCAAAAAAAAATGTAGAAACAACACACTAAGTGGATGAAAGCAGATGGCAAAAATTGACAAGCCAGAACATAAGCCAGTAGCCACTAATCAAATAAAGATGGATGGAAGTATTCAGAGATAACACCATCCAAATGTTCTCTGATCCTCCAGATGCCTACATCCAGCAAAATCCCCCTCTTAGAAGCTTGATCAGCCTCGACATTATTTTCACGATAGATATGCTGACAGGAGAAAGAGGCAAAAGAACGGAGGATCACCCCAATAGAGTGAAACAGATTTTGTAAGTGATGAACTCTGCAGATCTGTATTCCTTTAATCCAATTTATCACGTTCAAGGAATCCCCAAAAAAATTTAACTGCCTGCAACCTTTCTCCACGACGAACAATAGGAGAATCTTGAGGCTCAGCAGTTCAACATAATTATTTGACCCTTCCCCAAGCCCAACAGCGATCTCGTACCAATGAGATTCCGAGAGAAACAGCAGAGCTCCACCCCCACAGAAATTTTGCTGCATAGCACCATCAAAAAAACCCCAAGGGCTCCTCCTATCAATCTCCAACATGAGGACCTCCCTCTAATTGGCAGCACGGATATGAATAGGGAAAGCAGAGTGTAAACCAACAGTCATGGCACCGACAATCTCAGGAGTACCGACAGAACCATCAAATAGTAGTCGATTACGAGCCAACCAACAACCCCAAATAACGAGAAGCGGCAGCGTTTCCAAAGTTTCTTCCACCACCACCGCTCCTCACCCAAGACAACCCCAGCACTAAGCTTTGTGTATCCAGCCCGGGGAGAATAGATCCCCGTAGGATCAAAATCCCATGCAATCTTATCATCCCTATCCAAGAGCACAAGATGAGCCTGTTTTAAAGCACGAATATATACCGCCAGAGCCCTCTCATCAAAAACCTCCAGCCCAAAGGAGGAGGCCAGTAGCCAAGACTGGATGCCCAAACTTCTCCGAACCGGATCAGCAAGTTGGGAGAGAAAAGTAATCCCCTGCTGCCTTAAGGCCTCAACCGTACGCCTTGGAAGGAGGTGCTGAAGAGAACTACCCATCCAAGGATCCTCACCAACCCAAAGCTTCCTGCCATTACCCACATCCCAAGCCAGACTAGTTTCCAGAATGTGAAATGATTTAACAAGAGCCTTCCAAATTACCGATCCCCCTGCAAAAGATTTCCTAGAAATCCTTATCCAATCAACAATAGAAAAAGGATCAATATATTTATGAGATATCACCTGAGTCCAAAGGCTATCACCATTGATGAGCCTCCAACCACCCTTAGCAGCAAGAGCCTAAGAAAAAAGAAAGATATTTTTCAGACCCCAACCACCCAACGCTTTAGGTACAACAATTTTCTCCCACCGAACCCAAGGGGTCACCAAAGAATCCTGTTTCCCACTCCACAGGAATCTGAAGCAAATCCTCCTGGCAGCCTCCAAAATACCCTTGGGAATCCAAGACAAGGACAACCAATAAACCAGAACAGCCTCCAAAACCGACTTAACTAAAGTCAACCGCCCAGCGCTAGACAGCCATTTGTGAGACCATACTTTTAAACGTTTTTCCAGCTTTTCCAGCAACCAGTTCCAGTCAATTTTCCTATAATCATTGGGTTTTAAATGGAACCCCAAATAATTCAGGACAGCATCCAATCCAACAGGATTATAGGGAAAGATCCACAAGAACTCACGCCGCTCCTCATCCCTCAAAGAATGAGTAGAGATAGAAGACTTCCCAGCATTCACTTCCATTCCCGTAGCTTTGCCAAACAAATCCAAAATCTCACCAATAGTGATAGCATCACGAACCAACCCAGAATAGAAAATTAAAACATCGTCAACAAAAAGAAGGTGAGTGATGAAAAGGTTTGGAGCAACCTGAATGCCCTTCAAAGAACCCTGTCTCTTTGCCACATGAAGAGCTCTACTCAAACCTTCAGCAACCAGTAAAAATAAAAGGGGAGAAAGGGGGCAGCCCTGGCGCAACCCCCTTTCAGCATGAAAAAAAGGAGATGCAGCCCCATTGAGCAGAAAAGAAAAGGAGACAGTTGTAATACAGCTCATAATCCATCGAATGAAGCCGATGCCAAACCCAAGGTGAGTAAGGAGCATGCGAATATATAACCAACTTACCCGATCATATGCTTTGGATAGATCAATTTTCAGCACTGTCCCTTTGAGGTTCTTGGTCTTCATGCTGTGGAGAGCCTCTTGAGCAGTCCTGATTGCTTCATGAATTTGACGACCTTCCAAGAAGCCAAATTGTTCACCGGAGATATGAGTATACAAAATGCCTTTGAGTCTTCTCGCAACCACCTTGGCTATCACTTTATAGATACAGTTGCACAAAGAGATAGGACGGAAGTCAGCCAGAGAAAGAGGGTTATCCACCTTCGGAATAAGAGCTATGAAAGTGGAATTGAAGAAAGCAGGAATCCGCCCAGAAATCCTGGTGTCCTCCACAACTTTCAGCAGATCTGTCCCTAAAATGTCATAAAGAGCCAAGAAAAATTCAATCGACCACCCATCTGGCCCAGGACTTTTGTCTTTTTGGAAGCTTTGGAGAACCTCCTTTAATTCCTTCTCAGAGACCTCAGCCATCAAAGATCTGTTTTCAGCCTCCTCCACAAACCTCGGAAAATACTGAGCAACTCTTATCACTTCCGCAAGTGAAGCATGAGCTGGGGCCTTAAAAATATCCTTGAAGTGATCAACCCCCAATCTAGCTTTGGCCTCAAAAGAAGTATGCTCAATGCCCTGACCATCTCTTAATGTCCAAATAGTATTAGCCACCTTCCGGCCGCGAGCATATGCATGAAAAATTTTTGTATTCTCATCCCCACTAGCCAGCCAAGTGGCCCTACTCTTCAGCCTCCAAGACTCCTCCTTATCCATAAGAAGGGAGTTCCTTCTTTTTTCAAGTGAAACAAGAGTGTCTTTATCAACTTGGGATTGATAGCCACCACCAATACCCTCATATATCAAGCGAAGATCCTCTTCCACCTGTTTCAACTCCACATCCTCCCTCTGTCTCTTAGCAGCCAACCAAACTTTCACAGCATCCTTGATGCGTTTTAAATTTTCAGCAAATTGAAAGGCAGCAGAAAGACGACTATCCACCCTAAAAGGAATCCAACAATCAATAACCAAAGCTTTGAAAGAATCATCCCTGACCCAAATTTTGTTGAACTTTAAAGGGCTAGGAGGCTGCCTAGGCCTGATCTTTAACCCAAGAAAGATGGGAAAATGGTCAGAAGCACCCCCACTGCCAATCTACTGCCTAATCAGAAAAGGCCTGTCCACAATCTGCTCAGCCACCAGGAAACGATCTAGTCTCTTTGCTATTCTGCCTTCAGCACATCTATTATTCCTCCAAGTAGGTTTCAGCTTGATGGGCTCAATGTCCAACAAGTGATTCTCCTTCAATTTTTGAGTGAAAAAACCAGTCAAAGAATCGATTAGTGCATGAGGTCCCCAGACCTCAGATTGGCCCAAAGAAAAATTCATATCCCCGCCCAAAATCACCGAGTCTCTCTTGATTAAAGAGTTACTCAAGAGGGAATCCCAAAAAGGGATCATGTCCTGATATGGGCCATAAATATTAAAAATATTGAATGCTTCACCAAGCTCCAACGACAGGAAATTTATTCCCAGGACCGACTCCATACCCCAAAAATTTTGAGATTTGATTGTTTTTTCATTCCACCCGATATCCAAACCACCTGACCTTCCTCTAGCATCCAAAGACTCAAATGTCTAGCCAGGCAGCCAACCTTCCAATCTAGCTTTGACCACCGACCCAACACCTAAAGTCTCTTGTAGCAGAATGATATCAGGACATTCCAAGAAGATAATTCTCCGGAAAGAAGCTTTCTTTTGGGGACCTGCCAAACCCCTGTAATTAAAAGACAATATCTTCATTAAACACCCGGCTTCAGGGAAAGGCTTACTCTAAGCGCCCTGTCAATCGAAATCTGCCTCCCATCATGAACATCCAACATAGCTCGATCCTAAGCTTTTTCCAAAAAAGAGATCCTGGCCCTGCCCCGAGTAGAAGGGGATTTTCCCTTCCCAAGCCCACCAACACCTTTTTTGGCACTAGATCTCAGATTATATCTAGTGCCCAAAGGGGCTGTAGTAACCATCGAGTCCAAAAGATTATCACCTGGGTCGAAAACGGAAACAAAAGCCTTCTCTTGGAGAGCAGGCAGAGAAACGGGCTGAGAAGAGATATAAGGAACAACACAAGTAACCTTACCGCCAACATCCTTCCAACCCGAGACTGTAGTCGAGACTGTAGACTGAATCATATTTAAAGAGAAACTGAAGACGGGAGAGAAAGGGAAAGAGCCCATAAATGAACGGTTCAACACTGAGAATACTTCGTTCAACATAACATCATCCTTCAGATGAAAATCTGCTCCAAAATGTCGACTATGAGCCTGCACAACATCAAGCGCTCCACACCCAGCATTCTGAAAGAGAGCCTCCTGCCCAGAAGAAGGACCAGAAATCTCACTCAGCCCCTGGAGATCTACAACAGGCAGCATACAAGAACCAAAGACATCAAAATAAGACTGTACAGCGCTTGAGAAGGCTGAACAAGGAGCTAATTGTGAATTGTGAGGACCGGAGCCAGCCCCCTTCACCTGAGGTGCCTCCACATGTGGATCAGACCCCCGGCTTTTGGCAAATCGAGAAGGAGAACCACATTCATATGCAGGATGTCTGTAAACATGGCACCGTCGACAAAGAAAAGGAACCTTCTCATAGTCGAGGATCTGCTTATTATCATAGTGCCCCCACCGGAGATTCATAAATTCTGCAAGGCCCTCTCTAATGTTAATCATCACAAGGATTCTAGCTACCCGCCTGAGATTAGTCTTAAAGAAGGATAGGTCTGCCTCTAAGAAGACCCCAAGAGTATTACCTATTCCACATAGGTGCTCCTCTGTCCAGTAATGAAGAGGCAGACCAGGTGAACGAACCCACAATGGGACCCAATCCACCCTTTCCCTGCTGGCATCAAAGAGTGGATGCCAAGGTTTTAAGAGCAGGGGAGAATGATCTACAGACCAACACCGTTGTGTCACCCACTGGAGATGTTTAGAGCGCAAGAAATTGAAAGTGAACCACCCCTTTGAAAGGGACACCACCTCAGGCACATAACCAAAAACGTTTTTCCAATGCGTATCAGCCCAGGCAACTACAGTTTTCAGGGAAAAATGCCTCCCCACAGCCTTGCCAACCAGTGTTCTACTGGCCATAACTGAAACCCGTTCCCATCCAATGTCTTCACCCAAGACATAGTTATACTCAGCATTTTTAATCTTGATCCATTTCTCTATTCTACCCCTCTGCTTCGACACTTCAGCCACTTTACCAATGTTTGGGCCAGTCCCTTTAGTTGCATCAGAAACAAAAACGCCGCTCTGTTCTTCCCAACTTATAGGACTATGGGAAGCTCTCACACTCTCCTTCTCCCCTAGACCATCCACTCTTCTGGACGCGAGCACAGAGGGATCCTGTTCGATGCCGAAATCTGTGGAAAAGGCACCCGGTAAGTCACCCAGATCCACGTTCAAATGCTGGTAGGGATCTTTCCCCACGTTCAAATGCTGGTAGAGATCTTTCCCCTTCAGAGCTTGAAACTTCTTCAGGTTCGAGCTTTTAATAACATGCATATAGCCTTCCACCCTCCCATCAAACCCTCCATTGAAAACCAAGGGTGACAACCTTCCATCCGAGAGAATCTGGGGCTCCACCACGTCTTGTAAATGTAAACTCAACTGCCCTCCGGACCTGGACCAAACAAGTAGAGTAGTAGCGCGCCTCCCCTGCACAGAGTCAGACAGTTCCTTGGACTGATCGTTGAAAACAGAGGCGCGCCCATCGCCATTCAAAAAAACCTGACTCCCGCCTAGAATCATCATTATCCAAGCCCCCTTCGTCTGTGTTGTTGTTTAATACTTGGATTAAATATATCCCTCCACGAATGGTATGATTGATATATAGTGGAGAACGTGACTTATTTAACTCAAATATTCTGTGGTAAACCTATTCAAAGGGTTCATCTCTTTTTAAAATAAACTAAGGGTGAAGACCTTGGAATATGTGGGACCCTTTATTCATCGCATCAGAGCATAAAACAAAGTTCGGCTGGTGGGCCCGAAAGGGAATTTTATATGTTAAAAGGTCTTTTATTATTACTCCGAGATTTGATTTAAGTTATATATATATATATATATATATATATATATATATATATATATATATATATATATATATATATATATATATATATATATATATATTTTGTAACGTTGTTTATATATCACAAAGAAATACACATTGCAGTGAACAGGTAAATATGTGCAGGAATGAGAATGTGGTTTTGACAGGTGTATAAGCACATAAAGCAGGAGAATATGCAGAACTGAAAAAGACAGTGAACAGAGTATGCAGAGCAATTTCTTAACATTAGCAGAAAAGAAAAAACTAGCAAATTCAAAGGCCAGAAAAAGGGCCGAGTGAAATTGATGTTATTGTAACTAAAAATGTAAATGGTTTAATTGTTTTATATTGTTTGTGATGCATTGGAAATTCTCCGAAGGAAAACAAAAATCCCACTGTAATATTGAAATTAATACATATTGTTATATTTTTTTCTGAATGAGCTGGTAAAAGAAATGAGAAGGCTGAAGGCAAAGTGTCAGGGCTATTCACTTCAAATTCCTTGAGGGATATAAATAGTCATGTGATAAACTATATAAATGATATCACATTGATATGCAAAATAAGGTTAGAGAAAGCAGAATTGAGGTAGGAGCCTCCTGTAGGTTGGTGCCTACAGAAAATCAGTGGTGAGAGGGAGTTGGAGCTTGCCTTTGCATCACAACAATAATAAGATGTGGTTTTCTCCCTTTATGGGTTTCCACTTATATCTACTGTCTCTGTGTGTGATGCTTATGTGTTGATATGATTTATTCAATCTGCTTAATACTTGCTGCTCTGGTAATAAGTCTATTGTCACATTATCTTAATACTTGCTGCTGACATATTAAGATTGTTCACATATAAAGTTGATCATAAAATTAAGTTATAAATAAACTTAATAGAAAGTTTTAAAAGTTCAAAAATGTTTTAAACTGATTCACCCCCCCTCTCAGTTTAACTAAGGTTTCAACAATTGGTATCAGAGCAAGTTCCTTCTATATCAGCTTAACAACTGGAAGGAGATTCTAGGTCCCCAGGATGGCTAGTCAAGAAGGATGCTCAACCAAGAAAGCCCCTTTTTTCACTGGTGTAAATTATGCCTTCTGGAAAATCATACTGAGGACATACATAATGTCTCTAGGAATAGAAGTTTGGGCTGCTATGGAATTTGGGTATGCCCCAAAGACGACTAACTCAGAGAAAGAAGCCAAACAAGATTTTGTAGCTAATGCAAAGGCCATGAATGCAATCTTAAATGGACTGTGTGAGGCAGAATTTATCAAAGTAATGCATAATAAGACTGCCAAAGACATGTGGGATACTCTAGAAAGCATCCATGAGGGTGACAAAAAGGTGAAGATAGAAAAACTTCAAGTCTATAGAGCTCAGTTTGAAAAATTAAAAATGAATGATGATGAAGACATTGCCAGCTTCTTTTTAAGGGTTGCAGAAATTGTGAATAACATGAAATCACTTGGAGAAACCATACCAGAAGTGGTAATTGTTCAAAAGATTCTAAGATCTCTTCCATCCAGCTTTAACCCCAAGGTTTCTATCATAGAAGAAATCGCTGATTGGGAAACCTTGACCATGAACCAATTACTTGGAAATCTGACAGCCTATGAGATGAGACTGCCACAGAGGAAGTCAAATGTGAGGGAGTCAGCCTTTAAGACAGAGAAGAAGAAAGAAGAAAAAGAAGGTACATGCTCTTGCTCTGATGAAGAAGAGGACAAATTTGTCAAGAAATTGGATAGAGGCTCAAGTAAATATAAACGTAAACTTCCATTTAAATGCTTTCACTGTGGAATAGTTGGACACTATGCTGCTAAGTGTCCTCTTAAGAAAACAAAGAATCAGACTCAATAATCAGAGAAAACCATATCAAAGAACTGGCAGAAAGGGAAGAGATTCAATAGAAAGTCTTTCTATGCTCAACAAGACAACAGTGCATCTGAAGAATCAGATGAACCCTCAAGTGAAGAAGGAACCTCCGAATTTATATTAATGGCTATAGAAGAGCTTGAAGGAATCATTCTAGAGGACGAGGAAGAAGGTTAAGTTGATCTTGAGGGGGAACTAAGAAGTGCCCTGGAGGAAATTGATAGACTGAAACTGAAGTGCAGAAAACAGAAAGACATTCTCCTCAAATATGTAAGAGAAGAACAAAATTCAGAAGTCCTCATTCAGCTGAATATAGAGCTTGAAGAAGCCAAGAAGGTAGAAGACATTTTACTTAAGCAAATTAAGGATAAAATTCAGGAACAAGAGAAATTGGAAGAAGAAGTAGTATGCTTAAGGAAGAAACTATAAAATGCCCAAAGGAAAGTGTCAACAAATTCTCTTCAAATGACAAGCTCTGATAAGTTGGATGAAATTCTTGATGCTCAAAGATCTCCTCTGATAAAAACTGGGATAGCCTATGAAGGAGAATCAAGCAAAGGCAAAGAAAAGGAAAACAAAAATATCATTTTTGTAAAAGCAGAGAAGGATAATAAAGTGGCTCAGAAGGTTCCTACAAAAGAAGAAACCTACAATGGAGTAAACAGAAACCAGAAGGAATATCAAATGACAAAGAATTAAAGAAATAAACAGTCAACTGGAAAAGGCTCATATACTCCTGAATATGTCAAATTTGGAAGCCATCAAAGGAGATTCTTCCCTCCTATGAAAAATGCCACCTGTTATGCCTGCCACAAGCTAGGACATATTGCTGCATACTGTCATACAAGGAGAATCGATTCAAACCAGCAAAGGATGCAAGCAGTGAAAAGACTTCCTCAAGCAAACAAATGGAGAAGACAACCCTTCATCAGGTATGCAAATTGCTTTCATGGATAATGTTTTTACTATAAGGAATTTGGCCATAAAATCATAGAATGCAGAACATATGGACAAAGACTGATGTTCAAAACCTCAAGGAGGTTTATGAATCATGGATATTTTACTCATACTCATAATTCTGCTAAAAATATGATCAAGTGCTGTGTATGCCATAAAATTGGACATATGTATTCCAAATGTCCTCTCAGAGAATGTGGCCCATCATCTCAGAAAAGATACCAAACAAAATGATGCATGCAGTGGAAAAAGAAGATGAATAAATGTGACCTGGCTCTAATAGCTCAAGGCCTGAAAAGCCAATGGTATTTGGACAGTGGTTGCTCAAAGCATATGACTGGAAATAGAAGCAAGTTTATAACCTTTGATGAAAAGAAATCTAGAAATGTTACTTTTGGAAATGATAAAGTAGGGAAATCAAAGGAAAAGGCTTATTCAGTCTGGATAATGGCAGAAGAAAGGCCCAAGATGTACTACTTGTGGATGGGCTGAAAGAAAATTTGTTGAGTGTCAGTCAAATGTGTGATAAAGGCTGTGAAGTTCTTTTTAGAGAACAAGACTGTGAAGTAAGATCAAGCACCACAGGTAAGACCCTGATTAAAGGTGTTTGAACAGAAATTAATGTCTACATAGTGAAATAAGAGAATGAAGAATGCCACCTTAGCAAGCTTGAGGAGTCATGGTTATGGCATAGAAGATTGGGACACCTTAACTTCGACCACATCATCAGTCTAAGCAAGAAGAAAGCAGTCAGAGATATACCAGCAATAAAGAAGCCTTCAAATACCATATGTAAATCTTGCCAATTGGGCAAACAGACCCGCACATCCTTTAAGGACAAAGATGAGCTATCAATAAGTAGACCACTCCAGCTTGTACACATGGACCTGTGTGGACCTGAAAGAACTAAAACACCAAGTGGAGAATCCTACTTCATGCTGATAATAGATGATTTTTCCAGAATGACATGGGTTGCATTTCTCAAGTATAAATCAGAAGCACTGGAGAAATTCAAGATATTCAAGGCATTTGCAGAAAATAAAACAGGATGCAAGCTAAAGTGCATTAGATCAGACAGAGGAGGTGAATTCACTGACTATGATTTTGCAGACCTATGCAATGAGCATGGGATAAAACAAAAATTTACAATTGCAGGTACACCTCAACAAAATGGAGTGGCAGAGAGACAAAACAGGTCTGTACAACAAATTGCCAGAGCCATGATGCAAGAAAGTAACGTTCCCCAAACCTTCTGGGCAGAAGCAGTACACATAGTTGTGCATATCCTTAACAAATCTCAATTAAGACCAAACAATGATAAGACTCCTTATGAACTTTGGCATGGTAAACCAGCATCTATCAAGCACTTTAGAGTCTTTGGAAGCAAGTGCTTTATAAAAAATAATGATGAAAATATGGGAAAGTTTGATGCAAGAGCAGATGAAGGAATATTTTTAGGATATGCATCCAAGAGTAAGGGTTACAGGTGCTACAACAAAACACTTCGCAAAATTGTGGAAAGCATTGATGTGAGATTTGATGAAGAACTACCAAACAAGACAAGAAGTACAGGTTGCAGCAATCCTCTAGAAGATCATGAAGAAGAGAACCAAGATGATGATGAAATAAGAAATATAATAGAAGATACTGAACTGAACTCAAAAGGCCCCTCAAGATACACTCAAAAGAACCATCCAAAAGATCAAATCATTGGGGACAAAAGTGTAGGAGTCCATACAAGAGGACAGCTAACTGAACAGACAGAAGAGGTATACCTAACTACGTTATCACAAATAGAGCCAAAGAAGTTTGAAGAAGCCAACAAGGAAAAATATTGGGTGAATGCTATGAATGAAGAACTGGACCAAATTGAGAAGAACAATACCTGGGAATTAGTTCCAAGACCCACTGAGAAAAATGTCATAGGCTCAAAATGGGTATTCAAGAATAAGATGAATGAACAAGGGCAGGTAATCAGAAATAAAGCCAGACTTGTATGCAAGGGATATTCACAAATTGAAGGTCTTGATTATGATGAAACATTTGCCCCTGTAGCTAGAATGGAAGCCATCAGAATGTTTTTGGCCTTTGCATGCTACCATGACTTCAAAGTATATCAAATGGATGTGAAATCTGCCTTCCTGAATGGAGATCTAGAAGAAGAAGTCTACATGGAACAACCTGAAGGGTTCTCATTGACAGATAAATAAGACTATGTGTGCAGATTAAAGAAAGCCCTATATGGGCTGAAACAAGCTCCTCGTGCATGGTATTCAAGACTGGACAAGTACTTGCAAAAGCAAGGCTTTAAGAGAGGAGGAGTTGACAGCAATTTGTACATAAATTCCAATGAAAATGAACTCCTTATTGTAGTAGTGTATGTAGATGACATCATGTTTGGAAGCAGCAAAGATGAGTTAGCAAAAGGATTTGCTGAGGAGATGAAATCATAGTTTGAGATGTCTATGATTGGAGAGCTCACCTTCTACTTAGGACTTCAAATTCAGCAATAGAACACAGGTACATTCATCTCACAAGAAAAATACTTAAGAGAAATGTTGAAAAGGTTCAAAATGGAAGACTGCAAACCTGTGTCAACTCCAATGATCACTAGATGCAAGCTCTGTGCTAATGATGGATCTACAGATATAGATCAAAGACATTACAGATCCATGATAGGAAGTCTGCTATACCTGACAGCTTCTAGACCAGACATTATGTTGGCAGTAGGACTTGTGGTTAGATATCAAGCAGCACCAAAATAAAATCACTTCCTAGCAGTCAAAAGAATATTCAGATATCTACAAGGAACTACACAGTATGGGCTATGGTACCCAAAAGGCAAGAGGTTCACTTTGACAGCATATACAAATGCAGATTGGGCCAGCTGTGTGGATGACAAGAAAAGCACAAGTGGAGGTGCATTCTATTTGGGAAAAATTCTGGTGGCATGGCTAAGAAAGAAAGAAATATCTATCTCTCTATCTACAGCAGAAGCAGAGTACATAGCAGCAGCAACATGTTGCACACAAGTCATGTGGATGAAACAAACCCTCCAAGACATGAAGGTAAGCATTGATGAACCTATTTCTATCAAATGTGATAATACAAGTGCAATAATTATATCAAAAAATCCTGTACTTCATTCAAAACTAAACACATCCCTATCAAGTACCATTTCCTCAGAGAACAAGTAGCACAGAAGGTAGTGAATTTGGAATATGTGCCAACAAAAGAACAAACAACAGATATATTCACAAAACCTCTGGCTAAAGAACCATTTGAATATCTGAGAGATAAACTAGGGGTAGTGTCTGCAGATGCTACTCTCTGACATGAAGAGAAAGCATCCTTCCAGGGGTCGAACAGAAAAGAAAACATCATTCTAGGGGGAGATTAGTCAACAAAGAGAGTCACAAAAGAGCTAGAGCAAGTAAGCAGGGCACAAAACAGGTCCTCAAGATCACAGTAAAATGGAAAAGATTTAAAATCTTCACTAGGTAATGTGCAACCCTTTGCCATTGATGTCAAAGGGGGAGGAAAAGCAAGAAACAGAAGATAGGCAGAGGAAGAATTGGAGGAAGCATTGGATTGCCATCAATGCCAAAGGGGGAGACTGTTGGAAATGTTGTCATTGATGGCAAAGGAAATGGCAAAGGAGGAACACCTAGCAACAAGGCAAAGAGAAAAGAAAAATAGCAGAGTAGTAGGGGCAGCAAAAAGAGAGGCAAAGAGAGTAGCATATAAGAAAAGGAGATGGAAATGAGACAACATAGAAGCAAAGGAGACAGAGAGATAGCAAAAGAAGACCGTTGGAAATAGCTCAGCAGAGACAGGGCAGCAGAATATACAGAGAATACAATGACAGGGCAGCAGAATGTAGAGAGAATACAAAGACAGGGCAACATAATAGACATAGAATACAGTGACAGGGCAGCAGAATAGACAGAGAATATAAAGACCTAGAGGGTGTGTATGTGTATCATAACTCCATTATAGATTTGAAAGAACTTCCAACAGAGAAGAGCTCACAAAGAAATAATTGGACCATACAGTTGTCAGAGGAAGAAGCACAAACTATTAGGGTAGTATTCAGGGCCACAGTGCGAAGTTGAAAGGCTATTAACACCTTTACATAGTTCCACCACCTGTCATGCCTCATTCTGTGGCAACTTCCATATATAGTCAGGGTGAGGGTTTCGTAGAATCCCAGATTCGAACCTGGAATGCACATTATAAATTGGGATAGAACAGTGTGCGTTAATATGTGGAAGCACCGAGAGCACAACAGAATGTGTTTATAAAAACGTTGAAACATTGATAAAACAAAGGTTAACATATAAAGAGGCAGATCCGTTAACAAATCAACTGCTAAATTATAAAAACCGGAACCCTGAGAATGGAACCATGAGGAACAGTAAAATCAGAGGGTCAAAAAATCAGCGGGTTCGGACTTTTTAAAAGTGGTAAATGGTATTCGAAATAAAAACATGATATACGTCAGAGCAGGACACGTGTATTTGGGCGGTATTTGAAAACTGCGAATTTCGCGTCAATTTGAAGCATTAAAGCTCAAACCAATAAAAAATGCGAAATTGCATTACATTCATTGGATCATTGGAGTCGATGCGATAAAACAACGACCGTTGGATGCGAGGGGTAGTTTAACTACCGGGGCCCAGTTCATCGCACGATTATGGTGAGTTAACCCTCGTGCAACAAATTAATGCGATATTCGTGTTATCCGTTCGATCAAAGGAGATGGGAGATCTATGTTGGTCACATCACGAAAATGCGTGAAGGGTAGCGAGGTATGTATAAACTATGGTGGACCCGATATGTTATAAAACGTGGTTGATGGTTTTTTGAGTTCCAGAGATTTGATTCGAGTATGGGACCCACAAGGTTATGTGATTAAGTATTAATGTGTATGGTTTATGCAATTGGTTATAAATCAAATGTGAATTATGGATCGATAGGTGTCATAAACTAAGGTCGTAAGTTATCATATCGGAGTTAATCATAGAATCTGCGTGTAAAAAGAATTACCATGAGCATTTCATGAAGTGTCTGTCGAAGTATGAAGGTGAAGGCGTGGGGCCCGTGGTGAATGTGTTATAAAATATCGCATTGGTAGTAGAGCTTATGTATTGAGGTTAATAATAAGTCTGAAGGTTGGTTTTAAAGGAAGGGGTGCACTGCATTAAGATTTTATTATAAGCTGAGGGTCAAACCATTGTATAGAGTGCTAAGGTCGGGTTGTTAAATAAATCAACTAACAGGCATTGATTTATGGTTCGAGTCGAAAGGTTGAATATTGTTGCAAGGTTAACATTATTAAAGCTCTTTGTTATAAAGGCCAAGGCTTTATAAAAGGTAGATATAGTTCGGGTGGTTCATTTAATTTACCAAAGGTCAATCAATTAACACAATATATATATATATATATATATATATATATATATACTGTTTGACATGCGTTGAACGAGGATGTGGGCCTGAATACGTTAAGAGTTATATATAAAATGAAATCTGGGGTTTGTATAGCCTTCATAAAGGAAATGCCGCACATGAGGATTGAAAGTTAAAATATTACAATGGTCCAAATTGTAATATTCAAATGATTATTCAACCTTTTATATGAATGGTATGATTGATATATAGCGGCAGACATGACTTATTTAACTCAAAGATTCTGTGGTAAACCTATTAAAAGGGTTCATCTATTTTTAAAATAAACTAAGGGTGAAGACCTTGGAATATGTGGGACCCTTTACTCATCACATCAGAGCATAAAACAAATTTCGGCTGGTGGGCCTGAAAGGGCATTTTATATGTTAAAAGGTATTTTATTATTACTCCGAGAGTTTATATATATATATACAGCAGACACACTATTACAATGAATAGGTAAATATGTGCAGGAATGAGAATGTGGTTTTGACAGGTGTACAAGCATAGAAAGCAGGAGAATATGCAGAACTGAAAAAGACAGTGAACAGAGTATGCAGAACAGTTTCTTAACAGCAGCAGAAAAGACAAAACCAACAAAGTCAAAGGCTAGAAAAAGGGCTGAGTGAAATTGATGTTATTGTAACTGAAAATGTAAATGGTTTAATTGTTTTATATTGTTTGTGATGCATTGGCAAGTCTCCAGAGGAAAACAAAAATCCCACTGTAATATTGAAATTAATACATATTGTTATATTTTTTCTAAATGAGCTGGTAAAAGAAATGAGAAGGCAGAAGGCAAAGAGTCAGGGCTATTCACTTCAAATTACCTGAGGGATATAAATATTCATGTGATAAACTCTATAAATGATATCACATTTATATGCAAAAGAAGGTTAGAGAATGCATAATTTAGGTAGGAGCCTCTTGTAGGTTGGTGCCTATAGAAAATCAGTGGTGAGAGGGAGTTGGAGCTTGCCTTTGCATCACAACAATAATAAGATGTGGTTTTCTCCCTTTATGGGTTTCCACTTATATCTGTTGTCTCTGTGTGTGATGCTTATGTGTTGATATGATTTATTCAATCTGCTTAATACTTGTTGCTCTAGTAATATTAAATCTGCTATCACATTATCTTAATACTCACTGCTGACATATTAAGATTGTTCACATATAAAGTTGATAATAAAATTAAGTTATAAATAAACTTAATAGAAAGTTTTAAAATTTCAAAAATGTGTTAAACTAATTCGCCCCCCCCCCCCCCCCCTTCTCAGTTTAACTGATTCACCCTACCACACCTAGCTTGAGGTTCTTGGTGTTCTTTGGAAAGGACCAACCCCCCAGCTCTTTATATGGCTTTCTTAATATCCCTATCTTTATATCTAATACCTTTAAATACAGAGGTCAAGTGTTTTATTTCCTCACTAAGGTGCTCAACGTCTGATATTCTGAGGGCCCTCACAACAAGATTATTAAGGACACCAAATTTCTGAGTTGGGTGATGGTACGAATCAACGTGAAGATAGTTGTCCATGTGATTTTTCTTCCTAAATACCTGATGCCCCAATGTTCCATCCTCTTTCATGGTAACAAGGACATCTAAAAATGGAACTCTCTTGTTTTCTTCAACTTCCATAGTAAACTTAATTTCCATTGAGATAGAGTTAAGGTGATTAAAAAATCTCTCAAGATTCTCCTTCGCATGAGTCCATTTTATGTTGGTGTCGTCCATAAATATCTTCCACGAGTCTGGTTTTAAGTGAAAGGAGTAAAGGGACTTCTTTTCAAATTATTCCATATATAAGTTAGCGAAGATGGGTGAGAGTGGTGATCCCATTGCGACACTAGATACTTGCTCATAGAATCTCCCTTGGAAGATGAAAAATGTGGAATGTAAACAAATTTCTGCAAGCTTAACTGTTTCAGAATCAATAAATTATTTTATAACATGAACAACCTCATCCAACGAAATTTTGGTAAATAATGACACTACGTTGAAACTCACCAAAATGTCATTATCCTCCACCCTATCATTCTTAATAAGCTTTACGAAATCATTAGTATTTTATGAACGATTCAATGTTACCGACTAGGGACTTAAAAATCCTGGCAACATATTTTGCTAATTCATAGGTGGGGGATCTGATCATATTAAATATTAGTATGAGAGGATCACCCTCCTTGTGAATTTTAGGTAATCCATAAATTCTAGGGATAACCTCACAAGAAGGAATTAACTTCTTCTTCAAGTTATCATCAAGACAAGATTCCATGACTGCCTTCTTGACTTCTTTTATAACCCTAGGCATGGTGTTGGAGCTAAGTGTTTTATAACTGTTGTAATTCAGATGCTCATCCATTTTGTTTACGTAATCGTCCTTATCCAAAATCAGAGAAGCTCCTCCTTTATCTTCTTTGTGGACCACAATTTTGTCAACATAAATACTTGTTGGAATTGTAAATTTAAATTATTTGTTTATATAATTTGAGTGTTTACCATTTTTTCAAAGTACTAAATCCATTATATCTTCAAAAATACATTTTAAATAATTAAAAATCACATTATTATAATATATATATATATATATATATATATATATATATATATATATATATATATATATATATATATATATATATATATATATATTACTAAATTACATAAAAGCAAAAAAAAATCAAAATATAAAACAATTAAATTGAATGCAATATAAACACTTTTAACTATTACATTAAAATTAACACACTACCAAATATTTACCTCCACCGTAACATAAAACGTAGACACATTAATAATTTACAACCACTATACCATGAAACATAAACACACCCAAAAACACATTGATTATTGAATTATTCCCTCTAGTTAAACTGCTAATCCACATCAAAATAGTTACACATCATTACCTGATAACAAATACTTCTTGAAACAATATAATTTCTATCACACTTGACGAAACAACTAATTTTGTTTAAGATCCACATAGACACTATTGGGAAGTACCCATAAAGAAGTCATGCACACTAGCGAGGCACTCACTTGTTCTTGTGTTTCTTTAAATATATGAACATCATGTTTTATATATCTACCATACATGACATGCTATACAATATCTAAGGTTACTTCCCTGTTCAAATTATTTTTTGAAGACAAGCAAGAGGAAAAACCTCACTAAATATGATCTTCAACGCGTTTCACTATATTTCTTTTGATGATGAAACTCACGCATGTACCAAATTTTCATAACATGAACTAAAATAATTGGTGTAACACTATGTGGAACCCATTACTATATTAAGAATAGATATTTAGGCATACATATTCATTTCTCTCTCCATTCTCTCCTTGCAATATTACATTTAGTGAGCGTTTGAAGCCACCAGTCCAACAATGTCAAAGGAAACTTGAAAAATTACGCTTATTCACAACTCTAAACATTGATAAATTAAAAGATGAAGAGGAAGAAATGGAAATGGTTGATTTTTTGGAAAAGGGTATTCCAGAATGTCAAAGAAATGGAAATGGTTACCCCATAAAATTAACCATTTCCATTTATTTCCCTTCATCAACCAATCTATTAGTATTTTGAGCTACATACATATTCATTTTTTCAAGTCTCGCTTGACTATGTTGGACTGCTCATTTCTTTGTTGAGAGGATTTTATTTTTCTAAAGAGAATGGAGAGAACAATGAATATCTATGCATAAAATTTATTCTCAATCCAATAAGGGTTTCTCCCATAATGTTATTAGCTAAAGGCAATATTATTTTCCTTGCAGTAAAAAAAAAGAAATTAAATTTCAAGTACAAAGACTTATTTGACACTGCTAAAGGTCCACAGGATTGTAGAATATCCCAAAGAGAAATGTTTGGGCTTGGAAATTTAGAAATGCCAAGTAATCTAGACATTAGTGTTTTTAAATATTTTGTGGGCTAATAAAAAACATGAAGAATAAATATGAAAGTCAAAAGCTAACCGTTATTGTGTACCTATAAGGTTTTATCCCTTGTTAATACCGTGTAAGGAAGACCTATCAGAAGGTTTTGATCATTGACCATATTTATTTTTATAAAAAATCAAGGTAAAGTGTGACAATAGAAATGAATATGGAGAAAAGCTTGCCATGTGACTATCTAGAGTCTATACATTATAGGCTATAAATAATTTCTAGATTCAATATCATTTATTTCATTTAACGTGTTGGCTCCCACCCTTAAATTTAGAAACTCCAAACGTTATATTGGATGTTAGGTCACTGGTTCTTTTCCACATGCTCACAAAACTATTCTATTTAAGTATTTTCTTTTGAAACAAATGACGTACAAGATAAGAAACATCGACTATTTTAAAAAGTCCATTGTGTTACTCTAATAAAAAAATTTCCAAACAAAATTATATGTCTGAGAGCTAAAGTTGAATTTAGATTTTGTTGATGTTGCTCCAAGCCTGTTGGATATCTAGATTGCAATTAAGTTAAATATCTAACCATTTGTTTTGGAAGAGTGAAGAAACCTTGCATAATCAATTGTGTCTGAACATTCCAAAGCAGGAATGAGTCTTGTATATTTAATAGGCATGATAATTAATAGTATATTCAATAGATATAAATGCAACCAACGATCTAAGAAAAATGCACCTTAGTGGTAAATGATACCTTGATATAGCTCCATTTTCGTTTGAGGATCTAGCCATATTAAAGAAAAAAATAGTCTTATTAGTAAAATTGGAACCTCCCATAATTGTCCTGGAAAAAATACAAGCCCCATTTACCTACTGTCCCAAAATGGTTCTTTCAAGTGCTCGATAGAGTAATATGATGATAATAAAGATTGGAACTTACAAATTCACATTCTTCAAAATTACAAGAACTTAGATGACTAGAGATATGAATCTACTTTCCTAGACGAAGAGGATTTCAAGTTTTTATCTCTTTCCATTCATCATAAATAATGTTCCAATCTACCTCATTTAGAGCATGAAGTGCACTAAGAAAGAAAGAAAATTAACATATCCAATGTTTTTAAAGAAAGCATTGATATATCATCATTTTTTATCATATTTAATTTTGCAAAGTCTCTTTCACATACTGTTTTACTAGCTAGAATAACAAAATTTGCTTTCCATAGTTGCATTAAACATGAAAACCCTTCAAACAATTAAGATTCACCTCCACATAGATTCCATGCTCAAAACATCTGTTTTTTTGGGTAAGATTTATACATAGTACAAATAAATTCATCCATTTCACCCATGAATTTAACACTATCCACAATAGCCAAGCCTCCAGCACTAAATTTTTGACATAAACATGTTAACCATCTTCTTGTTTGAGAGTCTCTATCATCCATATCCTCACAATAAATACAAGGACTAAAAAACTTTTCTACATTAGAAATAGGTAAATATGTGAACCTTGCATTTAGAGAGTCAATCACCTTCATTACAAAAATTTTTCCCAACATAATGCAATCATCTAGTGTCCCTGATCGTTGTGACTTAGACTAACTCTCAAACATAAATGCATGTACATGTACCATACTTGTGCAATCTGCAAACTCAAGAGTTCCTTGTTGTGCTTTACTTAAAAAATATGATGTATGCATTACACCTAACCCAAATGTACCTCTTAGAAATCACTTATGAAGTAAGTTAATAGTGATATCCAAAGGCATTCTAATACATCTAATGTCAAAATAATCCTCTTGAAACTTTTGATTCAACTTATTTAACTGAATAAGCACATCTGCAAGTAAATGGATGCAAAATTGAACTTGAATTATTGTAGCCATCTCATACATTTTTTTTCTCCACTAACCCCCAGTCTCTTAACAAAGAAGACATGAGCTTAACAAGTCTTTCCATGGATTTTCCTCTAGAAATCCATCTAATATGATGATTTTGTAACACTTCTATCCTTTTTATTTTAAATGACTCCATTAGCTCTTCAATTCTCCATGCCTTTTAGTAGATTTCCCTAATTATGAGTAGACTTTGTTTGCAAACTTATCAGTAACTTTCAACTCTTAAAAATAAGATGAAGCATATTTTTTTGTTAACGCTTCTCGATGAGCTATACAATGGACATCTAATAAATGATGAGCATGTCGATGAAGCTTAATAAATAAACCTTCACAAATACCCCTCATGGATGATGCTCCATCAGATCCAAATCCATCTAACTTTGTCATGGATAGATTCGTTTCTGCTAAAAGATATGTCACAACATCATACATAGACTATGATATCCCATACCTAATTATATGAATTTTGTAGCACATGGACCTCTTGTTTCATTTGTCAAATATGTAATATAAAGAATAAAATGTTACATAATAGTCCGATAAGTGCTTTCATCAACTAAAAGTGAGTTATAAGGGCATTGGAATATATCATATTTTAATTTTTTCCAATATACCTCTTTAGCAACTTGTAATAAATATTTTCCAGATGTTGTATTTGTATATGTTGAACATTCATATGTTAGAGACATGTTAGGAGTATTTTTATACCTATTCAAGTTACAAATCGACGTATATACTTCCAAAAGCAAATCGTTCATGACAACAAAATACATGTTTTCAAGAACTAATATAATTCTCTCTTTCTAAGCATCAACCATTAGCTCTACATGTTTTGTAATTGGAAGAGTACTATGTTTTCGTTCTCCCTCTAAAAGTTGCAAAGAAAATTTATGAGCCTATGACGTTGCATGGATGTTTAAACCACTAACTTGAAGAGTTGTACTTCCATCTTTAGCAAATGGAGTTTCCATTTTATATTTCACATCATGAATATTCTATCCTTTCAACACCATTACAATCTTTTACAACATAAGCCCATGGAAATCTCGTTTTCCATTTCGATTTGGATGTTCTTTTGGACCTCTTGGATATGAGTTTCTCTTCAAGAATTTCTGCACTATCTGATTCATGGTCCTCATCTAAATCACCATATACTTCATTTTCATAAATGTGTGATTGATTAGAGCATTGAGACATATCAAATTCATCGACAAGTGAAAGTTGTCCTCGATCCTTTTTTGGACAACCAAGAGGTGACATTTTTACCTATAAATTATAATCAATATATATATATATATATATAAGATTCTTTGGAAAAAAGACGGTCGACAACAAGGTTTAGATTCCAGAGCCTTGTGGTATTTCTAGAATGTACTGAACTAAGATATACTAAGAAAGCAAAAGAGTAAATAGAAACTAATGAGAAGGGCATGGAACTAAAGAAGCAATTGATTCAATTGGATGTATAAAGGAATAAATATTTGTTTTCTACAATTTAGGTGATATTTTTCATTCAATTTAAGTGATATTTTTTATTCAATTTAGGTGAAACATCATAACTATGAATTATTTATGCGACCCTGAATATGATCAAAGTCATCTCAAAATTTATTATTGTATGAAGAAAATATATGGTCATTGTTCTGCTAAATATGAGAAAATAATGTTTGTGGGCATAATCATATTTATAATCTTCTCATGAATTTATCAAGGATTTTGAAAATCTGTGACATGAGTTTAGGAAAAAAAAGCATGTTATCCATGAAAATGATCAAAATCTATTTCAGAATTGACGACCAAAAAATTATATTAATAAATTTGAAACTACAAATATCTGATCATTTTTTTTAATTCCATGAGAAACATATTAGCATTTTTCATTTGTAATTGTGCAACATGAGTTGGCTTCACGAAAAAAAGTCGGCAAACAAAATGTTTAAAGGGATAAATATATAAACAATATATCATCCAATAAATACGTACTATGTGCTGACACCTTATGCAAATTGATGCAAAAGTTGGTTGCATCTTTGTATTTCATAAATTTTATCATAACTTGGTGGAAAGTTAATTATTTTGTAGGCCTTACCAGTGGAGAAGGCACCATGACTACAAGAAATTGTAAGAACCTTAAAAAACTCAAAGACTACAATAAAACTAGGCATAAAGTCTAGTACACTGCCATAAAAATTTCTAAGTCTAGTACACATTTACTGTCGTAGAATTTTATGACCTTTTCAAGACATTTTGCAAGGTTAAACACAAGAGAGATTTGGATATGTTGAAAAGCTAAAAGAAATAAATAAAACAATTATAAATTTTAGTTATGGATTATAACATAAACTAAAATTAAAATATTAGTTATGGATTTTAACAAGTAAAATCCCAATTCTCAACTTTCCAACAAAGTCATTGGATAAAATATACTAAATCCCAATCACTTGATTATGGTATGCAGTTAATTTGTTGGGTGAAAATTGGAAGTGCTCAACAAATAGAATGGAGGTGGAAAGATAAGGTACGAAAGAAAGAAAAAAAACACTTCCTAGGGAAAAAAACAATATGTGAGGAAAGGAACATTAAAAATATAGTGAGGAAGAAATTAAGATTGCCTTATCACTATTGAAAAGAATGAAGCAATAACAAAAAATAGACTGAGATTGACTCATGGGAAAAACAATTTTCATTCACTCAAACAAAAAACTGCAATAATTTTGAACCAAAGGGGGGAAATCTCATGTTCAACATGAATTTGAAGCTCTTAAACCACCGCTTATACTTGAATAATCATGATCCACAAAATTTAAGTTTGTGAATTCATATTAGACAAGTACTTCAAAATTAGAGAGATAACATAAAATTATTATGCACCTTTGGTCAGGGCTGATATTATGCATGAACATTAAGAGCTATTCATAAAAAATAAAGTCCAAATAACTAGAGACTGGTATGTTGATGGGGTAAACAAGGTTGACATTAATTAATTTTGATACTACTGACTATAAATGGAGGCACTCTATTCCCTCACATTTATGGCATGTCAATTCTCATCCATACAATCGTGTATATGGTGTCTTGCAAAATTGTTAGGGATTACATTTTATTTTAAATAGTTTCAATGTGAAAGACGATTTGGGGTTACAACATCCTACAAACATGATTCATTGTTAACAAGGTGTACTTTAATTTTGAACCCACTTATATTAATCAATGTTGTTTCAATCTGATTCATTTTTGGCCATTCCTATTCCTATTCTTAGTCACTCATCTGCATAAGGCATCTTCCAAGAAGGTTAGGAGAGTATATTTTCAATGGTACGAAATCTTGATATTAAAGACTTAATGAGAAACATCCTACAAACAATGGAATTAATAGGATGATGGTTGGTTCAATCAAACAACGATCCACTAGAACATCGAAATACATTCTTCACATCTCAAATGAGTCATGGCTACCCTCATCTTCCACCTTCTTTCCAAGGAGTCCTTCTCCCATCCACAACAAAATTGCCTTCGTTTCGACTAAAAAAACTTGGTCTTCTAAGAAGGCAACACCTAAGTAAAGAAATCCCAATTGGAGATTAACACTGCAGTTTTCAAGTGCATCGTAGCCCAAACTTAAGCGATCATATACATCTTGATTTCCTTTGCTCTAATTTTTTGACAACCTTTATACAACGAACCCACACTCCTTTGCAACAGTAATGCCTTCCTTTTCCCTCCCTACTGCTTTGATGGAAAGGGGAAGCTCTCCACACTTGTGACACACAACCTTAGCCATGTCCTCATTGATGTCCTCTTGCACATGAATATTATTACATGGAAAATCATAACAAAACAATTTCCAACTATCATCTTTTATCAAGTCACCCATTGTGACTGTGGGCTCCTTCTCAACTCCCATCTCCAAGAGTGCTCTGTAATTCCTAGATATCACAATAATTTTGGAGCTGGAGAGGTCAATTAGTTGGAGCACACCTAGTTCCTCCAACAATTCAGTACCGTGTTCCCATGCATCATCTAAGAATAGATAAAAATTCTTTCCATGTATAGCCTCATTCAATGATATGTTTACATCTTCGTTAATATTTGTATTGGGATCTATAACCTTTCTTTGCATGTTTATTTGTGTGGAGAGTTCTTTCTGGAAACTTGAAATAAAAGGAGACTAAGAAATGGTAAGCATTTTATCAGTAGATTCAATACCACTTTAGGTTATAAGGGGCCTATCCCTACTACATATGTGCTCCTACTATGAAATGTGAAATTTTAATCCCATAAAATTCTAGGAAAAACATTTAAAAAAAACGAGGCCTGTAAAATACTTGAATATCCTACAAAATCCATGAGCTTCTAAAAAACTAGTAGATGGGTTTGAAAGAATACCCGATCAGCTTCCAGCTTGGCTTATCTTCAATATAGGGCTTGATATTTCAAACTCGAGCAATGAGCTAGATGAAAATTGCAATATCATAGCTTTAGGAATTAGGGGCGTGGTACAAGTTACATTGTTACATAATACAACCCTCCAACTTTTCTGCATCACTAAAGTTGTCGCCATTATTACTGCTATTTATGTGATGACCTCCATTACACTCTATTTATTTCCTCCATTACAGTTGAAATTCTAGTTTTGTACTTAAGTATATTCATGATGCTTTGTTCAAGACAAGTTACGTGGATATAATAATCTGCTTTGAATCCATGTTGGCTAGTACTTTGGTAGATTGGGGTAAACTATAAAAGGGAAAGGTTATTATATCTACAACGTGGTATAAATATGACCATCAATGTTGGTACTTTGGAGTTTCTAATATGCATCTGGTATGCTGCAACCTTTCATGGGGCATTTTGTGATATTATTTAATTTATATATAAAAAACTAGTATAAATAAAAATTAACATTTTTTTATGCTTAATTTTAGCTTCACACTTCTAGGACGTGTTAGAACCTTCTTCAAAGGATGTGACGTGTTCAATTTTGAACCTTGTTTTCAGGGAATGAGAATTTTCTTATCTGCAGGGAGATGAACAGGTGGGCCTGAGAAACCACACAAGCAAATTTAGAGAATATGAAATCGAGATAAGGTTGGCCAAGGGCGTGAAGGAGGTGCATGCATTTGCATTGTACTACGAATGGCTTAAATCTTGCCACGATGTCTTCTCCCTATGGTGAGTTGTCAAGAATGATATTTTTAAGGTTATTACGAGGCTAAGTAATGACAAAGAGATGACACCGAAAACTAAGCATGTGATGAAGTGGGAAGCAGTGATCAAAATTGAAGGGCTAGTCTTAATTTAAATTAAAAGAGCATTTATTCATAGAACCCTTCCATAATGAAAAGCTTAAAAAAAAATACATTTCAATTGCAACAATATATTATCTTTACATTTCATTTTCAATCAAATTTAATGGGCCTCTTGGCACAAAAATTCCTAACACACATGCATCACATCTACAAATATATAATAATCATATATTTTTTATATTGTTATTCTTAAGTATTGAGGGGCTTTCGCAGTGCATTATATTAGATATCATTTTTTGGGATTCAACTGTGTTAAGTAAGTCATTCATCTATGACCATTTCCATAAGAGGTAGTTGTAACTGACTAATTTCTCATGATTTTTGAATAGTACACTTAGCACTCATTGCATCGGGTGATGCTCACAGGGTGAAGAAGTGGAATTGAAACTAGTGAAATGAATCACATAGCGTCAATCATCACTTCCGAGGCTTGCACCCGGTAACCAGGACTTCCCGGGAGGTCACCCATCCCAGAACTCCTCTGGCTCAAGCACACTTAACTGTGGAGTTTTCCCCCACAATCAAGCCAACTTAGCTTGCTACCCCATTTGCAAAACCTTAGCAAATATTGTGCCTCGTGAACCATTCAAGTTCTAAGGCACATACTTTGGGTGCCTTAGATAAAAACTTTAATATTTTGGCTTACAACAGAGAGTAATCATCAGTGGGAACGAATTTCAGAGGATAAAGGTTGCAATCTCTTTGGAGAACAATTTCTTACGCTATGTGGGGCTTTCGATTTAGTCATTTGTAATGGTTTGACTAGATGGGAAAAGTCCGGTAATTTCACTTGCAATACTTACAATGGAGCAAGTGTAGTAGATTATGTAATTTTCTCGCATAGTTTGTGTGATAAAATGGAGGAAGTGCTGATTGGAGATCAAATTTAGGACTTAAAATTAGAACTAGCTGCCAAAATACCAGCATAGTTTTCCCTACTGTCTTTGAAGGCCTCGCATTCTAAAATGAAATGTTTTTCTGTTTCCACTTTTCCTGAGGAGAAAAAAATACATAATCTTTCCTCCCACATTTCTTTTGGCCTTTTCCAGCGCCCTATTTCACAACGGAGTTGAGGAGAATTAGTCCTTAATTGAGCAATAAGAATTTTAGATCTCCAAGAAATATTAGCTCCTATGTACACCTTTTGTTGATGGTTATGCATGGGGTTAAACTCTTCATTGTAGTACTTCTTCTTTCTCCCTAGCTCTTTCTCCCAAGTATGTTTGTGGAACTTATCCATAACAAAAGTTTTTATCTCTTTACTGTTTGTAGGACACATGCTCAAGCAAATACCCCATTTACTAAACCATTTGTTATTTTGCCGCATCCAAGTCTTCTTTCTTTTGCACAATCTGTCACTAAACACGACCTTAGGCCATCTACCCTCTTCCATTTGCTCAATTTTTTTCAAATACCGTATGACTCGCACCATAGCAATTGCTTCAATAGGAGCAACCCCTATTTCACTTAACAGGATAGCATAAGGAACTGCACTTTTAATTTTGAATTTGTTTGTAATCAAAGGCTTCCGAATTTTCTCAATTTGTTTCCACTGCATCTCGGTTGTGTTGCTGGCCCACAGTTCACAATCGTAGAGAATCACCAGAATCACTAGAAGCCCAAAAAGGGTTAGAGTGGTTTTCTAGTCCCACAGCTCTGCCTCTCTACACCTGTTTTAAAGAGCATAAAATGCTTTCCAACCCCCTAAAGTTATTTTCTTTCTACAACCATCCCAACTTAAATTTCTGTTGAAGTGAATTCTGAGGTATTTGTAGTCTGCAACTTCTTCCAGAATGTTGCCTTCAAAATAGAACTTATGTTGGTTATGCTTTCTTTTGTTAGAGAAAACCACTACTTTCGCTTTGCTAATATTGACTTGCATCCCAACCCTTCTACAGAAATTCTCAAGGGAACGTAAATGCTCTTGCAAACCAAGAGCCGATTTAGCAATCAATATAAGGTCATCTGCGTACAAAAGAAGCCTTATAATGAACTTGCCCAAATGGATACCGTCACCCCCTTGCGAATTTAGCCACTCTTCAAGCTTGTCACTATATAACCCAAAAAGGGTAGGAGACAATGGGCAACCTTGCTTGACCCCGATATCACTTCTAAAACTTTCAGAAATGCCTGCTCAAGTTCTGATTTTGACTTTCACCTCTTCATACAACCTATGCACAGCTGCTTTCAAATGCCTGGTAACCCCGAGTTCCTCCATTCTGCCCCAAAGCTTATCCCTAGGAACCGTGTCAAAGGCTTTTATGAAATCAACAAAGCAACAGAAAAATTCTTCCTTTTTTTCCCAAACTTTTTCAATGATGTGCCTTAAAGTTATGCAATGATCAACTGTGGAATGTTTAGGTCTAAAACCTGCTTTCCCTTTAGCACATTTATCTCTTTCTTCTGCCCACTTGCTGATTTTCTTTTCTAACATGCTTCTAAATAACTTTGCAAACAAGGGGTTTATCATTATGGTTCTATAATTGAAGGGATTATTGATGTCCCCACTCTTGAAAAGAGGTATTGCCATACTAGTTGTCCAATCTGTGGGGAACCCCTGCTGTAAGATGTTGTTGAATTTTTTTGTGATGTGAGGTGAAAGAATTTTTAAGCCCTACTTTAGATACTCTGCTTGGAGTTCATCTAAGTCTTTTGCTTTTCCAGCGCCCAACTTCTTGATACCCATCTCTACCTCTTGCACCGTGAAGAGTTTTGTGTCTGTGTTGACCAAGGGAAGAGGGTCAACCTTGGGATCCTGCTCATAAAGTTGTCTTGCATAGTCAAACCATTTAGAAGCTGTAATTTTGTTTTCAGTCTGCACCTTTTTCAGTTGGAGCTCCTTCTAGAATAATTTGGGGTTATTTTTCCCGAGGAAGATTAGTTCTTCTCTCCTTGAAACCATGAAATCAACCTTTTTCTTTTTTACTATCTGCTTGTAAGCTTTGAGCTTTATGTTATCCGTGTCTGATTCCTTCCACCTTCTCCTTTTGTTTTTGCATTCCTCGTCAAACCAAGCATTAACCGGAAAACAATTTGTTTCAGACTTCTTAATTTTTGCTCTTTTGCACTCAGCAAGTGCGCTTTGAATTGAATGTGTTAATGCGTGACTATGAAGGCCATGAGATGAGATTTCCTCCTTCTTGAAGAGCATCTCTAGCGTTATTTTGAAGGTATTACAATTCTCTAGAGTCAAAAGAATTCTGCCCTTTGGGGGATTTTGTTGAAGACACTGAGTTTTTGACCCTAATTACTTCTTTTCGGTCCAAGAGAAACTTAAATAAATTGGCTTGTGATCTAATTTAAGTCCTAAATTTGATCTCCAATCAACACCTCCTCCATTTTCTCATACAAACTATGTGAGAAAATTACATAATCTACTACACTTGCTCCATTGCAAGTATTGCAAGTGAAATTCCCAGACTTTTCCCATCTAGTCAAACCATTACAAATGTCTAAATCGAAAGCCCCACATAGCGTAAGAAATTGTTCTCCAAAGAGATTGCAGCCTTTATCCTCTGAAATTCGTTCCCACTGATGATTACTCACTGTTGTAAGCCAGACAGGGTCACTGTCTTCTTTACAACAAAGAATGCTAGCTTGTTCACCTGCAGTTCTAGCATTGAAATGGATATTTTTGGTCAAGCCCTCTACTTTTGTAGATTTTTGAAACTTGTGACGCAAAATAGCATGCTGCAATTCTAATGTGATTTCCATTTTTTGATATTTTAAGCCAAACAAATTGCTTATTTGGGTCTTCTTTTTCTAGCTGAATGAAACGACCTTCTTTTTCTCTTACTAATACCATGATACCCCCATGCCCTTTGCCATTCCCTGCTACCTTGTTCCACACTACTATCTTCCAGTACCCTTCAAACAAAGGTGTCTTGCACCCTTCATGCTTATGTGTTTCTATGAGGCAAATTATGTCTCTACCTTCCGCAATAGGCCCTTACCCAGGTCCTTGTCTCCATGGGTAACCTCTGCAGTTCCAACAAAATAATTTTAAGGAAACTTGGGTAAGACTTGATTGCTATTTGCTTTGACATGCAAGACTCACAGTTGAGTCTTTGTCCCTGCTTGCCCATAATGACCTTGCTTCCTCATTTCTTGCTAAAGATTTCGCTGCCTCTTCTTTGTTACCATTTTGCTGGCTTGTTTTGGAAGGAGGTCCAAATTGTGCAATCATGGCTTTAGCTTTATAAATCCATGCTCTTTTTCCCTCATCTCTTACTGTCCTAATTTTTTTTATTTCGTTCCTCCTTTCCTCTTGTTGTCTTACATGTAAATCTTCTTCTAGAAAAAACCGAGAATCCCTCAAGAGTTGCTTCTTGCTTAGAATGATATCTTTATCACGCAAGTTGGGCATGATGACTTTTATGGGCCTGGCTCTCTCACTGTTAAGCTTACCTACTCTCCATGCTTGACATATTAGCTTGTCTTTCAAGAAGTCTCTTTCAAGGTCAAGAGTACATTCATTTTTCTCATAATATTTCACCCCTTTAATAATTATGTTTGTTGCTCTATCCTATCTTTCCTTTCTTTCTCTATCTTGCATGTTGTTAACCTGAATGTTTGTTTCTCCTTCCGTCTTAGCAAAATTTCCAATAACTTGAGCCCAAGTTTTGGAAAGTTTTGTGGAATCTCTTTTCCTCCCTTCTCTTGATGTTTCTTCATTGTTGTCTATTTGGGCAACTGCTTTCCCCTTATCCTGGGATGGCTTCGCATTCATCACCTCTGTATTCTCCACTGCAAATTTCTTCATGTTTTGCACCTCCGCTTTCATGCGTTGCCATTCTGTTTTCCCTATTCGGAGAGCTTCCTGCAGTAATGACACTTGTTCCTTCAGAACTTTGTTGCTTTCTGCTAAACCCTGGTTTTCAACTGTTATTATATGGATTGTACAATCTCTTTCCAGCTCTTTAGCTTCTACTACTTCCAACCTTTCTTTTAAATTTAAGAGTTCTTTCACATAAAGATCAGATGACCAAGTGAGAGGTGTGAATGTGGGACTATATCAAACATAATCATCAATGACTTTTTCTTTTCCTTTGGACTTGTTGCCACATGCTTGCAAAGAAGACTTGTTTGAATGTTGTTTCTTGCGAAGAGTACTCTCCCTTTGAGACATTTTTTACCTTGTCTGCTCCCATTTTATATGAGCTTGTCTTCATTTTAAAATGCCCCCATATTGTTTGGCATTGACCCAAGCCCACTTCTCAGTTTTGGCTGATGATGAATTTTAACTTGCCCTATATCATTTGTTTCTACAGGTTCTAAAGTTTCTTGTTCCATTATGATGATGATATTAAGGGAAATCAAAGTCCCTGCCCAAAACTGACCCTTTGTTTTATGCTTAACTCTTCAATATCTGTTGGTCTGACCACTGAAAACTTGTTGCTTTGTCCTTATTTCTTTTCCCACTGTCCCTGTGTTCTGTGTTGCTCTCTCCACTATCCGCTACTGTACTATGTGACTGAAGAATCTCGTGTGCACACTCACAAAACCCTCCCACATATCAAAATTAAGGAGCTTTGAGATCAGACGGTGATTTTATTTTGTTATTGGATTAAAACTGAGTACCCACATGATTACTTGAGCCAAAGGGTCAGGGATGAAATACTCTATTCTACCTTTAGGCCCGAATCCCCGAATGGGAGGAGGATTTAGAACATGGAGTTGTATAGTTCGAGCCGCTGAGTTGCCTGCTGGAAGTGGGCTTGGCGCAGCTAACCTCTCCTAATCTGCTGCCTTCTTAGATGCGATTCCCTCTGCTCAGCTTCAGTTCTATCACCATGGTTTATGGAATCAAAGAACGCTGTCAATTCTCACCACTCCTAATCTGCTACTGGGCGTGGGCTTGCTGAAAATCCACCACTCTGCGAATTTTAGTGAAATGCATCGTAGAATGTATTAGCTCGCAAGCCCTGGCCTGGCGCAACAAACGATTGCGCAGGGCGTGGTCGTTGCTGTCGTTGCTGTCGTTGTATGAACGAACTGGGTTGGGCTTTGAAACAACAGAAGTGGTCGCCCTAATGGATAGCGTGAATTCTGGCATTTGAAAGGCCAGGAGGAGTCGGGCCTATCCATGATTTGGTAAGTTCCCTTTGCACAAAAGGCAGAACCTAATCATTGACATAGCTGGTATGGATTCAAGGTTGTGGCTTCCATTTTTTGCAGGTAGTTCTCTCATATAGTACTTTGGGTCCGTTCTTTTTTTTCTTTCGTCTCCTGCTCCAAATTAAAGACTTTGGAATTGATGGGTTATGCTGCTTTACGATTGTTTCCAACAAGAAATTCTGATATTTTCATTCAATTTATTGTTTCACATGATCCTTGCGGAAAATTGCACCTTCCTATTCTGGGAGTATCGCAATGGGTTGTGGCTAGCTTACAGCAGTATTGAAAAACTCTTTCTGCTAAAAAGCTGCAAGTTTGTATTGTTGTAACTTGCAGAGAAGAGCCATTCATGGATGCAAGCATGGAGATCCAACAAAATTTCCACTTTTATTGAATTGTTGGCGTCAGTTTCACTGTAGAAGTGGTCCAAAGTCGGAACTTGAATTTTGTTAAAATTCCAGTACATATATAACACTTTCCTAGAAAACTCACTAGCACAACACCTAAATTATTCGCTTTGAATCAGACAATTTCATATTTATAAAGAGAAAAAGAGGATTGTATATCGTTTCTCAAATATGTGCAAAATCATCATATGAAAGTTTTTACAATTTTTTTAATTAATGATTTATAAATTTCTTTTAATTCATTAATACATTGGATGTGTTATAATTGTTTTCAATTTATTAATGGATAATTACGCTGAAAGTGTTTCCTTTGTTGGCTTTGCCGAATGTTATTGTTCGTTGAGCCAATGAGAGTGCGTTCTCATCATCATTACCGCCACTAAAAATTTGACATTTGCCGTCATGCTATTTGCCACGCAGCCACATACTGGGCCGTGCTGCTGTCAAGTCGTTTGCTCCTTCGCGACGCGGGGGTTCGACGACGTCAGGTCTTTCAGCGTTCCGGCGGATCATTTAATACAATGATTGAGTGCTAGTATTATTTGTTGTGGCTGAGAAGTTAGACGTCCTCCACGAATAAAATAATAGTTTTTATTGACTTGGGCACTTTTCATTAATCTCTTGACGTGGGCCTTTCTTGGATTCCATTTTAAGTCCAGCGACCAAACTGTCTAACTACCCAACTTATGGATCCTCCCCGTGTGAATAAAATAATATTTTTCTAGAGTTGAGCGTTTTTCATTATTCTTGGTTTTTTTTGTTTTTTCTAATATAACAAGTCATTTGTCACATTTTCTTGTAGTTTTTAAATAGATTTTTTCCCGATTCCAACACCAATCTCGCCCCCTTCTTCGAGAAATGATTCAAACGCTTGTTCACATTATTTCAAAATTCATTTCCTGTTATGCGAATTAAACAACTCGAAGTTCAAGATTTAATCAAAATTAAGTAGTGTTTTTCCCTACCCAGTTTCAAAACTTTGTGTTTCTATTTAAACCTATTGTATCAATTGTTTTTTGAAACCACAAACTGAAAACCTAAATTTCAGTGTGAATTGTGACGGTTTGTTCTATACGCTGCAACTTCTGGTAAGTGGTAATATTTCAAAAGGTTTCTTCTTATTGAGATAAATCGGTTTTCATAAAAACAAATTAATTATCTTTTCTATTGAACATGGATGCCACAAAATGGGGAAAAAAGGAAAATCCCCTAATTCAAGGCAAGGAGTTGAACAAATTAAAGAAAAACTAAAGCAGGTGGAAAATCCAGAATCATGAAACTATAATATGATCTCATCTTTGATTTCTTACATGACTTACAAAATGAAAGAGGAGGAAATTTATAATTTCTTTGAAAATAGGGAGTGGCTAAAGTCAAAAATTTCTAATAAAGAGAAAAATGCACAATATGAGAACATTAGAAATACATAGATACATAAGGTTAGTGTTAGGGCTAGACTATTTCCTTTATGACATGATAATATGGATTTTGGGTCATGTTGACTTTCATACAAGCATAGTTACAGATTCAAATAGAAATGTGATAGCATCTTAGAGAAGAGATACCCTTTCAGCAATTTATAAGCTCAGTTCGTGTGAACTCTATTTTACTTCTAAATTTCTATATAATTTCAACAATACAATTTTCAAACAAAGTGGAAAAAATTATGATAAATTGATTGAATATTGGTTGTGTGAAGAGAAAGAGGGCTTCAAACTCAAATCATCTAAGGATTACCCCATTACTATTTTCAAAATTTCTTTTAGGTTCATCGTCATAATGTTGTCCAGATTGTATGGGGAAAAGGACCCCGAGCATTGCAAAATTCATTAGATATCGTTGATTCACAGTATCCACCATGACTCAAAATGTTTCAATTAAGCTCACATTCTCTCCCAAAACTTTACAGATGATTTGAAGTTGGAAGTTTCATTCCCTCCGGCCTATAAACACATTTTGTGTATGTATAGTTACCTTCTAGACATTGCCATTTCCTTTGTCCCCTTTCCTCTTATGAAGTGGAATTATCCCACTAATGTTCTACTCCGCATTCAGAATTATGCTTCAATGCAATGGGAAAGTAATAATAAATTTCATTTTTATGACATTTGCAATTATGTAATGCTTCCTCTACATGAGATGATCTTTAGCAGTTCTCCAAGAATTAGCAAAGAGTTGAAACAGACACTTGATCAAATAGGAAATTGGTTCGTTGAAGAGTTGTTTTCTTATGTCAAAATATATGGGAGTGAAGTTGGTCCACATGTATTAGTTGCCAAGGTACAACCACAAAGAATTTCTCTTAGAGAAGAAGCAAATCAAACAACATTAAATGGTCAAGCACAAAAGATGAGTAGATTTCAAATAAATATTTGGCCAAAATTTTCAATTATGTTTGGAAGAATAAAATTGAAGGACAAAGGCCATGCATTCAAGGAAGTTGAAGAACTAAGCAATGTATGGATTTAATCGTTAGCTCATTTTGATTATGACCCTAAACAAAGTTACCGATCAAACAAGAACTATTACCTCAAATCAAGAACTCTAGCCCAAAACTGCCCAAAAAAAATGAAAAAACAACCCAAAAATGAAAAGTGTGTATTCGAGAATGATGTTTTTTTAGGGTAAATTTTCAACATTTTATTAAAACCCTTCTCTCTCTTTTTTTTGCAAAAAGGATTGAAAAAACACCCTCGGAACTAAAAGTGTTGATGCTAGAATAACAAAAAAAAAATCGGGTTACAATTTTGACACTTTATAGCAATGGAATTAAAGATAAAATATTAGGACTTTGAAAATTCGTAAAATTCCAACAATTCTCACACATGATGTTAAATATAAAATATCATGTCTCACAACCTTATAATTTCCAATAATTTTCATCCATCTTGTTAAAGAAAAAATATCTTAACTTTGAAAAACCCTAAAATTGTAATTGTTTTCAACCATAGCATTAAAGATAAAATATCATAACTCATAAAAACCTTAATATTTTGACGAGTTTTCAATCATGGAATTAAAAAATTAAGTTTTAAAAATATTTGAACCACGAAATTATGGACAAATGATATGACAAACAATTTTAAAAAATGAACAAGTAAATGAAGATTCATTATTTCAAGAGTAATTTTTATTTTAAAGGCTAAAATTATAACTATTTTCAAATCTTAGCCTAAGACAACTTATCTTATTGCAACAAAAACCTAAAAATCAACCATCAAAACGAAGTGTCCCATTTTAATGAGGGATTAAATTTTCAACATTTTTATAAGTATCTTATGCCAAATGATAACAATGAATAATATCATGGCAATATCACTGCATAATTTAAAAATTCAACATTAATTTTTAATATTTGTTTACTTTTAATCAAAATATCAACAAATGATAACAATAAATAATATCATGACAATAACACTATATAATTTTAAAATTCAACATTAATTTCTAATATTTTTTTTGCTTATAATCAAAATATCAAAAAATGATAACAATAAATAGTATCATGGAAATGTCACTGCATAATTTAAAAATTCAACATTAATTTCTAATATTTTTTTACTTTTAATCAAAATATCAACTTTGGTATATTAAATATAACATAAATTATTTTTGTAATTCATTGTTGCATTGTGGATATTCTAAAAAGATGAATTATTCATAATTAAAATATATAATCCAAAAAACATAAAAGTGACTCATAACTTCATGTAGGATTATATGGAAGTCAAAATATTTATTTCAAGTTACCATGCAAACATCATTTACATAAAATGTCTTAGATATTTATTCAAAATCAGTGATAGGTTATGACACACCATCAGAACCTACATCTTCAAATGAATGACTGGATGCAGACGAAGATGACCCATATTCTTCCCTTTCATCAACTAGTACCCCATCTGAGTCAACATGCATGCCACCGTTTCAGGTTTCAAAAGTATTATAGATCTATGACTAGATTCAGCAGACTCCCATCTCAACAATGTTTCTTCTGGTAGCATTTTATTCAAAATACCTATGGTTTTGAAGCGAAGAGTTCCTCTATTTGTTAAATTGAAGTCATACACAAGTATGTCAACATCCTCCAATTTAAAGAGGTATGTGCGGCGACAATTTATATTTGTGCCCTTTCTTTTTCTCTTTCTGCCAATTCGTTTATCAACTACCATCTTTGGCTTGTACACACTATTGAATGGGTAGGTATTTGTGGCATACCAATGTACTTCAACAAATGTAATATCTTCATTTTATTTAATGATCTTTATAACCTTGGCAACCCAGAATGGATAGCAAAGTGGATCTCCATCTGTTAACACTGCTATGATGCAACCCTCCTTAACATCCAACACAAAACCCCTGTAAAGGTCTTCCATGGCTTCACGTTGTGCACATGATCTTCTAGAACCAATATATATTTCTCTTTCCTCTACCCGTGGAGAATTAATAATACCTTGAGGTTGTTGTTGTTGTTCAACAATGTGTCTTTCCTCATGTTCATTTGCCATATTTTGTGGCCAAATAAATGGAGTCTTCAAAAGTGTATCCTCATTTATTGATCTTGAAATCATATCACTTTGATTATTGAAAAAATACTCTCACCAAACTGAATCAACAACATCAAAGTACTCATATGTATCTATAATACATCTTTTAATTTCTTCCAGGCATTCAGAATAATTTATATCTCTCTTATTACTTTGTGCATTATGGAGTTCAACAACTAATTGTAATAACAACATCTTTGATGCAAATATTGGATGCTCTGGAGTGAACTTTAAAAATGTTAAACCTAATGACGACCCACGTTCTGCAACAGTTCAATACTTCTTGCCCCATAGAAGTGTTTTCCCATCAATTTTTTTGAAACAAAATTGATGTTGGAAGTTAATTTCATTAAGTTGTCCAATGCATTTCTCCTTACCATGTGATCCCAGAATAAACATTTGCATGTCAATAATGTCTTCCAACACATGAAAAACAAGCTCTAAAATGTATGATTTTTTAATATATTCAATTAATGATGGTAAGCTCCCAACATATTTCCTTTTCAATGTTACTGAAAAACGATTGAACATTTGATCAATATGGTCATGAGTATTCCCAACAATAAGGAAACCAACCTTTATCTTTTTAAATATTCTCAATTCAATGAGTATGTTTAGATACCTAAAAAGAATTTGATTTTTGTTTTCACGGTTTGTGTTGTCGATACTAAACTTCAAGAAGAATACCATACCAATGAATAGTTATACTTGATTATAGTTATGGTCAGATTTGCATCATTATGAATATTTGGAGCTGTGAACTAAACCCTTGGTAACATTTTCCCATTAAAGACCATAAAACCAACTAAGTGAAACTGAATAAAATATTCCTCCTATAAATTTTTTGGTGTGTAGAAACAATGTGGCAGAAGTGTTTTCTTTTGGTCCTTACCATCAATTATCAAATCCAAATATTTATTTGGATTATCATGACACTTCTTTCAATGTTTATACAATTTTTTTCTTTCACTTGTTTGCTGATTACGATGCTCTTGAAGTGCTTTGACAACGGAATCTACACCTAAAATAAAATAAACATATTAATAAATATATTTTCATAGTTGATAACTATCCAATTTTTAAAAATAATGTTATGAATGCATACTTCTTTCTGCCCCTTGACATTTATCCATTTTTTTATTTTAGAGAAGCACATGTACTGCAAACCCCCATCCTTGTCTTCTTAGGAATATGAACATTGTTGACTGCGTTCTTCCATATCCTTGTAAAAAATGAATATGTAATAAAATTACCAACTCCTTCAGCACCTTCTGCATATTCTTTGTATAAGTTGTAGATTTATTGTCTCAAGAAATTATCTGGAATATGTATTGTGTCTTTATTTAGCATACACTCTCCATGCTTTGAAAACAAGTCTTTCATCCATGACATTGCACTATTTTCTAACGGTCGAACCTCTCATCTATAACGTTCTTCTGAATAATATTTGGGATCCTTTTTGAGTTCTTCTTATATTCTTGACAAACTAAAATTTCCAATTGAATGATAAATTTTGAAATCCTTTATGTAGATAAATACATATCCAATATAATAATCATAACCTGCTAGTGTAGATTGTATGCAACCCACTAAATCTGAATTTGTCATGCTTTTATTCTTTGACAATTATCTTTGCCTTGTCTCCAAAGCAAACTTGAAATTCATATGTTTCAAGCAATCATTTCGACAACAATCACTTGAAATCAAATCACCGATAAAACTTCTGGTTGTGAGATACGCTGTCCTAAGCCTTGTATAAATATAAATATTTTGGATTGATATGAAAAGGTCTACTCCTACTCCTAGATACAATATTTTCTTGCAATGACTTCGTCATTCCATTATCCTCTGTAGAAGAAATTTCATCACCATTAGGAGGAATATTATCCTCACTATGATAATTCTGAACATAGTTAGGAAATTTGTCATCATCATTGCTTGGAAATATTTATTACCATCCTCACTTGAACAAAATTATTCACTACCATCATCTGCGCTTTTTAAATCCTGACTCAAACGAAATTCTTCACCATCTTCATCTATGCTTTTGAAATATTCCCTTGGAGGATTCAATTCTTCATCACCATGAATGCCTTTGAAATGCTTACTAAAAGAAAATGCATTATTTAGATATGTGCCTCTAAAATTATCAATTGTAAGAAAATTTTCATACTCCCCTTCATAACTGGTGCTTTCATAATCCTTAGGATTATGATTGATTGGGAAATATGACTCTATATTTATAGTTAAATTACCATTTGTAGGAAATTATTCAACCTCCCCTTCATCAGTGGTGGTTTCATAATCGTGGAAACATTGAATCTCTATTTAATGGAATTTCTTCATCCTCCCCTTCCTAAGTGCTACTCTTAGAATCCTTAGGATTAGAACTAAGTGGAAGATTTGAATCTCTATTCACTGGAAATCATTCATCCTTCACCTCCCCTTCATCACTGGTGCTCTCATAATCCTTAGGATTAGGACTAAGTGAATGCTTTGAATATCTATTTATTGGAAATTATTCATCCCCCCCTCATCAGTGGTGCTCTCATAATCCTTAGGATTAAGACGAAGTGGAAAATTTGACTCTGGAAATTCTTCATCCCCACTTTCATCAGTGGTGCTCTCATAATCCTTAGGATTAGGACTAAGTGGAAATTTTGACTCTGGAAATTCTTCATCATGCCCTTCATCACTGGTGCTCTCATAATCCTTAGGATTAAAACTAAATGGAATTATTGAATCTTGATTTACATAAATGTATTTTTGCTACCCTTCATCAATGTTGCTCTCAACATCCCTAGGATTATGACCTAGTGGAAAATTTGACTCTCTATTCATAGTGAACAAATTCCTATTATATTCATCAATATGAATAAAGTTGTTGTGTGACGAAGGTGTTGATGTTGCAGAAATAAAAACTTCACTATCAGAAGAATTCATGAATTTCAACAAGAAGATGTTGAATGATACAAATGCAATCTCTCCTAATGACAATATATAGCTTAAAGACTAGAAAATTCCCTCTAAACCCCCCCACCCCCCTAAAAAATTTTTGTTGAATATTTTCCCTCCAAAAATTTCGTTTGAAATATTTGCCTCTATTAAACACCATGTTAAAGCACACACATGGTGTATGAGGAAGATGAACACACACACACAAGAGACTCAACACAATGAAGGATAAGCGTGAGGCTTTCTTATTTTCCATTATACAAAGATGTACATTTCTAATACAATGGTGTGACTCTTGGTTTCACATTCCAAGGTCACTTGGACTCCATTGTGACTTTTCGCATTCCACACCTACCCATGTAGGGTTAGGTGTTCCAACATCCCCCGTTAATCCGAAGGGGTATGTGTGAGTCCAAGAAAATATTTGTAATACAAATCTGCAAGGTATGCATGGAAGCACTTGGGCTGAATCAACTCTCTGAAATGTTGGAAAAAATAGATGGTTTAAGGATGACCACCAACACTAGAACACAATACTTGTTGCAGTTCCCAGAACTCTTCCAAAACTGGCAAGAAGCTGAAAGCTTCTGCTAGAGGAATTGTCCCTCATAAAAAAGGGAGACCTTCAACCTAAAAGAAGGGAGGTCTACTACCTGTGATAGTTTTAGGATTACCAACAACTCTGGAATGCTTGAAGCATTTCCTGGAACTCAACCAAAGCTGGCAAGAAGCTGAAGGCTTCTGCTAGAGGAAGTGTTCCTCATATATGAAAGGGATACCTTCGACCTAAAGAGGAGGTCTACTACGTGATGGTTTTAGGTTATCCACCAACCAAAGATGATGGTTTAAGGTTGTCCACCAACCGAAGGCATGCTCATGGGCATGCGTGGCTGCAGCTACATCTACGAATGCGGAATGGCCAATTGTTACTCGGGCTCGGCAGACACAAAACTCTAAACATGGAATGAGAGATTGTGGCTCAAGCTCGCTTGATCTGACATTGAAACTTGTACATGACCACCATTTTCCCCCCTGTCAGGGACAAGGTGAGATGATGGCGAAAACTCAACTGCAAGTTTGCTCAATATTCGTGAACATGTTCTGACATGCGACTTAAACATCTTCTTGGCTGCTGATGCCCATTGCCAAGAAGCGATCCATCCAAGATGAATCTTTGTTCTTGCAAGAGGCTTGTTTCTGAAGCATCTGTCTGAAGAATGGGTGTGCCGACCACAGTGCTTTCATGGATGAAGATAAAAACAATGATATTTCATATGGCCAACTCGATCACAGTGTTGGCATTTCTCAATCTGTTGTGGAAGTGGAGCAGGATCTGGAACAGCTGCAGGGGAACTGTCATATAGGAATCCGACACTTTGGAATATGATGGGCTTGGTGTAGTCTGGAATATGAAAGGACACAACCTTGTCATATCCAAGACCAGTTCTGTGCTTGTTGTGGACAAGCTCTTCCCAAGGTCTGATGATGGGCTTAGGAAGTGCAGGCTGAGCTGTTGCATCTGCATGTACATCTACTCTAGTACAAGGCACTGAATGAGGATCAACTGGAATTTGATTGACTTGCTGCTGATGAGAGTCCTTCTCAATCTTCTGAACAGAAACAGGTTCAGAATGGTGACTCTTTTGCTGAAGTTCATCTTGCTGAAGCTGAGTTTCCAACTGCAAAAACTCAATCTTTTCTTGTGCATCTAGCAAACAACTCTGAATGTTACAAAGATAATTCTTTCTCATTTTTATCATATCATGAACATTTGATTGAATGAGGTTATTCAACAACACTAATGCCTCATTGATTTTAGTCATTTTCAACAACTTAGGCTAAAAAAATGAAAGGGTGTCGGCTACAACCAAAAATGCACCCGTTTACAATGTGATTCAACAACAAATACAAATGACTCCAAAGAATTTCCAACTATGGAAATCTCAAAATACAAAGTGTGCTCCTCAAATGATGGAGGGCAATCGACAATATTTCAACAACTCAAGTACTGATTACAACTATGAAGAAGATGCAAATTCCACTCACAATATAATGTCAATATCTCTGCAAAAATATTTGTTTGAATGTGCAGCTGAAAACACTTGTGCAAAAGCTTTTAAGGCAGCTGAATTTTCTTCAACGAGCTGTTTTGAATGATAGCAAACTTGTCTTCAAATGTAAATTTCTTCAAAAAATCACCCTTATATCAATGTCAAATTTGAAATTTTCTCTATGTGTTCACTTCATTTTCTGATATGTCATTTTCTCTTCCTTTCTGTTGTTCATATCTGCTCTTCTCTCTCTCTCTCTGCTGTTTTTTTTTTTTTTTTTTTTTTAAATTAATTAAAAGGAAGTTAATTAAGAATGGAGAGAATTTAAAAGGGGAGGGAAATTAAACGGGAGGGGGAAATTAAAAAAGGTGGGAGAAGATTTAATTTAAAAGGGAAGGGGGATTAATTTAAAAAATGGATTAATTAAAAGGAAGGGAATTAATTTAAAAGGGATTTTAAAGATTTAAAAAGGGAAGGGGAAATATTAAAAAATTTAAAAACATAAAAAAACAAATTTAAAAAAAGGGAGTGGTATTATATGCAAGGGGTTTTATTAATGGATAGAGGGAATTAAAATCGAATTGGGAGTGGTGGAATGGAGTGATAAGGGGAATGGAGGCACGTTGGGGAAGGATAAGAGTGGGTAGGTTAGAGCGTAAGGGGTAGGGGAGGAGACGACGTTGAGAGGGAGGGAGCGTAGAGTTTTAGGTTATGGGAATGGGTTGAGTGCTGTGAGATGGGTGAGAGTATGTGTAGGGGAGCGTATTAAGAAGTTGAAAGAGGGGGGCGGCCGAGTGATAAGGTTGCAGGTGAGGGAGCCGTAAGGTAGAAGGCCGAGGGGTGTAGTGAGGAGTTGTTGTTGTTTGCAAAGTGTAGTGGAGAGGGCGGACTGAGTATGGGAGTGAGGTGAGATATGTAGTGATGGGAACGTATTGCAGAGGCGAGTGTTGAGCATAGAATTTTTTATTTTATTTTATTTTATTTATTTATTTATTTATTTTTTGTTTAAACAACAGAGAGGAGTAGAATGAATTCAAAAATTTGCAGAATTTTAAGCAGTGAAATTGCAATTGAGGGTAGATGCAAAACCATAGACTTAGAAGTAGCAGGAAAATAATCTTTTTCTTCAGCAGCAGAAAAATGCAGAGATGAGGGCAATTGCACAATTTTAGTCTTCAAAACAACAAATTTTTTCAAATATACAGTGATCTACTCCATTGCAGAAATATTATTCAGAAATATTTTCCATTAAAAAACCCAGAAACTTCTTCAGAAACCCTCTTTAAACAATTTTTCTAGCAGCTTAAAAATGCAGAATTTAAAAGTGGGCAGCACAAATTGCATGGAAGTTCAGAATGAAAACCTTTAGATGCACAATGCTGCTTTTTTTTTTTTTTCAAAACCAATGCCGAAATGCTGCCAATTTCTGAATGCCGCTTCTCCTTCAGAAACAATGCTGCTCTTCTTCAAAACTAATTTCTGAATGGCGGAAAAAACACTGCTGCAGAAACTCTCTAAATGCTACAAAAATGCAGATATGCACAGGCCATAAACAAAAATGGCTCACTCAATTTGGAGCAGGGCCAGCAATCGCCCACTCTGATACCATGTTAAACACCATGTTGAAGCACACACATGGTGTATGAGGAAAATGAACACACACACACACGAGACTCAACACAATGAAGAATAAGCGTTGGGCTTTCTTATTTTCCATTATACAAAGATGTACATTTATAATACAATGGTGTGACTCTTGGTTTCACATTCCAAGGTCACTTGGACTCCATTGTGACTTTTCGCATTCCACACCTACCCATGTAGGATTAGGTGTTCCAACAGCCTCCAAAAATTTCTGTCTAAAATGTATTTGAAAACATTTTACTAAATTGTTTGACTTGAAAATTTTCACCCTTCTTTCTATTCAAAATATACACAAAAATATTCCTTTCATGTATTCCTTCGAAACTAAAATAAAATTTTTATTTAAATTATTTAGCATTGACTACATAACTAAATTAATTTTTATAATTTATATATATACTTTTTTAGCTGACATTGAATAAAAGTCAATATAAACATATAATATTAACTACATATTAAATTTCTTAATTTTAATTTTAATCCCACACTCAAGAAACGCTAAAGTAATCCCACAATCTTCGCTATATAATAACAATCATTGTTTCTATTTGTCACATAACATCAAGTCTTTTGGATTTTGTTAAAACGTTTGGAGCAATTTTGTAGAGGCGCTACATTGGCATCGATAGCACATTGAACGAGAGTTTTTCGCATTTGAAATGTTAGTTTTCCTACTATTTTGACCATTTAAAAATTAAATTAACTCTGTTCTTTTTATGGTTTTTATGCTCCAATTTTTTTATTTTATTTTTTAGTAAAGAAGATGAAAAAAGCTCAAATTTGTAGGGTTTTTAGGAGAAAAAATAAGAAAAACTCTATTTTTTAGGGCTATTGAGTTCCTCCACAAAACCAAAAAAAAACATTCACATAAAAAAAAAATGTTATATATATATATATATATATATATATATATATATATATATATATATATATATATTATATATTATAAAAAATGCAAAATAAAATGTTTAAAAAAGACTACATGGAACGATAGAATCTGTCAGATTTGCGATATTATGCAGGTGGAAGATTAAAAACACTTCCTTTTAAATTTTTCGACTCTTACTCACATTCAATCTCAATTCCCTAACATCTGCCACACTTCCAATCTTCTTGAATTATTAAGCCATCCCATCTATAGCGATCTTGGAGCCAGCTAGAGGTCAGAGAATGGCGGGCAAGGCTACTGGGAAATCGACACCCCCGCCCAATCGGATACCTGCGGTCGGCCCCGACTAGGCTGAAAAAAAATAAATTATTCTTTAGAAATTTAATATATTAAAATATATATATATATATATATATATATTTTCAATTTATATTTTTAAAAATTAAATATAATTGTTTTAAAAATAAAATATATTTTATTTTAAAATTTTTTTTTTAATTAAATATATATTTTTAAAAATAAAATAAAATATTTTTTTCTTTTCACTGCTGCTCGTGCGATTAGGTTGGAACAGGGAGCACAGCCAACTGCTGCATGTCTGTGCGCTGCGCAGCAAGGGCGTTGCCTTCCCTCCTGGGCTCGAGCTCATCCAGGGCCCTTCACCCTCATGGATGCACAACGTCTGTCTAACGCCCCTCCTCCGCCTCCCTCAGCAGAATCGACCTTCAACTCGCTGCTTGCTTCTTTGCCGAAGAAGAAAAAACATGAAATCGCCAAGTTCGTCAAAAAGCTTGATGACATTCCTGAGGTCTCCCTCCCTCCTGAGGGACCGATCTAGGTTGCACTTTCTCTGGCGGATCGGGCTCTTGTGGGCCAGTTTATGGGCCTTTGGCCCTCTCTTGTCTCAATGGAAAACTGGGTTGTCAAGAACTGGGTGTCGTTGATCAAGAATAATGTAACCTCTTACTTCTTGGGAAGAGGCTACTTCCTGTTTGAGTTCAACTCAAAGGAGGATAAAGATCTGATCTTCAGGAATGGCCCCTACTTCATGGGACCTCAGGGCCTATATCTCAACAAATGGATGCCAGATTTCGACCTTGCGGTTGACGTTCCCACGGTTGTGCCAGTGTGGGTACGGCTGCCGAATCTCCTGATCCATTGCTGGAACTGGGACTCCCTGAAACATATAGGAAATACCCTTGGTAAATTCATTGATAGGGCAAACAATAAGGACCAATACGATTGTGCACGAATCTGCGTAGAAGTCGATCTAGAGGTGGGGCTTCCAGAGGCAATAAAAATCAAAGTGGGTAGCTGGACACATTTGCAAAAGTTAGACTATGAGCAGCTTCCATTCAAGTGCCGTAAATGTCACATCTATGGTTATTTTGCTAGAGTCTACCCGAGTAAAGGAGAAGCAGAGAAAGGGAAGGAGGAAGGGTGGAACCAGGTTAAGAGGTCTAAGACCTCCCACAAAAAATATTGGGCTCCAAATGGGCAGAGCCCCCAGCCTTCCTTAGCTCGTATTGGTCCTTCCCAGAAAAGCTAAGAAAATCAATATGAGGTCTTAAGCTTTGCTACAGAGCAACCCCAGGAGGACTAAATGCAAAAGAAATGTACCCCAGACAAAGGCATCTCATCAGGATTAAGGCTAGAATAAAGTGCCAATGAAAGGCATAAGGAAATCCAAGAAGAAGCCATCGAGGAGGGCCAAGACTTGGAGGATTCAAAGGAGGAAGAGGAAATAAGAGAATCACAAACCTCAGCTAGAAGATCAACAAGAGGGCGTAAGTCCGCTCATGAAAAAAGAGAGCAGGAAACCTATACAGACAAGCTCCAGGGTAGTCAGCCCACTCTGGAGAAGCTCTTGGCTAAAACTCCTAAGGTAACCAGAAATCAGGCGTAGGGTTCCAAGGGGGCCCATCAATCACAAAAAAATAAATGATGAAGGTCATCTCCTAGAACTGTAGAGGAATGGGGAGCAAGGTGAAAGAAGAAGCCATGAGAAGTCTATTAAGAGCAGAAACCCCAGACATTCTTCTAGTCCAGGAGACAAAAATGGAGGACGTAGAGTTTCTCCAAACAGACAAGAAAGTTTGGAATAAAGGCAGGGGACAGGCCACCTCTGCTCGGAGAGCCTCTGGGGGATTAGGCTCCTTTTGGAACAAAGCCAAGTTTGTAAAGATTACAGAGATCCTAAACACGCATTGGTTGTTTCTGAAACTTCAACATGTGGACACTTTAGAGGTAATTTTCCTCTTCAATGTCTATGTACCAGTAAATGCAAGGGAGAAAAAGACCTGCTAGGACTCTGTTACACAGAAATTTGTCACCATCCCTGCAATTCCCCGTCCCGCACATTGGAGGGCTTATTCCGTGACCTGTGAGCAGTGACATGATCTGAAAACACTTTCATGGCATTCCCCTAGACATGGAATTTCATTCCTCTGAAGACAACTCCTTGTGAAAAACCCTAAAAATAGCCTTTTTATCCTTGGCGCGACTGCTCAGTGTCATACCCGCGCCAATGGGGGAAATCCTCCAAAGAGGGCGCGCTAACTGGCGCACTGTCTCAGTGTTGTACCTGTTCCAGGCTTAATAAGGAGTGTTTTTTAAAAATAAATTGCGGAAGATTGACTCCAACAAACTCCTGAACTAGGCTCTAAATCGAGTTGGGACGTTTGGCTCCGGTTCTCCATGTAGAGGAAGTAGTTTTCCAATTCTCATGGAAGCTTCCTTGAGGGTAGGGCCAATCCCATGATTGTAGGGATCCCAACTCCCCTTCCAGCATCTATATAAGCTTGCCATTTCCCTTTGCAAGCTAGTCTCCAAGAGCCTTCATAGCCTAAAGAATGCTGCAATAGTCCTCATAGAGCCAAATCAATAGCAAGGAGATTGACGATCGAAGAGAGAGGCTTGTCCTTATTCCCGACAAGCTTTACCGAGATGTTTCTGCTGATGACCCGCCGAAGGAAGGTTTAGCGTCAGAGCCAGGTTGTACTTTCCTTTGTATGAATTAATGATAAGCGAATATTGGTTATGGTTCCACTCGTATTGTTCATTATGATCATGAATTGTGTCTTCTCCGACTGATACATAATTGCATATATCGGGTTTTACGCTTGTGTTTGTCGTGTTTCTTGTGTGTGCAGGTGTTCGATCGCGGCAAGCGAGAGAATTGTGATCTGCTGGAGCAAGGAAACGAGAGCGCCATCTTCTCTACGAACAACAGCGTTGGACTTGAAGTAGGCCTTCGTTGTAATTTGGTCTATTGCAGTTAGGAACTTGCACCTTAGCTTGATACAATTGTTGCTGGACCCGATCTGGGCTAGTAGGGATCGCCTCTATCCGCAGAGGGGATTTACCTCTACAACAAATTGGCGACTCTGCTGGGGAACGTCGATTTGGAGTATTGTCTTGTATTTTCGGTCGATTCTTGACCTTGCTTGCTTGATCAGCTCTTTTGGCTGGCTCTCTCTGTGTGTTTGGCTTTTGTTTAGCTTTACCATCACTAGTCTGTTCCTTGGATTGCTCTTTTTTATTTTTCCATAGTAAACTCAACTGGCGCACTTATTAGCCTAATAGTTGTGCCCATTGGCGCATGTTTCTATTGTATTACCCGCGCCAATCTTGTTCTGGTGCTAGATTCCGCCTAATAGTTGCGCCAATCCTGTAAGATGCAAGGGTTTACTCTGTTTTGAGCTTTCTGAGCCTGATCTATGTGTTTGGTTTCATTTCTTCGACTGCCTGAGTGTCCTGGAGCCTTGTTTGACTGACTACGACCTTCATCCTTTGGTTGTTTTCCCGTTTCTATTGATTTTACATTCTAGCCCTAGGGCATCTAGGTGATATTGTGCGTCGAGCCTCCCTTGGGAGTTTGTGGTTTCTATCTGTTCAGTCAACTTTGTGATTGCTTCTCTGAATTCGTTTGGTGGTTGTATACTATTTTATTGCGTTATTTGAGTGATTGGCTTCTTCTTCATTCGAATTCTGCCTTGTCTCTTTTTGGGCCTAGATTACATGGTTCATTTGAGTCTTTGGGATTCTTTTGGTTTTGAGAGATTGTTTTGTCAATTTGAGGTCTGATTGTGTTCTTGCATTGAGTGAAATTTGATTGTTTTTTTTTCCCTCTTTTGCTACCGCTTCTCAAATTGCTTGTCTCATTAGTTTTCATTTTTTTTAGTGCATTTTGCTCTTAAACATTGAAAATACAAAAAAAATCTCTTTTTTTGTTGATTAGTTAGTGTGAATTAAATCTTTTTTGTGTTATTAGTGATTAGTAACTTTGAAATAAAAGATTTTAGTTTCCATTAGCTACATTAGAGACATCACTGGTTGTTGTCTGGTCATTTTGTTATTGTGTGAAAAGCTCTTAACTCTCTCGTAATTAGCTTTCATCGAATGAATTGATATATTGTGGCATGTAGTGTGCATTTAGGAGATTTTGAGACATAACACTCGCTAGGGCCTGAAAACTGAAACATAATTGAAGATAAACATTAAAATTTATTCAATTTACACTAAAGCAGCATTGAAACATTAACGAAATATTTAGAGATCTAGGCTAGAGACGTGTTTCGGCGTCTTTAAACCTAGTAGCTGTCATTCACCTCTTGGCTTTAGACAACACTAGTACAGACTTGTGCTCCCCGTACCATCACGTATATAAAGAGAGACCCCACTAGGTTTCTATCCTTTATCCATAGGAAGCCGAGTTTGCCACCCTATACCCGTGATACACCGGACACAACATTCGGGGAGATTTCCTGCACGTATGTTAAGTCCTTGGTTGATTTATCCTTCATTTTGAAACCAAGGTGTATATTGCAGTTCATGGTTATTTGGTACACCTTTTGCCTAGCATTCCTGAGCAGTCATTTTGATCTTATCTAACTCCTTAAATTTGAAAATATCACCAAGCACTTGTCCTTTCACGCTTGCTTTAAAACTGAAAGAGATAGAGTCATCTTTCATCCGTTTCTCGACTCTTAAAACATGAAACGGTGAAGTTTCTGAGTTTAAATGTCGTAAAATAAATCACCCGCGATCACACGCCCTATTAGATCTTGCTTGTTGGCCGTTTGATTCTGTGCCTTGGTTTTTTCAGCTCGTGTGTTTGATCTTTTCCTTTCGTCATTACTGTCACAGTGGTGGAACCCTCAGTTTCGTCTACTAGTAGTCCATATATGGACGATTCATCATAGGTCTTGCAATCCTCTGCTGAACATCAGCAACCCATTGTTTTCGAGTTTCCCGACGGGGGACCGGTTCTGTCTGAGCTTCCCTTTGGAGGACCAGTTGAGTTCAATTGGCCCTTATTTGACCCTTGGTCTGGATTTGGAGTTGAGGGACATTTCCCTCCTCTTACATCGAGTTCGCCTTTTTTAGCTGCTGTTATTCCTCCTAGTCCTCGCCGTCTATTACGAGATCTAGCGGCAGGTTCAGATATGGGTGCATCCAGCCATTCTCCTAGTGAGGAAATCCCCACGTCTAGTGAATATTACCAGTTGTTCCCAGAAGACAACCTCGAGTTATTCGTCATGTCTTCGCCCGATCCTTCACTTCCAGCAGGGTATAGATCTTTGAGTCAGATTATGACCGTCATCGCCTCTATGGGGATATCAACTCCTTCTATGAGGCCCGTTATTCCTTCATTGGGGATGTCTCCTAGGACACCCATCACGTCATCCCCTCAAGTCACTTGTGTACCTGTCAGGCCCATTGTTTGTGTGGCTGCATCTACACCTGTTGTTACTACTCAGTCCGTAAGGACCACATCACTTCCCGAAGATGTCTATATAGCATCTGCTATGCCGGAGAACATCTCTCCTGAGGAGTATCGATTGTCCTTACAATAATCGAATCCCGAAGTCGGACAATCCTCCCAAGATCCCAACCGCCCGTATTTTTCGCATTATGCACAGGACGGTACGCCTGTGTACGTTTTTCCATATCAGTACGATGAGTACGGGAATCCTTTACGTTTACTCGCTCCAGAGGCTCACCTTCATGCTCAAGGTTTCCCTTCTAACCAGGCTGGGCAGTCTTATAACCCACAAGGAAAACTTTTTCAAGGTCAACCTTCAGGCCAGCCTGGCTATCCTTATGACCCACAAGGACAGCCCTTACAGGGCTACCCTTCGGGCCAGCAAGAGCCATTATACGGTCCGCAAGGACAGTATTACAACCCTTCAGGTCAACCTATGCAGCCTCTTCCTGGAGTCCAACCTGAGCAACCTCAAGGACTCACAGGTCAACCAGGGTACCAACCAGGGCCGACATATGGTCCTAGGGGGCAAGTCCAACCTTCCCAACCCATGCAACCTTAGTATTCTATTGGTCCAAATGTTGCACATTAGCCAGGATCATCTTATGGTCCTGCTACAAGTCAAACTGGTTACTAGCCACCACTTGGCTCCATTCCACCACTAGGCCAACCGGCCCATCCAGTACAAACTGGTGCTCGACAACAGCCAGGTCAACCTGTGCAACCGGCACAACCTGTTCACCCAGGGCAACCTGTTCAACCAGGTCATCCCGTTCAACCAAGTCAGCCTGTCCAACCAGGCCAGCCTGCACATCCTGTTAACCTTGCTCAACAACCGATTTACTCGATGCCGCAACCGAATCAACCGGTGCACCCTAATTATCGCGCTCAGCAGGGTCCTGTTGAGTCTCAAATCTACATCTTTCCTATACACCTTTCTAGACCTTTTTCATTCACCTGAACCTTCTAAGTTGTCAATATCATTGCATATTAATTGTAAAAGAGCATCTAAAATGGTTTTTAACTATGTTTTGTGTCTGCTGTTTGATTTAGCTTTTTGCTCATTTAGCTGCGGAATCTTGCCACTTTCCGGAGCTGCTGCAACTTTCCGCAGCCATTTTGTGAAATTCTATGTTGCAGGTGTCTTCAGGCAAATCGAGCCACATGGGCAAATCAGAAATGATGTGGACATGGATCGTGTCCTATCCAACATCCACTCTTCATAGATTTACTCCTCACCAAGGCCATGATGCTGGATCTCTGGACGTGATGGTTCACGTGTCTCTATCAACACAAACTTTAGGGAATTAGTTATATCACCTTTGTTATAAATAACGCGTTTTCATACACATAATAGCTACAGCCTACATAGTTTTAATGTAAATTATTGACTGTGTCAGAAATATCATTCATATGACCCATTTTACCATAAGAAGACTGCTTCATGCGACTTGTATTTCTGAAGGTCGTTGTTCGAGGCCGGTGCAAAGAGGGCCCCCACACATCACCGAGGTTTAATACTACAGCTTTTGTTTGTTTTTAAGTTCATTGTACATGTCATTCACGTGTTTACATATCATCTTAGCCATTTATGTTTACTCGTTCACAATCTTTCAAGCTTTTACATTTTATCACCATACCTCATGTTTTTTATGTTGTTGTTAAATCGATCGTTGTTCTTGTTTCTGCATTTACAACAAAGTGTTCCAGACATTTGCATATATTTTTGACCAGTCTGTTGTTGAATCATTATTGTTCTCATTGCTAATTTCATTTTCTTATTTTTTTAATCAGCATCGTTTGTTTATTTTACCAGACATTTGCTTTAGTAGTTAGATTTAGATATATTAAATTGCTCATGTCATTTTCAGTTACCTCCGAAAGCCATAGCTGGACTAATGGTGAGGGATTGAATTATGAGTGTGTATTTTGATATTAGTTTACTTTCTGCAAGTTAGAAATATTAAATTTCTCATGTCATTTTCAGTTACCTCCGAAAGCCATAGCTGGACTAATGGTGAGGGATTGAAGTATGAGTGTGTAGTTTGATATTAGTTTCTTTTTCTGCAAATTAGATATCAGGTTGCTCAAGTTGTTTATGGTTACCTCCGAAAGCCATAGCTGGACTAATGGCGAGGGATCAGAATATAGGTTGATGTAATTTGATTTAGATTTACTTTGTTGCAACTCTTGGATTTCTTTAAGCATAGTTTCTTTTGTATTTGGACAGCAGCAAGGATAATGAGTTTCATGATCAGTAGTTCACTGTTTGTTTGACTAGAATAGTGATGCAATTTCATTTTCTTTGAAGAATTAATTTTGTCATTGTGTGTTTTAAAATTCTTTTTTTGGAAAATCATTAGAAGGACATCATTGTCTTGAATATTTGTCTCCATACTTGTCTTTTAGAATTTCATAAAAATCCAAAAACGACAAAAAGTAAGAGATAGGTTATCTTGCACATATAGTGTGCCACACTTCATCAGCTTACGAATCCCAGATTGATAAATTAATGTAGCAATTTAGGACACACTAAATTGACCAAACATTTTGGCGCCGTTGCCGGGGAAGTGTAACTAGGTAGCCAATTTCTTAAAAAAAAAATTAATAATAAAAGAAGGGAAAACTTGATAACTTCTTGAAGTATGCTCTCCTCTTGCACCTAGTGTGATCTGGAGGATCAGAAAAGAGAGTTACCGGCCGGCATCAAGTATGCTCTCCTCCTTGCACCCAGTGTGACCCGGAAGATCTGACCGAAAAAGAGTTATTGTCTGGGTGACCACAAGTATGCTCTTCTCGCACCTAGTGTGACCCGAAAGACTTAGCAAGAATTGCTGGCCCAACCTTAAAAAAAAACACATATGCATAAGAGTGGGATTCTAGAGGAAGGTCAGGTGTAAAGCCAAGAGTTCGATTTTCACAACTCCATCTTCTTCAAGGCATAGACCAGATTCACCACCATCTACCCCTAGCCTTAAGACTTTTGGAACTCAAGGAGCAGCCGAATTAGAGGATTCTCCCATATATACCACCCACTAAATCTCATTTAGAAAAGGAAGAGATTCCTCTCATCCTCCCTTGATAGAAGAACCAGAGGACTTTAAGGACTCTAAAGAAACTATCATGGCAGAGGAAATAATAGATGGATTTGGAGGTAGAGATAGAGGTAGATGAGGAGGAAACAATGGAGACAAAAATGGTGAAGGTAATAATGGAAGAAATAGGGAAGGAGACAACTTGTTTGGATTCCCTATAGTTGATGAGGAAACTCATACAACGATGAAAAATATCTCACCATCTATCCTCCCCAACTTTTATGGATTGCGAAGTGAGGATCCTGAAACATTTCTGTTTGAGTTTGAAGTCGTGTGCCGAACCTATGACTATATGGAAGACTCTAAAAAACTCAAACTGTTTCCTTCAACATTGAAGGGAGTTGCTTTGAAATGGTTCATGGGATTAGCCACTCAATCTATTAGGACTTGGAATGATATGAAACAAACATTTTTGGATAGATACTTTGACTATTGTATGCCCACCAATCACAAGGATGAGATATTCAAAATGATGCAAAAAGAAGATGAAAATTTGGAAGACTTACTTGAAAGATTTCAATACAACTTGAAAAGAGCAAAGATGAGCAACTTAGATGATGAAACCTTGAAAGCCCTCATATTAAAAGCCATTAGAGATGAATGGATAGATATTTTAAACATGACGGGGAAAGGAGACATTTCTCAACTTCCACTTCGTGACATAACAGAATTATGTGTCCATCTCTCAAGAGGAAAATCTAAAACTGGAAAAGGGCCTAGGGATCCTTCTCTTATTAGGGCTAACAAATCTGCAACTGGATCAGTAAGTAGGGCAGAGATTGGTAATATGTTTGATGAGTTCAAAACTGATATCTTAGGGAGCCTTAGTGAACAACTAGACACCCTTAAAATCCAAAACAAGCAGAAAGCAGAAACAGATGCTTTAGCCATCTTTTGTCCGAAATGTAGGAAGAAACATGCTTTAAGGGAATGTCCCTTGAATGCAAAAGTTGTAGAAACATGTATGATTTGCTCAGAAAATCATGAGATCAAGGATTGTCCTTCAATTCCTGGACTCAAAGCTGTTTTTCAAGAAGACCCAAATTCAGTAGAATCTCTCTGTTTTGTCACAAGGAGACCTTGGCAGGGACAACAAACTCAAGGGTTTAACAACCCCATGAATTTTCAAACCCAACCAAATTGGAATCCTTGGCAACAACCTTGGCCCCAACATCAAAATTCATATCGGCCATGGGTACAAGGGATGCAAAATCCTTATGGGAGATTTGCTCAATTTTATCAATATCCTCCATCTTTTCAAAATCAACAATCTCCACAACTTCCAAACCCAAATCCACAACTTTCATTTCTATTTCCACAACAACAACCTTCTCAACAAAATCCAAATCCTCAACTCATGCTCCCATACCAACAAAAGACAAATCAACTTCCAGCTCAGCCATTGCCAAACCCTAACAATAAAAATCCTCAGAATACTTACATGATAGAAGGACAACAATTTCCTACCTATATGATTGTTCCTCTCAATGATGTACAACTCAGATCTTGTAGAGTTTTAGAAAAACCTTCTATAGATGACCAAGAGCAAGATACCTCTGAGGAGGACTCTCTTGAAGCCAATAAGGGTTCTGAGGAAGTATCTCTTCAAAACTCAAACATTCAAAAAGAGAAAGAAAAGTTAACACCCACAACTCCTATAGTTGAGCAACTTGCATCTTCATCTACACCTCCTTTTCCTGAAAGACTACAAATTGACAAGGGGGTGGAAAAACAAATCTTGTTGCCTAACTATGATTTTCTAGATGAATTGAAGAATGTTTGTATCAAGATTCCCTTGCTACAAGCCATTTGAGAGATTCCTATTCTAGAAAAAACAATAAAGGAGTTGAGTTTCAAAAGACCAGGAAGGAAACTAAAAGACACAAGAAGAATCCACCTGGTAGGAAAAATTGCAGATATCATGATGGGAAAAATTACCATGCAGAAGTATGTAGATCCAGGAAGTCCAATTGTCAAGACACATATAAATGGGATAGAAATTCCAAACACATCGATTGACTTAGGGGCTGCTATTAACATTATGAGTAGACAGACTATGGACCAGCTAAAACTTCCTAACCTTCTTTTTACACCTACTTTACTGCAACTTGCAGATCGATCAATTATTAAACTAGATGGTGTATTAGAAGATATTTCAGTCTCCTTAGATTCTTGGGAATATCCGGTAGATTTTATGATTTTGACTCCCAAGAGTAATCTAGGAGGGCACCAACTTATCTTAGGAAGACCTTGGCTAGCCACAGCTGATGCTTTTATTAGTTGTAGATCTGGGGATATGTACATTTCTAATGGTAATTCGACAAAGAAATTCAATTTGTATCCTCCAGCAAAAGCAATCACAAAAGTAGGAGACAATGAATGGGTTGATGATGAGGACATTATACAACATGTCTTTACCATTTCTGAAATTAGTGAGGATAGTCAAATTCTGAACACATTAGAAAATTTTGAGACATCTTCAGAATATGACCCCACACAATTTCAGTTGGAATCTGACATAGAATATTTATCATCAAGACAAATGTCTCTTTACTCTATGGAAGAGTTTGGTAGTTCTACCATTGGGATTTTTCCAGGGAAAACATTGAATATCAACAAACATTTGGAAAAGTCACAACAAGAAGAACTAATCAAAATCTTGCAAAAACATTCTACTGCATTTGCATGGGAGTATACTGACATGAAAGGTATTGATCCTAAGGCTTGCATCCATCATATCTATATTGAGGAAAACAGTAGACCAATCAGACAACCTCAAAGAAGGATGAATCCAAATCTTAGGGAGATAATGAAAGAAGAGCTCCAAAAATTACTCAATGTAAACTTCATTTATCCAATTTCAGATAGCCGATGGGTTTCTCCTTTGGTTATAGTACCTAAAAAGAATGGTAAATGGAGGGTATGCATTGATTACAGGGAATTGAACAAAGCAACTTTCAAGGATCACTTTCCTTTGCCTTTTATCGATCAGGTATTAGATACATTAGCAGGTAAAAAGTACTTTTCATTTTTGGATGGTTTTAGTGGCTATAATCAAATTCAGGTAGCACCTGAAGATCAAGATAAGACCATATTTACTTGTCCATGGGGAACTTTTGCCTACCGAGTGCTTCCTTTTGGGTTATGTAATGCACCAGCAACATTCCAAAGAGCAGTACTAGGAATTTTTTCTGATCTAATCCATGATTGTGTAGAGGTTTATATGGATGATTTTACAGCTTATGGTAATTCATTTGAAGAGGCATTAGAAAATTTGGAAAAAGTCCTTATAAGATGTAAAGAAACAAACCTTTCATTAAGCCATGAAAAATTATTTATGATGTTTACTGAAGGTATTGTTTTGGGGCATCATATTTCAGGAGATGGGATTAAGGTTGATAGATCAAAAGTTGAAGTCATCTCCAAGTTGCCTATTCCAAATTGTCAAAGAGATGTTAGAAGTTTTCTAGGATTTACTAGTTACTATAGAAGATTTATAGAAAACTTCACTAAAATAGCATCTCCACTCTTCAAATTGCTTACAAAAGACTGTGAATTTAAATGGGATCCTGATTGTCAATCAGCTTTTGAAACTTTGAAAACAAGAATATCCGAAGCACCTATCTTGAGAGGACCAAATTGGAAACTCCCTTTCCATATTTCTACGGATGCTTCAGATACAGCTCTAGGAGCTGTGTTGGGTCAAAAAGATTTAGTTCCTTATGCTATTTATTATACCAGTAAAAATTTGACTCCCACAGAGTTGAACTATACTGTGACTGAAAAAGAGTTTTTAGCTGTTGTTCATGCAATTAATAAGTTTAGACATTACATAACAGGCTATGAAACTTTTATTCATAATGACCATTCTGCAATTAGATATTTAATGAACAAACCTGTTACTAATGGCAGAGTGACAAGATGGCTCTTACTTTTGCAAGAATTCAATATTACTGTGTTGGATAGACCAGGGAAACAAAATACAGTAGCTGATTTCTTGTCTAGGATTCAGAATACTAAAAAAAATTCTCTTGTAGAGGATAAGTTTCCTGATGAATATTTGTTTGCAGTAACTATTAAGACTCCTTGGTATGCAGATATTGCTAACTATTTGGTTACAGGAAAACTGCCTTCACATTTATTTCCAAGTAAAAAATGAAAAATTATTCAGGAGAGTTCAAAATATCCATGGATTTCTAACGAATTGTTTAAAACAAGGCCAGATCTTGTGATCAGAAGATGTGTCAGGGAAGATGAGATGCCTGATATCCTTAAGGCATGTCATGATGAACCATGCGGCGGACACTTTGCAGACAAAAGGACGGCCTATAAAATCCTCTCTTTAGGATATTATTGGCCTTCCCTCTTCAAAGATGCAAACCAATATGTCAAAAGGTGTGACAGCTGCCAAAGAGTAGGGAAACCTACCCTTTCAAATGAAATGCCATTGCAACCACAGGTACTCATTGAACCCTTTGAAAAATGGGCTTTAGATTTCATTGGACCTATTAATCCACCATCTAAGCAAAAGAAGTATATATTGGTTTGTACCGATTATGTTACTAAATGGGTGGAAGCCAAAGCATTAGTGTCTGCTACTGAAAATTCAGTTGTTAATTTTCTTTATGAGGATATTTTTACTCGCTTTGGTGTTCCAAGAGAAATTGTGACAGATCAGGGAAGCCAATTCACATCCAACCTGGTGGAGAAGCTAATGGAAGAATACAAAATCAAGCATAGAAGATCTACTCCTTACCATCCGCAAGCAAATGGTCAAGTGGAGTCTACAAACAAAGTTCTCGAAAGTATCATCACCAAAACTGTTCATCTACATAGAAGAGATTGGGCAGAAAGGCTTCCTGAAGCCTTGTGGGCCTACATAACTACATGGAGAAATACAACAAGACATTCTCCCTATGAACTTGTTTATGGGAAAGAAGTCTTGCTCCCCATTGAGTTCCAAGTCAAGACCTTCAAGATAGCAGTTCAGTTGGGGATGGACTTATCAGAAGCCCAAAATCATAGAATGGAGTAGTTAAATGAGCTAGATGAGATCAGACAAGAAGCAATTTTAAAAACTGATCTAGTTCAATATCAAAGAGCTAAATGGCATGACAAGTACATCAAAGAGAAGAAGTTTCAAGAAGGAGATTGGGCATTGTTATTTGATTCCAAGTTTAAAGATTTTCAAGGAAAATTTCGGACTCATTGGCTTGGGCCATATGAGATTGACAAGATCTTTAGCAATGGAGCGGTAAGAATCAAGACCATTGATGAGTTTCAAACTCCTCTTATTGTGAATGGCCAAAGATTGAAAGTTTATCATAAGCCACTCTCAAAAGAAGAATTTGTCAAAATGTTTCAAGAAAATTCTGCAATCAGGCTGGTACAGAAGAATTCTTCTTCTCCACCAGCCTAGCTTTTGTTCTTTTCAGTTAAAAAAAAAGGAAAAAAAAAATTGTATAAGCCTGAAAACCAATCACTGATTGGTAGTCTTATACAGAAAATGTAGGGTTAAAATCAGGAACACTTGACATCCTATATTTTCCAAAAAAAATAAAAAATCTCTCTTTCATTTCACAAGTTTTGTGACCACCCATTCCACTTCATTTCACTCCACTTCATTCCATTTCACTTCTTTCATTCCATTTCACTTCATTTTATCTATTTCATTCCATTTCACCAATAAAATTCTCTTTCATGACCATTTCCATTTAGTCAATTGTCATCCGTTTATTTCCATTCACCCAAATAATAGCTGTGTCAGTTTCCGCAGCTGACACCAGTTTCCGCAGCTAGAAGCAGATTCCGCAGCTACCACTCTGTTTTTCAAAAGAATGTACAACCAGATGTTATTTCCACAATCATGAAATCAAATGCAGGTATGAGGACCAATTATGAAGACATGGGGCATTCAAGATATCAATGAGGAGCAACTAATTGAAGACCAAGGAAAAATGGCAAGAATTCCAAGGTATGAGTAAAAATTTATTTCAAATAGCATTTAAGCACATTTTTATATATTTATAAACCATAAGCTCCATTATGTGCAATGATTGTATTGACAAAATCCGTAACCACTCCATGATCTCTGTACAATCCTTCCACAATCCTTGCATTCATTCTCAAACGGTCCCATAATTAAACCTCCGATCTTCACTCAAACTCCGATACTCCACCTATGATGATGAAACGTGGTTGATTTGACTACGGCTTCTTTCAGCCGCATGAAATCCGTAGCCGTTGTATAAACGTGCTTACATTTACTCTGCAGCCACCAAATTTTAAAAACACTGCCAGATGTGTTATACTCCTCCTATTGTTCTATTAATCTCACAGCCGCATTTCCGTCGTGCTCACGTAACCCTTCTCTGTTCCGCTTCACCGCATTTCGTTCTCTGTTACGCTATAGTCTGTATACCCATTCTCTGATATCTACCTACAGTCATCGTGCTCATTTCCGTTCATTCAGCCGTCCTACTTCCATTGAACCCTCCTCACGCAGGAAAGTTTTTAAAGAGCAGAAAGAAGGATGGGTAAATTGTTGAGAGCAGAACCAGAGGGACCTAAATTCATGGAAGGATACCTGCAAGTCAGGGATATATTGAAGAAGGAAAAGTGGCTGCAGTTTATCCAAAAGTTTAGAGGCTACCATAAAGAGGTGACAAAAGCTTTTGCAAGGTCTTTCAATGGCCTGGAGGTAGAGATTGGAGACCTTAAGTTTACGGTGAATGAGGCATCTATAGCATCTGCCACAGAACTTCCTCAAGAGGGTGAATGTTGGTTTAAGAACAAAAGCATTAGTGATGAAGCCTGGAGAATAATTCTACATAACCCAGGTATGGCCATAACTATTTTTAAAAGAGGAATTCCTGTTCATGATTTGAAAGAGGAATGGGCTACTTTGCTGCTATTTGTTCAAAAATTTATCACCTGTGAGGGCCGTTTTGGGTCAATGTATATGTACCATACCAGATTGCTGATGAATTTTCTAGATAACCAGACCCTCAATCTGCCATACTTTTTATTAAATAGTTTGAAGAAGATGTATGTGACTGTTCAGAAGCATTTAGGGGATGTAGAACCACATCTATATCACCATGGTCTTGTGAAAATTTTGATTGAAAAGCAGTTAAAAGAGAACAAGGACACATGGGAACAATTTTTGATCAGAAATTTCTTTGAAGAACCCCAAGAAATTCCTGAAGGTATCACATCAAGAAGGAGTAGGAGAAAAAGAAAAAATGATGAAACTCAAAGTACTCCTACTACTACAATTGAAAGAACTAGTAGGGAAGAGAGATTTTCAAAAAGGAAGAAGAAAGAAACCAAGGGTAAAAAGCCAATAACATCAAAAGAGAGAAAAAGTATTGAGGCTATGCATCAAACCCCTTCTTCCGAAGAAGATTATCAAGTGTTATCTGAGAGATTAGTTCACCTTCAAGAACAGTTATCTATGGCCAAGAAGAGAGGGAAAGGAAAACAAAAGCAAAAATACAGTGGTCCACAGTGTGTGAGAAGAAGTTCCAGGCTTAAGGGGAAGTTGAGGAAAACGCAAACAAAAGGACCCCATTTTATTGATTTGGGAGAAGAAACATCTGAACAATCCCCAGTTGACCATAGTCCATCTCACTCTCAGTCAGACAGTGAACCTAGTTCATTTCATTCTCAGTCAGACATTGAACATAGTCCATCCCATTCTCAGCCAGACGTTGATGTGAGCCCTTCTCAGCCAGATTTTGAATACAACTCTCCTCCACGGCATTTTGGGGACAGCCCAATAAAAACGACACTTGATATAGACCCAAAGCAGCAAGAAGTATATGATTATATAGAATCTTTAGAAAAAGCAGCTACAGGTCCCAGTACTTCGTCCACTCAGCCTCACACAACACAAGATGATCTAGTCCAATCACTGAAACAAGAAGTCTTTGAGCTAGAGCTTTTAAATAGACACATTAAAAATGAAAATGAGACATTGAAGGAACAAAGCAAATTGGACAAAATCATTCATGATAATACCATGCTACATCTGGGAATATGGCAGAAGAAGAATAAGAAATTGAAAAAGAAATGCCAGAAGTTAAACAGAGCACTGGTTAATATCAAATTCAGATGTTTAATGAAGAAACCCAGGATGTTAGCAGCACCAAGGAACAGGAGGAGAGGATTGGATGTACTGGCTGAAGTGTCAAGGCATATGAACTGAAGAAGGATTATCAAAATTTTGGCTGCATGAGGACATGCAACACCTTCACAGTGGGGGTATGTTGAGTCTCAAATCTGCATATTTTCCATACATCTTCCTAGACCTTTTTCATCCACCTGAACCTTCCAAGTTGTCAATATCATTGTATATTAATTGCAAAAGAGCATCTAACATGGTTTTTAATTATATTTTTGTGTCTGCTGTTTGATTTAGATTTTTCTCACGAATATGAATTCACATTTCTTCATAACTTGGTAACCTTTCCATACTCATTTTGTGAAATTTCCCATATGTTGTGTGTCTGCAAATCGAGCCATTAAAGGGCAAGTTTAAAATGATGTGACATGGATCGTGTCTTATCGTTCTGTGCACCACCTAAGGAGGTCATGGGTCAAAGGTGGCCAAGTGGAAGTCAACCGTAGAGTCCCACCTGCGACGTGACTGCTTCTCATCACGTGAAGATTGATGACCGTTTCTTAATTTATTTTTGAGACACATCAACACCCTCGGCATACGTACCTCCATAAGCCGAATCCAACATCCACTCTTCATAGATTTACTCCTCACCGCGGCCATGATGCTGGATCTCTGGACATGATGGTTCACGTGTCTCTATCAGCACAAACTTTAGGGAATTAGTTATATCACCTTTGTTATAAATAACGTGTTTTCATACGCATAATAGCTAGCCTCCATATAGCTCTGTAATGTAATTGCGTTGCCACTGTGCTGTAATATCATTTCTCCGTTATGACTGCATTTTAATATATAAGAAGACTCTGTTTCCAAGCGTAATTCGTATTTGAAGGCTGTTGCCCGAGGCTGGTGCAGAGGGCCCCTGCACACGCTGAGGTTTTGTGCATTACTGTATAGTTTCTTGTTTTATTTCTTTAATTTCATTGTGCCATAAGTCATTCACGTGTTTATACATTGCATCTTTCATGGTATTTATGCTTCATCTCTGTTCATAATCTTTCATGCTTTACATTTTACTTTTGTCCATAATCTTTCATGTTTTATGTTGTTGTTAACTGATCAGTGTTCTTGTTTCAGATTACAAATAGGCAGCCCGGGCATTTTCATATCTTTTGACAAATGATACGGAATCCTAATATTGTTCTAACGTTTAATTTTACGCCTTTCTGAGCCATAAGACCCCAGATCGTTTTTGGAATCTACCATCAGATTGTTTCCGCAGTTAGATTTAGATATATTAAATTTCTCATGTCAGCCAGCTATCCAAAGCTATGAAGGTCGACTAATGGTGAGGATCAATTATGAGTGTAGTTTGCTATTAAGCCATTTTCAAGGTTAGATATATTAAAGTGCTCATGTCATTTTCAGTTACCTCCGAAAGCCATAGCTGGACTAATGGTGAGGGATTGAATTATGTGTGTGTAGTTTGATATTAGTTTACTTTCTGCAAGTTAGAAATATTAAATTACTCATGTCATTTTCAGTTACCTCCGAAAGCCATAGCTGGACTAATGGTGAGGGATTGAAGTATGAGTGTGTAGTTTGATATTAGTTTTTTTTTCTGCAAATTAGATATCAGATTGCTCAAGTTGTTTATGGTTACCTCCGAAAGCCATAGCTAGACTAATGGTGAGGGATCAGAATATAAGTTGATGTAATTTGATTTAGATTTACTTTGTTGCAATTCTTGGATTTCTTTAAGCATAGTTTCTTTTGTATTTGGACAGCAGCAAGGATAATGAGTTTCATGATCAGTAGTTCACTGTTTGCTTGACTAGAATAGTGATGCAATTTCATTTTCTTTGAAGAATTAATTTTTTCATTGTGTGTTTTAAAATTCTTTTGAAGTTTGGAAAATCATTAGAAGGACATCATTGTCTTGAATATTTGTCTCCATACTTGACTTTTAGAATTTCATAAAAATCCAAAAACGACAAAAAGTAAGAGATAGGTTATCTTGCACATATAGTGTGCCACACTTCATCAGCTTACGAATCCCGGATTGATAAATTAATGTAGCAATTTAGGACACACTAAATTGACCAAACAGGTCCCACTTATTAGCGGCCCGCTCAGCCTCAAGGCGGTTACTACCCTCACGGTCAATCTCGACCAACTTATAATCCGCCCCAAGGTTCCCATTATTACACTCAACAACCTGGCTACACCTATACTCAGCAGCCTAATCCACAGACTGATCAAACAGGACTGACATATAATCAGGGTCCATACTCTAGTTATCAAACCCCGTACACTGGTTACCAACAACCGAATCAGACTGGTTATATGCCCTATACCCCCTATGGTCAGAATCCTTCGGGACAGAACCCATGTGGGCAAGGATACACTCAACCGACATGGAGTACAGGTACAAGTCCTTATCGAGGGCCTGGCATGTCGTTCAATCCACAATTTCCGTTATTGGCTACCTTGGAGTTACCGGACGTTTCTAAATTAACCAATGATCCGATTCTTCACAATCCTTATTGGCCTCCGGTTCGACCAAGGTACCCAGCAACTGCCCTAAGTTTGAAGGTAAAGCTAGAGAAGACCCCCAAGCTCATGTAATGACCTACCATTTGTGGTGTTCGTCCAATTCTTGGGTCGATGATTCAATTCGTCTATGTCTCTTCCAGCGCACTCTTACCGGTGTTGCCGCTAAGTGGTATATTGAATTACCCCGTGGCATCTTTCAGGATATCAATACTTTAGCAATGGCTTTTCTGACTCACTTTCAGTTACCGGTTCGCTATGAAGCCGGGACGCATCTCCTGACTTCGTTGAAGCAGGAGAAAGCCACCCACATATCCGATCATATTCATGAGTGGCGACGTCGTCGTAGGCTGATCAAGTTTGATATACCAGATCAACTACTAACTCATTGGTTCACCACATCCTTCGTTAACAAAATCACTCAAGATATTGCCATGGGGGAATGTGTGACTGAAGAACAGGCCATCGCGCGTGCCCAGTATATTGATCTGGTATACTCTCAGTCCGACATGTTGTATGATATTTTGACTGATGCTCCACGCCCAGGAACCTCTAAAGCTCCACCTACCCCAACAATGGATGGTGTTATTGGTTATGTGTCTCAAAATTCTCGAAAATCTTCAAATGGGAAGCAGAAGTCCAATTCTTCCAATAATTATGCTCTCCCCGCTCCTCTAGATTCTGGCAAGACTGCGGAGGTCAACGCCGTTCAGGCTAATCCTACGGAAAAAGCCTCCAAAGGAAAGAAGAAGGGAAAAGGAAAATCCAAACCCGATGCCCCAAAACCAGAGTCTTCTAAACCTCGTACTGAGGATGGTTCTCAATGTAAACCGAAGTATCCCTGCCTTATTTGTGAAGAAGATCATTATACCAAGGATTGTCCTCGACGATATGAAATTAGTCAACTTCTCAAAGGCTCCAAAGGGACTCCGGCAGTTCTTAAAGAGCCGTTCCCGTCTCAGCAGACCTAGCTGGTTGAACAACCTTCACCATCTGTACCATTTGGGTCCCAGTTATTTATGATGAATGGTGCTGCACCTGTCTCAATTGCTACGCGTTCGAAGGATTATGCTGGATTGCGTCAGGAAGCTGGGAAGGAAGTTGTGGATGGCCCACCTCCTCCTCCTGTCTCCGATCCTTTGGAAATTGAGAAGCCTACTGCTGAACCTGTTGTGAGGCCACCTTCTAAAGGTGTTCTGCGAAGGTCTTACTAAAATCCAAATGCCCGCGCCACTCAGCACTATAGTATTGTTGAGGATTTGGTATAGGCGCCTTCTGCTATGTCCACATTGGAATTCCTTCAAAGTTTCCCTTCGCAATGGAAAGATCTGTTGTCTGCAATTGGTGGAATCGACCCCACTGATTCTAGTCTCCTCACCTTCGACCTAGAAAGATTTACCCCCCAACTTCCGCATCAAATTGCTCTCGTGATACAAGTCGGGATCAACGGTCTTAACATCCATAGGGTCGTTGTGGATGAAGGTTCTTCTACCTGTGTCATGTCATCCGCCTGCTGGAAGGCCATTGGCTCTCCAATGCTTTCATCATCTCCAAATGCCTTAGAGGCATTCAACGGTCAGGAATCAAAACCCTTGGGTGTTCTCGAGATTTTTCCGATTACATTACAAGGGAAGACAGTCAACGTAGAAGTAGAAGTGGTTGACGCCAAGCTTAACTACAATCTGCTTCTTGGCCACAGTTGGACTCACGCCATGTTATGCGTGCCGTCCACCCTCTTCCGACTTCTTAAGTTCCCTCATGAGGGCAAAATCGTTACTGTAGATCAGTTGTCTTTCTTCACCTCCACCTCTGAGAACAACGTTCCTTACATGGATCAGATTCCTAATCCCCCTGACAGTGTAGGACCCGGTCTCTTCAAGGACCCCATCCTCATGGGTATTTTTCCCGTGCCACCACCGCACACCGTTCAAGTTAATATGATCTCTAGGTCTGACGACTCATGGGTCATCCCTTCGCCTGAACAGGTGACTGATTTTGGAGAATCGATGCCCCTAACTCCAGTAGAGATTAATTACTGCGAAATCGTTGCCGCATCCGATCCTCCTCCTTCTCAACATGCTCCCATGAGCATGGCTTTAGATATCTATTCTCAATCCCCCTGGCTCGGCGAGGCCGACTCGCCTGATCCTCTTAAAGAGATTTTTCCTTCTGACGAAGCCATTGTTGAAACAATGTCTCTTGAGGAGCTACCTTGGAGCGATGGGCATCATTGTTCCTCCTTCATGCCCAGCCTGGGGGCAATGTCCCATTGTCTAGAGCATTTTGCAGCTCAGGTTCCTACTCTCCCTCTCCAGATGCCTATATTGACACATGAGGTCCTTTCGGAAGGAAACCTGAGCAGCATTACTCAAACCACTCCGATCGACATCTCCGTCAAACCAGGGATAGTTGAGAACATACATGTGGGAGTGACTTGTTCTCTTGATGAGATACGAGTTTATACTGATCTTTTCCGTGAATTCAGAGACGTGTTCGCTTGGTCCTACGAGGAAATGCCTGGGATTTATCCCAGCATAGTAGTGCACGAGATTCCTACCTATCCCAGTGCGAAATCAGTGCGCCAACGCCTACGTCTAGTGCATCCTCGCAAAGCCGCTGCCATTAAAGCAGAAGTTGAAAAAATTCTGAACGTGGGCTTCATTTACCCGATTCCCCTCACAGAATGGGTCTCAAATATTGTCCCTGTAGATATGAAACAGGGTACTATAAGAGTCTGTGTTGATTACCGTGATATTAATCGGGCCTGTCCTAAGGACAACTACCCCACTCCCTTCATAGATCAAATCATTGACGAGTGTGCTGGGAGTGAGATTTATTCCCTGATGGACGGCTTTTCCAGGTATAATCAGATAAATATTTTACCTGCCGATCAACACAAGACTGCATTCATTTGTCCGTGGGTTAACTTTGCTTATAAAAAGCTCCCATTCAGCTTGAAGAATGTTGGAGCTACTTTCTAGCGTGCTATGTCTTACACATTCCACAACATACGCCATATCGTTTAGCCTTATTTGGATGATCTGCCAATTCACTCAGCTCGGCGAGAGGACCATCCCGAACACCTCCACCAGATTTTCCTTCGCTGTAGACGCTATAATATCCGGCTTAACCCTCATAAATGCGTCTTTTGCGTGGATTCTGGCCGTCTTTTTGTGTTTATAGTCTCCAAGGACGGGATTCGCCTTGACCCTCTAAAGGTCGAGGCTATTATTAATCTCCCATCACCCTCCTCTTTACACCAATTGTAGAGTCTGTAGGGAAAAGCTAATTTCCTTCGACGCTTTATACCGAACTACGCGGAAGTGGCCAAAGGATTCATGCGTCTTTTAAAGAAAAATGTTCCCTTTCGTTGGGACGAGATTGCTCAACGATCCTTTGAGAAGCTTAAGATGTTACTTGTTAATGCTCAGTTGCTTCGTCCTCCAAACTATCACCATGATTTCACTCTATATTTGGCCGCCGCATTTAGCACCATAGCTATGGTTCTGGTGTAGGATGACGATGATGGCCATGAACATGTTGTTTATTATCTATCACGGAATCTTCTTAACACATAAACATGTTACGCTCACATTGAGAAATTGGCATTAGCCGCAGTGCAAGCTGTGCAACGTTTCCGCCACTACATCCTACTGCGTATAGTAACCGTGGTTTCGGATTGCAACCCCATGACGTACACTCTATCTCGACAATTAATAGGGGGGAAATACTCCAAATGGATCGTTATCCTTCAAGATTTCGACTTAGAGTTTACCACTACTAAATCGACCAAATCACTGGTTTTTGCGGATCTCATTTGCTCCCTCTCGACAGACTCCACCCCATCTCACTCTGAGGAACATATCCCAGATGAAACCCTCTTCCTTATCAGTACTCGTGATCCATGGTACGAAGAAATTATTGTGTATCTTCAAACATCGACGTTCCGATCTGAGTTGACCAAGGATGCCCGACGTCGGATTTGGCATCAGTCTCAACCCTACCGCAGAGTAGGAGATACTTTATACCGGGTTGGAGTAGATTCGGTGCTCCGCCGGTGCTTGACCCTGGAAGAGGCTGAAAGAGTCTTGAATGACTGTCACAGTGGCGCCTATGGCGGTCACATGTCTGGATATGCTACCGCCCAGAATATTATACGGGCGGGCTACTTCTGGCCATCGATATTCAAAGACTGTATTGTTGCAGTCCGAAAATGTCATGCGTGTCAGGTTTTTCAGCGCAAGATGCGCGCGCCACCTCTTCCTTTGCATCTTGTCATTACTATCGGCCCTTTTTCAAAATGGGGTGTCGATTTCATGACGTGTAACCCTCATTCGGCCGAGGCGCATGCATATATAATCGTCGCTGTCGACTACTTTACTAAGTGGGCTGAAGCGATGCCTACACTAGCCATTGACGGTAAGACAGCTACCCAGTTTATTTTCAACCACATTATCGAATGTTTCAGGGTCCCTCAGGCCATTGTTACCGATCATGGTACTCATTTTCGAGATTACATGATGGCCGAGCTGACATCAAGATTGGGCTTACGACATGATAGCTCAACGCCATATTACCCCCAGGCAAATGGCCAGGTTGAGGCTGTGAAAAAAGTTTTGGTCACAATGCTTCAACGGACAATTGGTATTCATAAGTCCAATTGGAATCTCCAATTGTTCTCAGCTCTATGGGCCTACCAGACGTCAGCAAAGAGTGCGACTGGATTCACACCATTCCAATTGGTGTATGGTCTGGAAGCGACTCTTCCAGTTGAGTGTGAACCAGTTGAGTGTGAAATTCCTTCCTTAAAGTTGGCTGTGGAACTTTTGTTCAACACTTCTCCTGAAGAAGAGCATCTCTTGTATTTGGAACGGCTAGATGAAACCCGCCACTTGGCTACTTTAGTCATTGAAGCACAGAAGAAGCGGGTCAAAGCCCACTTTGATCAATCTGTATCTTCGCGTTCCTTTGTCGAAGGGGACCTCGTCCTCCTATACGACCAAGCGCATGACAAACTTGGAGCAGGCAAGTTCCAACCCATGTGGCATGGGCCCTACATAGTAAAATTAGTATTGAAAAATGGGGCTTATGAGCTCATTGATTACGAAGGAGTTCCGTTGGCGCAGCCTAGAAATGGGTTGTACCTTAAAAAATACTATGCTTGAGTTTTTTTTTTTTGGGTGTGGTGTGTGTACATAGGTGTGTATATTCATTTGTGTGCATATTTGGTGTGGTGTGCAATGTAAGCATCTTTCTGCTGATCGGGTTTTCCTGATTGTGCAGATGTCTATTACTCCGTTTGTGGGTTTCGCGGATGGTGCCTCCCGCAGTACCAGGAATCTATCCTCGACAGCCTGGGTAATCTATGATCCTGCTGGTGAGTTGGTTAATTTGCAAGGTGTGTGTCTAGGGCCTACCACAAATAATGTTGCGGAGTATAGTGTTGTTTTAGAATTATTAATCGAGGCTGTTAACCTCGGTATTCGTGCATTACTAGTGTATCTGGACTCACAGCTTGTAGTATTACAACTTAACATTCATTATTCAGTAAGAAACCTATCCATTTTACGTCTGTATCTACGTATTCGTTTACTGGAAGGAAATTTTGATTATATCACATATCAACACATACCCAGGCATATGAATACATTAACAGATGCAGTAGCTAATTTGGTTTTAGATAGACATTTACGCAACTTGTAAACATCATCACATGTAAAAAGATCCATCCAGAAATAGATATATAGATATATGTGTCGAATAGTTTGTAGTACATCACATAAAGTCAAAAAATATACATGTTTGTCTGATAATAGCCGGAGACAACATGTCTCTCAAAAAATATGCATATGAAAGCCCAAAATAAGCTAATTAGCATGGTGCTCGTGGTAGCACGCCACCGCGTGCACCAATCACCTCAACAGTCTATGAAGGTGACTAGGCACCCCCACAGTGTGTCGTTGGTAAGCTAATGGGATGTCTGCCAGCCGTGCATAGTTCGGAATTCCCCGGGTAATGCCCTCCAGGTTCTGGATCAACTCGCTCCCTTCACCACCCTCAGCTTGAGGGTCATGTACGAGATGGGTCCTCCGCGCAATGGGCGACATGCCCGCGGGCCTCTCTGGGCCAATGTCTACATTCACATAAAGTTGTTGTTACAACGGACATGTATTACCAAAAAAAACAAAAATAAAATCATAAATACATAAAAATCAAAAAGAGAATCATACCCAGCTCCTCATCCCAGTCCTCCCCCTCCAAGAGCGGAAGATCGGGATCTCCGGTGAAATTGGTCCCAGCATAAGGCCAATCCTCAACCACGATCAGCTGACACCGTAACCACCCAAAGAACTCAGGTCTCCAAGAAATCTGTTGACCTCCTCCTGACCTAAGCATAAGTGCTGCCCAGTGAGCCATCCTTGGCTCCCTCGGTATCGGCTCGGCAACTATTGCCCCTTGGCCTTGGAAAATGGGTAGTCGTTCCAGGATGAACGACACCAGAATGGAACCGTAGCCAAACTTCTTTAGTTTGGCTTGCTTGCATCTTGTTAGTTGCCTCTTGATATTGCTTGTCACTGTTGTAGCCCAATCGAACAATGTAGGATTCATACACTCGGAGGATAGTATGAGTTGGGCCTTGGTTGCCTCATGTGGAGCTTGCGATCCTACAGCTCGTGTAATGGTATGAAGCACTACCCTGAGTGCTAGGTCGCGGATAGTGTGGATGTCCACCTTCCCGCTTCCCGATCTCGTTTGTGCCCCTGGGCACACTCTTGCCATTACCATGTCCATTTTCTCTCCGGAAGGTCTGCTGCCAGTTATGATTGGCACTGGACCTCTGCGCGACAATCTGGTTATAAAGTAAACATCAGAGACCTCAAGAGCTAATACTTGGTCCCGAAGTTTGAAAACTTCCTCATTTTCATCCCATATGCTGACCAAGTACTGTAGCAGCTCAGGTTGAGCTCGTAAGCATGGCGTAAGGAAGAATTTTTTGAGTCCACAGTTCCTGAGTGCATTCATACAGGCTTCGTTTTCCATAGCCATTTCATCTTCCTCCCCATGTTCCCTCTCCTTCCATTCGATAACCATTATGCCCGAATATCTACATTAACATGAGTAAAAATATCTTGTTAGATCTCTGTTACAGCTGGAAATCCATATGGATGGCTCACATTTTAGGAATCTAAAGCGGAAAACCGCGTTGCGCCATTGGCGCGACCCCTTTGCGAGTAAAAGTCCATTGGCGTGGGTCCGTGCCCGATACCCACGCCAATGGGCGAAGCCCTAAAATTTCAAAAGGTCTCCTCTAGAGGTCTAATGCACAATGAAAACTCATAAAAAATGAATTAAAATGGAGCTTAAGGGAGTGCCTTTTAATTGGAACAGACGAGGATCTGGATGATGACCCGGATCATTCGCAATCACCGCCGCAAGTTTTCACACAAACAGACCACTGTTGCTCTCCAAGTGAGGTAAAAAGTAAAAGTAAACTTGTTTTACCATTTGAAGCCTATTTATAACTTTTCAAGTCAAAAATTAGGTTTTAAAAGTCATTTTTTGATATATGTTGTCGAAAATGGATTTTACACTTTCTTTTCTGTGCAGTGACAGGTTTCTTCGCAGCTTCGACGATGATACGAGTTGTATTTTATACTTTTTCAGACTCGGTAAAAACATGAAAAAGTCATTTTGGAGTCATCTTTCAGCTCTTTTCTGACTCTCTAAACATGAAAAGATTGTCGAGTCCCTTGTTGTTTCGATCTCGTTAAAATGGTCCCGAAACGACATCTACCCAGTATACATTTACCCCTTTTTCGGGCTAGGATAGATTACTTACGAAAAAGGAATGCCCTAGCCTATCGCGACTAGGAGGTTTTCTCAGACATATTTTTCTACCTTTTTGGATCTAAGGAAATATTTACGAAAAGGGACCATTGGAGTTTACTTTTCTGCTGTCTTTTCAAACTCTCTAAACATGAAAAGACGTCGAGTTCTTCCTTTGTCAGACTCGTTAAACCCTGATGACATCGGATCCAGTCGTAATGACGATATTCGAGTTTCTCCTTCCTAGGGCTCGTTAAATGTACTAGGATGGATTCGTCCGAACGAAGAACTTATATGACAAGCATATGTTATCCCCTTCAAGCTTGTTTTCAAAAATAATTGGGGTACTCGCCAGAAATGGTGGGGAAAAATGGAACCAGCATCGTTGTCGTGTCGGTAGTATGTCTCTCTTGAACATGGCACTTGTCTGCATTCGTGTCAGGTTGGGGACATTTCATCTTGTTTTCCACTTGCCTCCATGGGTTTGGGTGATGCCTTTTGACCTCTCATCTTCTCTTTGCCTCGTCATCATGACCTCTGATCTTTTGATGTCAAATACTGCCAAATCCACTTTCGTGTCCCCGATATGTTCAAGAGAAGTTGACCTCTGCAACAGTTTCAACCTTCCTCTGATTCTCATCTGATCTTGATTCACAAAGACATTATGTTCCTCTGTCTCACGTCGATGATGTGGGAAACACTATGGCTCACCTTCGATCAAGGTCACTTCCTGTCGACATCAGCTCATTATCCGGGAAGCTGATCTAGAGACTCCCTTCTAGTACCTTGGAGCCTACATCCCTCAATGGTAGGTTCTTCGCGTTCGACGTGAGTTTTTCATCATTGGCCTCCGATCGAATGATTCTACGGGTGTTCGATGCCAGCTCACTGATTCACATGCCGTAGATTGTACCTATAGTACCTTGAGGGCCATTTTCATTATTGGTGGTACCTCTTGCGTCTGTTAACAGCTTTCATCATTGGCTGGTAATCAGGTGATGTTCTTGCATGTTCGACTTCAGCCCACTTATTCACATGCTTGAACTTGTACTTTGTTTGGGTCGAGATGGAGTGCAAGACCCTGGATTTCGTCTGTTAGAATCCAGGCTGCGATTTTGTGGATTATTATGATTAGATACATGACTCGCTAATTGGATGGTTGCATCCATGCCTTGGATCTGGATTCTTGTATACTCTGTTATGGATGGCTGCGCCCATACCACATATATATCATGTATTTGAGATATCAGTTATACTTCTCTACGCAGGTTTTCTGACGGTAGTGTTTTCAGTTGGACGCGTTCTCGTAAAGCATTTCACCCCTCTCTCTCTTTCAGGCCTCATGCTTTAGGGGGCATCTGTTACACAACAATTTTTCACTGTCCCTGCAATTCCCCGTCCCGCACATTGGAGGGCTTATTCCGTGACCTGTGAGCAGTGACATGATCTGAAAACACTTTCATGGAATTCCCCTAGACATCGAATTTCATTCCTCTGAAGACAATTCCTTGTGAAAAACCCTAAAAATAGCCTTTTTATCCTTGGCGCGACTGCTCAGTGTCATACCCGCGCCAATGGGGGAAATCCTCCAAAGAGGGCGCGCTAACTGGCGCACTGTCTCAGTGTTGTACATGTTCCAGGCTTAATAAGGAGTGTTTTTTAAAAATAAATGGCGGAAGATTGACTCCAACAAACTCCTGAACTAGACTCTAAATCGAGTTGGGATGTTTGGCTCCGGTTCTCCATGTAGAGGAAGTAGTTTTCCACTTCTCATGGAAGCTTCCTTGAGGGTAGGGCCAATCCCATGATTGTAGGGATCCCAACTCCCCTTCCACCATCTATATAAGCTTGCCATTTCCCTTTGCAAACTAGTCTCCAAGAGCCTTCATAGCCTAAATAATGCTGCAATAGTCCTCATAGAGCCAAATCAATAGCAAGGAGATTGACGATCGAAGAGAGAGGCTTGTCCCTATTCCCGACAAGCTTTACTAAGACGTATTCCGCTGATGACCTGTCGAAGGAAGGTTCAACGTCAGAGCCAGGTTGTACTTTCCTTTGTATGAATTAATGATAAGCGACTATTGGTTATGGTTCCACTCATATTGTTCATTATGATCATGAGTTGTGTCTTCTCTGACTGATACATAATTGCATATATCGGGTTTTACGCTTGTGTTTTCCGTGTTTCTTGTGCGTGCAGGTGTTCTATCACGGAAATCAAGAGGATTGTGATCTGTTGGATCAAGGAAACGGGAGCGCCATCTTCTCTACGAACAACAATGTTGGACTTGAGGTAGGCCTTCGTCGCAATTTGGTCTATTGCAGTTAGGAACTTGTACCTTAGCATGATACGATTGTTGCTAGACCTGATCTGGGCTAGTAGGGATCACCTCTGTCCGCAGAGGGGATTTACCTCTACAACAGACTCCATCAGGATACTGTTAGAATCAGAAAACCTGGAAAATGTAATTGTTGTTGGAGATCTTAATCTCACGATGCATGTGAAGGAAAAGCGAGGAGGCAGTACGGTCAGGGATCTTGCAAGGGAATGGGTGGAGGACCTGATGCAGGACTAAGATCTGCTCAAAATCTCTCCCTCAAATTGTAAGTTCACTTGGTCTAATAAAATAATTGGTCCTGGGCATATTGCTGTAAGGTTAGATAGAATTTTGGTTCAAAGCTCCTTTCTTCTGTTAGGACTGGAGGAAAGAATGTGGATTCTCTCTTGCAGCGTATCCGATCACAAGCCTATAATGCTGGAACTACTTGCTCAACATGAACTTGGTCCCGTACCCTTCAGATTTAGCCCTTTATGGGTCAAGAATCCTGACTTCCTGAATCTGGTTGAAGTTTGCTGGAGGATGGCGGTAAAGGGCTCTCCCTTCTTCATATAGGAGGAAAAACTCAGAACATTAAAAGCTGCTTTGAAAGTATGGGCCAAATCTCTCCCTCACCCTGCAAAGGAGAGGAAGCTGGCACAAGAATGTCTTGAGCAACACCATATCCAAATTATTGAAGAAGAAATCCCAAGAGAGGTCTTAGATAAGGAGGCAGCTCTCCAAAAAAATTATCAAAAGAATTGCCTACTGGAGGAGGAATATTGGAGACAAAAGTCCCAAATTTTATGGCTTAAAGTAGGAGACCGTAATTCCTCCTTCTTCCATAAACAAGCTCAAGCAAGAAAATGCTTTAATTCCATTGCATAAATTAAGGAAGGCACCACCACTCATAAGGCTATTACGAGCATCAAGAGAGCAGCCTCCTCTCACTTCAAAAATCTTCATAGTGAAGATGGTGAGACGGACCCAAACTCCAAATTTTTGGGGGTGGTCCCTTTAAATATCTCTCTCAGTATGAATCAACAGTTGGAAGCAAATATCACCAGTAAAGAGATAAAGGATGCCCTCTTCGACATGGAGCCTGATAAAGCCCCCGGACCGGATGGTTTTACCGCAAGATTCCTCCAAAATTGTTGGCATATTGTGGAAAAGGATCTACACAAAATGATTTTAAAGTCTCAAAATTGCCAGAAAATTGGGGGTAGCACTAATTCTACCTTCCTTTCCCTCATTCCCAAGGAAAAGGGTGCTACTGCCTTCAACAGATTTCGACCCATTTCCCTCTGTAATATTGGTTACAAAATTATCACCAAAGTGATTTCCAACAGATTAAAAGGACTCCTCCCTACTATTATCCTAGAAAATCAAGGGGGCTTTGTTCAAGGAAGACAGATTGTGGACAACTTCATCCTCATTCAAGAGGCAATCCACTCAAGTCAAATGCGCAAAGAGAAAGGTATGGTGGTCAAACTCAATTTGGCTAATGCTTTTGATCGTGTTAGACATAGTTTTCTTTGGGAAGTTATGTACAAGTTTGGGTTTGGGTCGAATTTCATAAATTGGATAAGAGCTTGTATTTCAGAACCTTGGATCGCTCCCTTGGTAAATGGGAGAGTGGTAGATTTTTTCAAAGCTTCGAGAGGATTAAGGCAGGGTTTTCCCCTTTCCCCGCTTCTCTTTGTTCTCCAAGCCTCTGTCCTTAGTTATTACTTGGATCAGAAGCTGGAAAAGCAAGAGATTTTGGGCTTCAATATTGCTCGAGGAGTAAAAAATGTAAATCATGCTCTGTTTTCCAACGATACTCTCCTGCTCAGAGCAACCACTATTCTTTCAGCCTCTAAATTCGAGGAAGTGTTGGAGGACTTCTGTGAAGCTACAGGTAGTTCTCTAAATTATGGAAAATTTCAGATCTATTGCTCGAATATCTCTGCCAGCGACCTTACTGCCATCTCCAAAACCTTGGGTTTCGCTACCTCTTCTAACTGGTCCTCTTTTAAATATCTGGGCCTGCCCATTTTTCAAAGACTAGCCTTCAGCAGAGACTGAATCCCTTTGATTGACAAATTCAAGGCCAAAATTTAGGCCTGGGGATTTTCTTGGCTTAATCTGGCTGGAAAATCAGTTCTTATAAAAGCAGTCTTTTGTAGGCTCCCCATCTTCCAATTCTCTATTATCTTAGCTCCTGCTGGCATCCTTAGGAAGATGGAGGCATTAATTCGCAATTTCTTCTGTAAAGGAGACAATCAAAATGAAAAGAAAATACCATTGGAAAGCTGGGACAAAGCATGCAAGCCCATGATGGAAGGAGGACTGAAATTTAACGAGCTCATCAGTCAAAATTTGGCAATGGGAGCCAAGATTTTTTGGTAAATTATAGCTCCTCATCCAGGTTGGGAAAAATTAGCTCTTTGGAAAAAATACTTCACAGGTTCGAGGAAACACTACCTAGACAACCCCATCTCCATTAGTGGCTTGAAACTGCTCAAGTTTTATTCCAAATCTGTCCCTCTGATCAAAGAGCACCCGTATTGGATACCTGGCAATGGCAGAATGATCAACATTTGGGATGATCAAATTATGAATCATCCCCCAATAGCAGAGTCTGCCTCGGTTCAATCGCTTCACTCCTGGTTATCCAATGCGGGTCTCAAATATCTGTGGGACATATCGAGTTGGTGCGGCAGAGCTTGGCATGGTTGGAACCTGCCCATCGTCCCTCCTACGCTGACAAATGACCAAGATGCTCTCCTTGCGTTGTGAAATGGAAAAGCTCCATTGGATGCTGGTAAAAACGATACTTGTGGCTGGGGAGCAAAGCCAGGCTTCTACACAGCAGTGCAGGGATATAATAAGTTGAAGGAAAGACCTCACGTCCCACCCGATCCTACGACATGGAAAGGACTGTGGTCTCATAAGTCCATACCAAAAGTGGAATTTTTCTGCTGGGTGCTTTGCCACAAAGGAATCCTTACAAATGATAGACTAATGAAGAAAGGATTTTCTGGGCCTTCTAAATTCCGACTCTGTTGTGATTCTGAAAAGAATTCTCATCACATCATGCTAGATTGTAAATATGCCTCAAAAATCTGGCAGGATTTCCTGATCCTTTGAAGAAATAATTCTAACTTTCCCTCATCCATCATTGAGTTGTTTGCAAACTGGCTGCATCTTTACCCAGGAGCACTCCAAAAAAATGATAGCTTCAAGGTGGCCTAGCTATCATTGCCAAAATTCATCTGTTGGCAAACATGGCTTGAGAGAAATAGAAGAATTTTCAGAGATAAAGGACACAATGTGAATCTCACCATTGTAAAGATCAAAAGCCAATGGAAAGAAAGTTTAGGTGACCAGCTGAAAGACACAAACTTAAGTCAACAATACTTAGAGTGGGGCGCAAGAATGGATCTGCAATTCTCCAAAGAAATAAGGCAAATCAAGAAAAAAAAAGATTGGAAAATCAGAGGGAATGAGAAAGAATTTGCAGATTGGAACTTCAAGCAATCCAAACATCCCTTATTTTTTGACGGGGCAGCAAAAGGAAATCCCGGAAGTGCTGGAGCAAAAATTTATCAAAGATAAAGATGGAATAATTGTGTCCAACTATGCCTAGTGATTAGGCTACACCACAAGTATCCAAGTTGAAGTGTTAGCCCTCCTGCAAGGTCTTAATCAAGTCAAGGCCCTTGGGATGGAAGAGGTCAATGTCATAGGGGATTCTCAAATTATCATAAAAACTATGGTTGAGAACTCCACTCTAGTGGATCTCAGATTTGCAAGAGTTGTGATCAAAATCAAAATTCTGAAAAACTCCATTCAAAATGTGAACTTCTTCCACGTGAGGAGGGAGAATAATAAAGATGCAGACATGGAAGCTAATAGAGCAGTTCTCCTGACAGCCGACGCTCTCTCCAGAGACAGGAACGAGGACAGGGATTCTATACCATAATTTGTTGATCTTATGTTCTATTGAATATTGTTGAGTCAGTTTGTTTGTATTCATAAACTAGGGAATATTTCGGAGATAGAATCTTTAACAGCATGTAAGAAATTTGGAATTCGAAATAATGAGGCCTTTGAAGTGCTAGCTGAAGAAGAATAATGGGTTGTAGCCCATTATTGTAATCAGACGACTGGCATTCTTGCCAAAGTTCTAATATAATCCCATAACCATTCTTGTAAATATATATATATATATATATATATATATATATTACAACTAAATTGGGAGTTTTCTTTAATGTGATTTTTTGGAGTTTTCGATGGATTTTTTGGCCGGAATACGATGGAAAAGTTTGAGGTGAAATCTTGATTTGTGTTATTTCAACTGGTTTTTTTACTGCATATATGGATTCAACACCGTGAAAAACCCCAAGACACTTCCATAGTGCAGATTTTTCCCATCAAACTTGTAATTTCAATGAATTTCTGCCGAATTTTTGAGAAATTAGAACAACAAAATAAATCTGAAGAAGTTGTCTACCCAGGGTACAGAATAGCTCGGACAACAGTTTTTTGTCAAAATCCGGTGAAATAAAATTCAAAAAAGAAGGTAGTTGCAGTGTTTGGAATCCATTTTTGATAGTGGAAATGGATTCAGCACTATAAAAAACCCTTAGGGCACCCAAAATACTAAAGTTTAACAACTGAAAACAGGATTCTGATAAAATCTTTGCCATATTTTTTCAAAATCTCTGCCGAATTCTGGGCCATTTTGTTACTTTTTTAGACTATGGCAAATCGAAAACCTTTTCTAAAAGTTGCATTAAAGACAACTCGATTAAATTGTTTTAAAATTATATAATTGTTTTTTAAAAGTTATATATATATATATTCATTAGTTGTTTTTAAATTAACACACACACACACACATATATATATATATATCAGGACTATGGCATCAAAGAATATCTCTATGAATGTATTTGGACCAAGGGCAGTGATTGCATCTTCTAAAGTTGCAGCTAGATGCACTATGGATTTTGTTGAACACACCATAACTAAGAAACGTAATAAAATTCAAGCAAGTGGCCCATCAAGCACATTCAAGATTTTTTTACAATGGAAAAATGCACGAGAAATAAATAAAACAAAATTTGCATGGCTTCTTAAAGACAGTGAAACCGATGATGGTGTACATATCTATTTGTATTGTGGTATGATTAACTTTGGTGAATCATATGAGGTGATAAGCATAGTACGAGACATATTTTTGGTGTTGAATATCGACATTGTTTGTATTCTTGCAATATTGGCTAATACACATGAAAATTTGAGATATCGTCTCTCAAAGGTCCAATATGACACATATGAAGAATCTACATAGTTATGTGTAGAAATCGCAAGCAACATTTCAAATAACATTGTAAGTATGCTTATTTATATTTATGTGTTATGTATCATTGTAAGGATCATTCAAATTTTATAAATTATTGATCATTGACATATTGTATTTTGTTTCATAGGATTTTGCTGAGAGTCTTTTAATCATGTTGGATGGTATTATTATCTGGAGCCAAATATTATGACTGTGATCAGCACTTTCCACAGAGAGACATAAGAAGAAAGGAGAAGGAAGCAAAGAGCAATAGCTCATGACATTGCAATAGTACATATAGGGGATCAAAAAAGAATCACTAAGGTGGGTCAATATAGTAAAGCTAAACATGTTGCTTTTGAAGATGTGGAAGATGAAATTGAAAAATATCTTACCATTAGTGAGGAGGAGGTTATAACTGTTGTTGAAAAGGAGAAAATAAATAAAAAGCCAAACAAAAAAATGGTCACAGACATCTCTCTTCTAGTTGATGACGAAAAGCTTATTTATCAAGAAGAAGATATGTTAACCGGTAAGAAAAATAAATCAAATGGTGATCAACCTGTAAAAATCATGGGAAATAATGAAGAAAAAAGTGAAAGCTCTAAAGGTAGCAGAAAAACCATAATAGTAGGTGTTGAGTTAGAGGATGGAATTATTAAAACAAAACAAAATGTCATTAGAGATCAGTCGAGGAAGAAAAATTAATTAATGGTGGCTGAACATTTCAGCTTAATGTCAGTCAATTCTGTAAGCCATATAAAAGAGAATCTCAATATCAAATTAGAAAGGAACATCATCTGCATGTACATAATATGAAAACATTGTTCGGGTTCAATCCATATGTGCATGTGGTAGATTATGTGGTTCTTGTTGATCCAAACCAAGTTCCCAACAAACAGACATTTCAGAGGACACGATGTTTTGAATGTAAATATTATGTAATTGGAGGGAACCCTTCAACAGAGGCTAAAATACATTTGATTGAGGAATATCCCAATAAATTTATTTTTGAAATAGTGAGATGAATCATTTACGTTGGTTTAACAGAAATAGAAGCAACTTTATTGGTATGGGATCATAATGCAGATAATGAGTATAGAATGTCTATGACTTTCATCCAAAGGGTCAAATTTATTCATAATGAATTTGTAGAAAATTGTGGTGTGGATAAGCCAAACGTTAGTCTAAGCTTCCAGAAATAATGTTTAATGGAAACCGATTATCAAATTGAAGATAAAATCAGTTCAAAAGGTGACAGTAAATTCACATTTATTCAGAGGTGTGGATAACATTTTTTAGTTGGCATTTAAAACTGGGGAGATATGGAAATTGACTCATGATATTTTTGAGTGGTTGGAGAATATTTCCATAAAAAATCATAAGGTTAAAATGTGTAAACCCATAATATGTATCAACAGTAAGATAAGTACTGAAATGAAACAACTTCCAAACGATATGATTATCACACCTTGGAGAACAATGCAAGGAGTGAGGGATGAGAAACTAGTCAAGTCAATACCATGCTATGTGAAGTTAGGTGAATTATCAATGGATAAAATGTGTGCAAATTTTCAAAAGTAAGTTTGTTGAATTATTTTTACTTTTTCTTTGATTATATTTTTCTTTTAAATATAACATATTGTTGTTGGTATAATTTATTATACATATCACTCTATTAACACTTTTTAATTTATTTATTCAGTCAGAAGATTTATATGAAAATACAAGAACATATGGTTAAAATGTTGAATGAAGATAGTTGGGATGATGTTGTGCGCAACTACCCAGAATCAAGTTATGCAAAAAAAACTTAAAGATTTTTATCTTGCATTCAATAAGGTATGTTGATTTATACATTCATTTTATTCATATGTAAACTAATTTTATTTTATTGCTTTTACATATATATTTTTTATGTCATTAAATATGTCTAAGAATGATGCAAATAGAGTACCAAATACTTTCAAAAGATTTATTGAAAAAAATAAGTTAGAAAGGATGAGAAAGAAACATCTTAGGAATGTCGAACTTGATCCTACTCTTATTAATTTCATTTGGAATGGACTTGAAACTATCCAATATCAAATAATACAAGGTGATTATGAAGACATTGAAAAACTCATACCTAAAAGGGAATATGTCCTAGTTATTGCAAATATTTCTCGTGGTTTCAATTTCCCGGACATTGGATGTGATAGTGAACCTTATACTTATCAAGCTTTTAGTAAAGTGGTTACGGGTTTCAAGAAGTCACAACATCACCACTTTGGAGATTTGTGACATTTCATTCAGACACAAAATTTGCAATGTTATTAACAAGCTTCAAGGGAAAAGCAAACTCAATGATGCAATTTACATGGTAAGACATTGAAATTGTATCTTTGATTAATGTTAAAAAAAAATTATTATGTAAGTGTCAATTGAAATTTTACTATAGCATGTTACAGGAAGATATCAAATCTTGTTTCTTCCGAAGATCAACCTATCAAATTATTGTGAGTTCATCCATGTTGAATGTTGGACAAAAGATGATAGCTATAAGTGTATTCTTTTGAATTGAGTAGATGGAAAGAGCCATAGTCAAGTACTGGTTCATGATGTTGTCATAAGAAAACTATCATATGAGGATAAAGATACAAAATGAGAGATGGTTAAAATTTATCAAAAACCGCAAACATTCATTAACTATCTAATATATTTATGTTCAAATGAAGGAGATTGGGTTTTGGATTTATTCTCAGGTTCGGGTAGGTTTTATTATATAAAATTGAACTTTAATATTTTATTTTTTAATTTTTATGTGTTTATACTAATTTACTTGATTATTTCTTTTTTGCTTGATGATTAGGTACAACACTAGCATGTTGCCTACAAAAAGGAAAAAAGTGCATTTCCATTGAAAAAGACTCACTACAATGCAATTTTATTCAACAAAGAATTAATGCTCTTCAATTTCTTCTAGATGCAATGCAAGAAGTTGGTTTGAGGAAAAGGGGATTTTAATGAATCGCGTGTGGCAAAAAAGGAAAAGGAACCTCAACCACCGTTATATGGAATGATTGGAAAATGGCAATTTGGAAGATTTGATGACATAAAAGATCCATTAGAAGATAACAATGACCAAAATAAAGCAGGAAAAGTTTGTGGAAGAAGACATTAATGAAGGTATAGAATATGTTGAACATGGATTAATTTATATTATTGATTAAATTTAAGTTATGCTTGTAAATAAAGCTCAATTTTGAGAGTTATTCATCAATTTTACTTGTAATGTTTAGACTTTGAGATTTTGTCAGAAGAATCAATATTTTTTGCAAAAAAACTGTGATTACTATTAATTTTTGACATAAAATTCACAAAAAACGTTATTTTTTTTTAAGTTTTTTTTGTTAATATTTTCCCATAAAAATCGTTTATTTAACATGTTATTTTTAGCAAAAAGTCTCAAAAGGTGTATTTTTTCATTGTATTTATATTGAAAATGTGTATTTTTTTATCATATGTTTGAAAATATTAGTTTTTTAACGACAATTGTTTGATGTGCATTGAAATATTAATTAACAATATATAAACATATAGAAAATCCAAACTTTAAAATATTGACCGTTTTTTTTTTTTTTTTTTTAACTATGCGAAAAAATGTAAATTTCATTACCAAAAAAATTGAAAAGAAAAATTAAAAAAACACAAATACATAAATACACTTAAAAATAAATATCTCAGGGAAGAAGAAGGCATTAGAAAATGTAGAGTGTCAAAAATAAACCCTCTAAAAACTAGGGTTTGATATTGCATCACCACTTTCAAAATCAACATGAAAATCAATCACATTTTAAAAAAATGTTCATAAGAAAATTTAAAGTGCCAAAAATATGCTAGAAAAAAAAAATAATAATAAATAAATAAAATAAAATCTGAATAACCACTTTTCAAAATTAGGTGTTTTTTTGCTACCTCAAAAAACGGTTAATCGGTAGTTTTCTCGTTTGATCGGTACCTATATTCCTAGTGGACTAATAAACAATCACTTATAGCTCTGTAAGTTATATCAAAGATTTTACACATCAAAAGTCTCCTTTCAATGATTTTTTCATAAGCATTGATAGTTTTGATTAGGTGATTGAAAGGGAAAAACTAATGAGTGTTGAGGACACGACAAAACTTCAGAAATTTAGAGAAAAAAATTATGAATTTTTTTTGAAACAGAAAAGTGCATTGTTTTCTATTCCAATTAAATATTTGAATCTATTGAATGTATGATAGTTAATTTTACTTAACTTCTTTTAGAAACAACATCTTTTGAGCAGTTCCAAAAAATTCAAATTGAAAGCTTGATGTTTTTGTTACATTCCAAAAATTAGGAAGTTCAGTGGCTAGCAAAGATGTGAATATAAAATAACAACAACAACAAGATCAAATAATTGAAGAGAGCATGACAGTAGAATAAGTCAAGCACCAAGAAAAACAAGCATAGGAGAAAGTAACAAAGTAGAGTCTCTTTCCCAAAGACATTATTGTCATTGTTTCTCTTGAGGACACCAACCAAGAAGACATACAGTCTAAAAAACATGTTGAACAAACTGAAGAGATGGAAACTGATAAAAAGGATGACCAAGAAAATGTTCATTTAACAGTCACAGAGTCTTAATTAGTAGACACATTCAATTGAATAACACACTAAAAACAATGAGATTTCAATACCAGAAACATCCCACATAGTTTCTATGACACCCATCTCCATGCAAATTCCTCAAAGTTCATTTCTTTTTAAACCTGTCAGTGAAGTGGAATCAGTTTCTAAAAATATTCCATCTTTAACTAAGAACTATTTCAACACACAAACAAAGTCGATTGTAAGAAGGACTAAGAAGAGAAAGCTTGACACACTTGAAACAATATCTGAACATCGTTGGAAGTCAAGTGGAGATGTGAGATAGAAAGTTTAAGAATATTCACAAGCCCTTAGAGCATTTGTCAAAAATCAACAATATCATGCCAGTGAACTTGGAACAACTTATCAGAATAAGTTACACAAAATAAAAGAGTTAGAATTGCAAATCTAAAAGAACAAAACATTTAGTGAAGAGAATTGGCAAGCTCAATCTGCAGCCATGGTTGGAGGATTTAATATTGAAAGAGTGAAGTTGCAAAGTCAGTTTGAAAGAAAATTGAACAAATTAGAAACTAAGCATTCTGAGCAGGTTGATCAAATGAGAAGCGCATATGAAGAGAAAAAGTAGATATTGAAGGAAGAAGTTGACAACAACATTGAAGTTATGACTACAGCACTAAAGGAAGAAATTGAAACTTTGCAATCTCAATTGAAACATGACCTTCATAATAAACTAAGTCTAAATATATTCAAGAAACATGCAATGCAGGTTAACCAAATACTGAAAAAATATCAAGCTCTTCTACAGAAAAATGGATAAAATTTGCAGACTTTATCATGAGATTGTAAATATCAATGAAAGGATTGAATCTTTTTTTAAACAAGATATAAGTATCAAAGAAATATTTTCATCAATTCTCAAATGAGAAAATTAATTACGATCTCAACATATTTCTAAAACCACTAATAAGGAAAATAGGCTCATGTATGCTTCATTAAATCGCAAAGAATCAGACGAAAAGGAAATACATGTGTGGAACGAGAAAGCTATTGAACATTGCATGAAGTTTTGGGAGATTGGAACAAACTTTATTGAGGAATTTGATCTTCCTGGATTCAAACCAATAAGGGATGCAGTCCCCGGATCTATGGGTGAAAAAAAAAAGAAAAAAAAGTGCACAATAAAATATGTGAGAGTGATAACTGAGACTGAAATTTGGACACCAAAATTTCCAAAAGTTCCTGCAATTAACATTTGAACAGATCAAAATAATTTCAAAATTTTTTGTTTAGTATAGTAAAAAGAAAAAGATAATTTAGAACCTGGTGTCAATGTGCAAGGTAAACATTGTTCATTTCCACCCTATGCACTTTTTTGCAATTTCTCAGGTCTATATAGAATGGGTTAGCTTCATCGGAACAAATGTTGCAAATCTGCTCAACGTTGAAGACAAGGGCTATGATGACGAAGAGGAAGTTTGAAGGAGCCTATCACCTTTTCTGAGAAGTTATCTTTACATAAGGATAGTATTTAATTTTTAACATCATGTCTTATTAAATAAAATATTGATCATTTCGTAATTATTTTAGTATTTATATGGCACCTTACATTGATGCAAGGGTCCATGAGATGTGCAATTAAGACTTGCATTCTACAATCAATTTTTTACGCTAAGTTTTTGTTTGAAGACTAATTTCAGAATTGAATTTGTTTGTGTTATGTGTCTAATACCCTGTCATGTTGCAAAATATTTTTTACTGTCATAGAAAGCCTATTAACTCTTAGTGGTTTATGTTCTTATTTGGTGTTGGAATCTAATATTAAAAAATATACAACATTGAGGTGGTCTCGTTTTCAACACAGGTAGCAATATCAAACAGTTTGATTTAATTTTGGCATCCAAATCAATTGAAGAACTTTCTAGTATTATTATGAAAAAATTTAGAGTGAAATTGATAGAATACATAAGAAAGGAAATGAAGTTATAGATTATTTATTTGAAAGTTTATGAAAATTTATTCTAGGTTTCGCAAAAGCATGACATTCTAACAATTTAAATTAATCTCTTGTGACACTTGCAGTGATGGTAAAAATAATTTTTTGCATTTAGGCATGTTAATAAATTCCATTCTTACACATTAGACTTTAAAAGTTGTTTATGAAAATCAAATATATCAATTAATTACCTACACACTGGAAGCACAGGACATTACTAGCCAAATCAGCACATGGCTAGAAATAATTCAGCTAGTTTTTTAACATTGTCCAGATGAAGTATGATTATGAACAATTTTCTACTGAATCTAATAGAATACATAGTAAAAATGTACCCAATAAACCCTTAACTAGTTCTCATATCTTCTCCTTGTTCCTAAAGAACATGAGTTTCCTTTAGGCAGAAAGGACACTTTAATACTATATAGATTACATATATGACAATTTTATTATAGACTCGGGGGCTTTATCAAATGTTATGATGACTAAATTACTTGTTGGTATATTTAAAAAAAAAAAAACTTCAACTCTCATTGAATCTTGGGATATTTTGTTAACATTTCTTAAGATATGTTGCAATGTATTTTTTACTGTCATAGAAAGCCTATTAACTCTGATCTGGACTTATGCAGAAATGCAATAAAATACAGAAATAAACATAAACGCAGAGATGCAGTAGGAATAACACTTCATTTCATTAATATCGAATACTGAAAAATGCTTACAGACAGAATGAAAAATAAACTAGCTCGGGCAATGGTAGCTTATCTCTGAGAAGAGATGTTGTGGCTACATGCCTCTAAATTGTGTTACAATGAGGCTCAAGGGCCTTTTTATTATTGAACAATAAGAGGAATACCCTAAAAAACCAAAACCCTAACCCGAGGAGATGTAACACTAATATTTTATGGGCCTCGCTGGGGTTAGTTGGGCAGTCAACTTCCTAGGGTCATAAATTGGTCATATAATCTCCGTTTGATGCATATGATATCTGATTTCTATGAAATCATCGAAGGAATCATGCCCAAAAAATTTCATTTTGGGCCACAAAATGGCTCCGAAAGTCCAGGACTCGAAAAACTGCTAAAAATAGTAAATAAAAAAATTGATGAAACTGACTAGGTGGAATAGGCGGGTGGCCACCAATATCCACCTCGATCATTCCTCCCCCCTTAGGAAAAAATGTTCCCCATTGCATGCAGAACCTCCATGAGGTGGGGAAATTTCTATTGAACCTGGTCCTTGGTGAAGGAATTGGCCTGCTTTGACAACTCGGTATAGCTAGATCCTCTACTGGCGGGTGTTCTTGATACGTGTGTCCATGATCCGATTATTTGTGGCTTGTTCCATGTAGTTTGGGTTTAACTCTGTTGGTGCGATTTTTTCTGCCATGTCAAATGTGTCTAGTAGAGGTGGAAAGTAGGGCCGAAGGCAGTCCACATTGAACACTGGGTGCAGGCCAAGGAATGGTGGAATACTGAGCTTGAAGGCATTGTCCCCTATAGCCTTGATGATGGTGTATGGCCTATATGAAAGCGGGTGAAACTTGCAGTGGGGTGCAACAAGGCACTCCTTCTGCAAATGTAGCCACACTTTTTCACCCACCTGGAAGTTGTGTGGCACCCGATGTTGATCATGTCACTCCTTGTACTTAGCATTGGCTCTATCCAATATGTCATGAACCTATTGGAGGATGTGCTGAATGCACTCAATTAAGTTGTTCACCTTGTCAGCTTCAGACTGGACATGAGCTAAATCTTCCTGAGTATCCGAAAATGGCATGGCTATGTCAATGGGACATAGTAGTTGGAATCCCAAGCCCACCTGAAAGGGGTTGTGGCCGGTTGAGTTGTGGAGAGCCCAGTTATAGCTATGATGTACATAGGGGAGGCTCTCATCCCATGTGCGTGGATGCTTTGATTTGTACATGCACAGAATGTGTATGATCATCTTGTTGACGACCTATGTCTGTCCATTAGTTTGGGGATGGAAACCTGTGGACTTGGCGAGCTTGGTGTCCAGTATCGACCAGAGGCTGGACCAAAATGTACTGAGGAACCTGATGTCATGATCTGAGATGATAAATTGTGGGATCCCAAAGTGTACCCACACTCGTTCAAGGAAGAGTTTAGCAGTGGTTTCTACTGTGATATTCTTCTTGCAGGCCACCATAATGGCCATCTTCAAGAATTTTTCGACAATAAAAAAAACACATTTGTTGCTTAGTATAAGGAAGGCCTGACATGTAATCCATGGAGATGGATTCCCAAGGTTGACCAGGGGTAGGAAACGGAGTATAGAGGCCTTTCTTCTTGATGGTTGGTTTGGAAATGGCGCGGGTACTGTAGGATATGATGTACTTCCTGACATTATGTCGAAGGTTCATTCAATACAAATACTTCTACAGTACTGCCACTGTTTTCTTGACCTCGAAATGCCCAGCGACCCAACTATAGTGTGCTTCCCGAACCATCTTGGCATGCTCGCTTTAAGGAAAACAAAGGTGTCCTATGTGACATAACAGTGCATCTTGGAGGTGAAAATTTGGAACTTTCTTACCCTCCAAGAGCGTCTTGTATGTGTGGAAGAATTCTGGATTGATTTTGTAGAGAAGCGGCCAATCAGAAATCTCATGCCCACAAGAGTTGAGCACAGTGGTTAGCACCATGAGCGATGGTCGACTAAGGTAGTCTGCAACATAATTGGTGTTTCCCTTCTTGTACTTGATGTTAAAATGAAGTTGTTGCAGGTATGTGGACCACTTTTAATGGTGATCATTCTGAAACTTCCCTTGTGTTTATATGAACTGTAGGGGTCGGTGGTCTGTGTGGATGATCGTTTCCTTCCCAAAAATGTAATGCTTCAATTTTCGGAAATACTACACAATGGAATACATCTCTTTGTCATAAGTGGTATACTTCCAGACTGTGTCGGAAAGTGTCCCACTATGATATGCCATTGGATGCCCCTATTGAGTAAGAAATGCCCCAATAGCATATTCAGAGGCATTTATCTTGATCTCAAATGGTTGTTGCAAGTCTAGTAATGTGAGCAAGAGGGCAGATGAGAGGCGATGTTTCAACTCTTCGAACACCTTCTATTGAGATTTAGACCAAAAAAATTTTCTTTCACTCCTCCCTTGGTGACTTGACTCAAGGGCCAAGTGATATGAGAGAATCCTAATACTAACCTGCGGTAGAAATTGGCAAGACCCAGAAACATATGGAGCTCTGTTAGAGTGGTTGGGGCTTGCCAATCCCGAATGACCTGGATCTTGGCTGGATCCAAATGAAACCCTTTCTCATCAATAATGTATCCTAAATACTAAACCTATGTCATGCCAAAAGTGCACTTCTCCAACTTGGCACACAACTTGTGTTTCCGCGGTGTTTGGAGGATTTTTCGGACGTGGTGGAGGTGCTCTTCCCAAGTCTGGATGAAGATCAGGATGTCATCCAAGTACACCACCACTAATGAGTTGGTGAATGGCCACAATATGTCTTCCATTAGTCGCATGAAGGTTGCGGTAGCATTCTTCAACCCGAAAGTAATGGCCAACCATTCAAAGAGGCCCTCCTTGGATTTGAAGGCAAATTTTCACACATCGGAGGGTTCAATTGGTACCTGGTGATACCCAGACTTCAAGTCGATCTTGCTAAAATATTTAGCCCCATTGAGGTGGTCCAAAAGGTCTTCGATCCGTGGGATTGGATACCTATTCCGGACTGTGATCTTGTTCAGCTCCCGATAGTCAATACAAAGTCTCTAGGTGTCGTCCTTCTTCTGTAGCAACATGATCGGGCTCCCACGGGGCCAAGAGTTTGGCCTGATGGGCCCTTTCTACAACAATTTTTGGATCTTGCTCTTGATTTCATCATTCTCCAGAAAAAAGTGTCGATAGAACGTTCCATTAGGCAATGACGCGCCTGGGGTCAGGTCAATGGAGTTGTAGTATTCCCTTTTTTAGTGTCACCTAGGGCAGGGCTAGGATGGATTTCCAGAGTTACGAGCAGACCGGTCACAGGTACAGGTTGGTGTCGTCAGCAGGCCCAGGGGCTTTTTGGAGGAGTTTTTAGGAGTTTCTATGGAGTTGGGTGGCATTCGCTTGATATATTCCATCATCTAAGCAATTTGGCTTTCGTTCTGGTGCATTTCGACAACTTTCGAAAATTTAAGTTATTTGTGGGCTTAACTGAGCTTATTGCGCTCAAGGTGGAATTCCAGGAGGAATACATGATAGAACACCTTATTGTAATAGCTCATTGGAACCGGAAAGAGGATACCTCCATGATGGGATGCTTGGACATGAGTTTCAGTGACCGGAAGAGACATGGTAGTCGATTTACTCTTTTCTGCATTAAAAAGGAATATTTTAATAAGAGGGAAAAGTGCTCCATGAATAAAATAATAATAAAATAAGGCTCTAGAAGGCTCCAAGAGATCTATAAAAGAAAGGAAGGAGACCATTGAGAGATATCTTTGGATCATGTCACTTTATTGTATGAGAGGTGTGAGACATGGTTCTCTACTTCGGTTGTAGCCCCAGGACGGAAACCCTTGGGTGATTTGTGAGTGTTGGACGAAAACCCAACTCTCTTGAGGAGACTTCACTCAGAAGTTTCACAGAGCTTCAGGGATTGGTGTGAGGATCATTCAGGTCTTCAACTTGTGCTTCATTATCTTCAGTGGGTTCAGTGACATCTATTGTCGGAGGGAGAGTGCAACAGTTCAGTTTTGGAGGCCAGAGCAATGCAGCAGTTCATCTTGGTGGCCAGTTTTCCATCTCAGCTATTTTGGGTCAGATTTATATGTAACCCCAGTTATTACTTATAATAAAATGTTGAGATTATTCTTGTTTTATTTGTTAATGGACTGCAGTGTTTTATGCATATTTATTTTACATGGAAATCTTCTGTTGAGTAAATAGTGATTTTACGGCATAATGTGGAGTTTAGTTATTTTTCTTCATTTTTAGTTAAAATATCCCTTTCGGGACGTTACAGTGGTATCAGAGCCTCGCACTTGGCTCAGCCTGTGGGGTTTCAGTTGTCGAGGGTCTATTTCGGAGGTGTTGGGGTAAATCTATTTCTGGGGGAATATAGATCAAATTCAGAGGAAAAAAAAAAAATTGAGGGTTTAAATTGCAGATTATCGGAAGAAGGTGTCAACGCCTTCGTAGTGAAAAAAATTTTTTCCAGATATTAAACATTCTACACGACGCCGAGCTCAAAATTTTAGTGTCCAAAACTATTTCGATGGAAAAAGGGGCCATGAGAAATAATAGAGTGGATTCAAATCATGAAGCTCGTAGCTTAATATTTCAAAGGGGCCATGTATTTTATGAATCCAAGTTTGATACCGTCAAAATTTTCGTAATGGCTGTAAGTATATTTATACGTTTGCTCTGAAAGGGGTCGAGAACATTTTAAAAAAACTATAGAGCGAGCCATTTTTATTAATCCAAGCGTGGATGAATTATGCACACTTGAATTACGTGGCCGCCGCCCAGACCTTTGATGCAAGCACCATAAAGAGGTGTCGATTTTCATCTGCTTGCAGGGTTCGAGTTATACATGCACCGACGCATTCTTAAAGAAATTTGTATCCTGAAACTACCTACACAGAGAAACGTTCAGATTCTGGAGCATTGACAGGTTAACATGGGGGTTCGATCGATGGACTGACAGGTGTGTTACTGCTAAGGCCTGATCCAAATCAGTCTGTCCACATCAATTGATTGAGCATTGTCATGAGACAAGGGTTGTCGGCTCACTGTCTGTCCTCGTTGAGTGACTGTTGATTGACCAAGCATAACCATTTTTTGGAATAATGGTCCGAGCGTAATTATTGTGGATGTCGTTTTCCATTACTGACACACAATGTAGCAATGGACATGGTTCCCAACATCAAATTTAATATTCCTAAGGCCTGTGAACTGGCCATGACCTCTTCTTGATTTTCGATTCAGAAGATTATTTCAGTTCATATTTGTTTAAATTGACTGATATAATTGGCAATACTGAGGATTTTCTTGCATTGAAGATCCGGTCAATTGGGGATACTTAATTCTCATCGGAATGAATTTGCATTGGGACAAAATTTTCCTAAGAGTCGAGCCGCCAGTCTAAACGTCCGAGACTGTAATTATATTTTTGTATCATTTGAGGGTGGACGGTGGTCGAGTTTCCCAATTCATGCATAACCAAGATGTAATTAATGTTTAAAGCCAAATATCAACCCACCATAGCCAACTTCTCTAAGAACAGTAAGAGCTGCATTCCATTCATGGTGCATGAACCAAATTTTTGAATTTATCCACAATGGAAAGCTTCCAAATCTGGTAGAGGAAGAATTTATGGAGCTGAACATTGTCATTTGCTCAGAAAGGCAGGGTTTTAATTATTGTTTTTGGGTTGTATAATTTCTGCAAAGATGGCTGAGTTTCATACCAGAAGTGGTTGAAATATTCTACCATTTATCCATTGAGTACATGCTGAAGAAAGGGGTTGTTTCCCACTCAACTGGATCTGCTTATCCGTGAGGAGAAGGAAGTAATGGAGGAAAGTTGAGTTTACACCTGTGGCTGACTTGTATCATTGCATGTGGTTTTCTGTTTCTAAGGCAGAATATGACCTTCGGTCTGCATGGGCAGCGTATAAACTAGGTTCTTCTATTCCTTGAGTTTTTATTTTTGCTCTTAACAATACAATGTTATAATTGTGGTTCTCTAGAAAAGCCAGTGTGTGATTTCTGATATAGTGTATTAATGAAGAACTTGGCTATTTGGGGCTGAACTAAATTTATCAGTGGAGTATACTCTTGTTAATTATGTGGCTCTAACAATTCCTCCTTAGCATTGTGTAATCACTTAACCCCAAAACTCAATTAATTACACCTACAACAATATGTATTTGAACTGGTTGACAAAAACTACACCTACACCACTATAACGACTCAGAAAAACAGTGACCACATCATTGGTTGAACCATGGAGGGATTCCTAAACAGCTTGAGAAGGATAAAAGTTAGTTCCTTGAACCACCATGCATCAAAAGACCAGAAAACAAAACAATTCAGCAGACCCTTCTCAAAGAAGGTACATAATTTGCTCAAACAAAGGCATCCGAGGAATTTACAAAAGGAGGAAGATGTGGGAAATTGGCTATATGAACTTGGGATGTACTTAAAGAGTGGAAGATCAGAAAATGACTTTCCCATGGTAGAGAAACTAGAATATTTCCTTTCAAAGGTAGAGAAATCTGATTGGAGTTTAAATTGGACTTTGGAGCCATCTATGCTTGCATTGGTACAAGCTAGATTCTTGTAACATCGAAGTGAGAGAGTCAAGCTTATAGCTGTCTCTTGTTTCAGTGATATTTTGAGGGTAATAACACCCTTGCCTCCCTAAAATGATCATATTATGAAAAGAATTTTCAGACTGATAGTAGGAACCTTTCAGGATTTATACAATTGTGCAGGCTCTACATTTGAGAGAAAGCTTAAGGTCTTAGAAGCCATGGCCATGACCCGGACTTATGAAGTCATGATCGATCTATATTGTGATGGCTTGATTCTGCAGATGTTCCAATGCTTCTTTAGCATTAGGAGGCATCATTCTGACATATCCATAGCTCACATGCAGTCCATCATGTTGTCATGTATGGGAGACCGTGATGATATTTGTCGGGAGCTGCAGACTAGGTTGTTGAGCATTTGGAGGAGAGAGCAATTGGTCTCACCCACTGCTTATGAGCTAGCTCGAAGGGCTAGTTGAGCATAACATTGAGCTTTTCAGGATACATTTGACCAAGGAGGATCTTATCCAGTTTGGTGGATTAGGCAGCAAAAATGGGCTGAGGAGGAAGGGACTTTTCTTTATTTGCAAAGAACCTTAAGGGCCCGATCACTCATGTTTGAGAGATGTAGATGAGGTGGCAGAGGCAGAACAGAAGGACATTTCTTCTGTATGTCAGGATGAGGACTCTTCTTCAAGTGAGCCCATGGAATCAGATGCGGATGCTTATGGGGAGCGAGAGAAATCATGCAGAGATGATGACAGTAGACCGGAGTTGTATTCTAGTGTGCGGGGTGAGCAGTAAGGGGACTCTATGGGAGATACTCTGGGTGATGAGTCACTTGTGACGATTAAGCCAAAGAAGCATATGACGGAGCCTGAGTCAGCAGAGGAGGATACTATGCACATCATGCATGATAGTCCTTTGAGGGAGAGCTAGATGGAGGCTCACATTGAGTCTATGATGGATATGTGGCTAACCTTGGGGTCAGCCATTGAGGAGGAGCATTCAGATGCACAGACATCGAGTATGGTGACAGCAGTTGCAGATCCATATCCTTCGGAGATGTTGGAGGTTGATTGGATATTTTTGCAGGGGGCTAGTGGACAGCAGGAGCATTACATTCCCGATCAGGAGAGGGAGGAGCTGTTGGAAATGGTAGAGCATCCATCGTTGGACTGACACACTGATGAGGTACAGACATATGCACATGTAGTCAACAGAGTTGCAGTACTTTCAGGGAGTGGCACTCTCCAGGAGTACATCGACAGGGCTTGTAGCATATATTTCCCACTTTGGCCCATTATATAGAGAGGAGCCTTCTTCTACAGGCAGATTTCGTCAGCAGATGATACAAAGCAGCGTGAGTTGATTGTGTGCTGGCGACAACTCTCTAGGCATGTTCTGTATGCAATTTCCAGTACATTGGATTCTTCTTCCAGGATAGATTAGAGGGAGATCATGAGCTGGTACCCTCTTGATGGTAGGATTTTCTTCGTAGGGAGCACAGCAAAGCAGGGGCCCTTAGATATAGCAGATGTTACATATTCCAGCTGGCAATGGGGCACAGGGCGTCATTTCTGCAGCACTCCATCCCGATTTCAGGAGAGCAGGATCAGCATGGGATTGAGTCATGACTTGGATTAGAGAGAGGTGAGAGTTGGTACGTAGTTAGTGGGGCAACTTATACAGCTAGAGGTACAACACAACAGGAGCCAGGGAGCATTGATGCTTGTTGGAGGACTTCACTTCATGGGGCATCAGCGATAGCTAGAGGCAGTGCACAGTCTGAGCCGTGGGACTTGGGCGATGCTTGGCCATGGTGGCGTTGGGGTCCAGGAAGATTTTTTGTTGACAGGTAAAGTGAGAGATCAGTTTTGGATCTCAGCATTGAGGGGTCTATTCCGAGTGGCTTGACATAGATGCATAGCAACACCCAGGGGTTTGTATGGGATCTGGGCATTGGGTCTCAGTTGCATCGGGCCAACAGGGTGGCCCACATATTTGGATTGCTTGAGGGCAAGCAATCTTAGGGTGGAAGGTCTGTAAATTCCCTTTTCTAGTGTCACCTAGGATAGGGCTAGGATGGATTTCTAGAGTTACGAGTAGATCGGTCACAGGTACAAGTTGGTGTCATCAGCGGGCCTAGGGGATTTTTGGAGGATTTTTTAGGGGTTTTTATGTGGTCAGGTGGCATTCTCTTGATATATTCCATCATCCGAGCATTTTTGCTTTAGTTTCAATGCATTTCGACAACTTTCGGAAATTTGAGTTATTTTTGGGCTTAACTGAGCTGATTACGCTCAAGGTGGCATTCCGGGAGGAATACATGATAGAACACCTTAGTGTAATATCTCATTGGAACCGGGATGATGATACCTCCATGATGGGATGCTTGGACATGAGTTTCAGTGACCGGAGGAGACGTTGTAGCAGATTTACTCTTTTCTGCATTAAAAAGGAATATTTTAATAAGAGGGAAAAGTGCTCCATGAATAAAATAATAATAAAATAAGGTTCTAGAAGGCTCCAAGAGATCTAAAAAAGAAAGGGAGGAGACCATTGAGATATATCTTTGGATCATGTCACTTTATTGTATGAGGTGTGAGATGTGGTTCTCTACTTTGGCCATAGCCCCAGGATGGAAACCCTCGGGTGATTTGTGAGTGTTGGACGAAAACCCAACTCTCTTGAGGAGACTTCACTCAGAAGTTTCACAGAGATTCAGGGATTGGTGTGAGGATCCTTCAGGTCTTCAACTTGTGCTTCATTATCTTCATTGGGTTAAGTGACAGCTATTACTAGAGGGAGAGTGCATCAGTTCAGTTTTGGAGGCCAGCGCAGTGCAGCAGTTCATCTTGGTGGCAAGTTTTCCATCTCAACTATTTTGGGTCAGATTTATATGTAACCCCAGTTATTACTTATAATAAAATGTTGAGATTCTTCCTGTTCTATTTTTTGATGGATTGCGGTGTTTTATGCTTATTTATTTTACATGGAAATTGATCAGGTGATCATGTCCTAATTGGAAAAATGCTCAAAATTTTATTTTCTCAGAATTGGTTCAAACCAGAACGACAGGAAGGTCTCGTCAAAACGATCTTGTAGCCGTGAACGACACTGAAAACCGACGTTGTATGAGGAAGATATTCAACTTTGAAGTTTCTCAATTTCAGGCAAAAAACCCAATTTGACTCAGTTTGACTTTAATAAAAAATTATTAAAAAAAAGAATATTCCATAGAATATTTTGGGAATATTCCATAGAATATTCTACAGAATATTCCAGGCAGACCAATGAGTGGGCGCCATGTGGCCTGTCCGGAGGCCACCATGTGGCCCCAAGAAGTCAAACAATGGTCGAATGGTTTGTATAAAAATTATATGGCATCAGGCGGGTTCGAACCCGGCTCGGGGACCTGCTAGTCGGGCGACCCGACCGAGCGAGCTATCAGAATTTCTTAACTATGAAGGGAAAGAACTTCTATTTGAAGTTTGATTTTAAAATGGGCGGGCCCGTAAAGGGGCCAGTCCCTAAGGGCTAGCCCCCTCTGTAATGAAACCACAGGTGGAAAACCAAGGGGCTAGGCGCAAACTCCAAGGCGAATAAACATTACAGTTAACGGAATTGGATATGCATTCACATGTGACAACAACAATTATGGGCGCGTTTAATGCCACGGTTACGATAACCGTTGGCCCCAACGGTTTCTGCGATGGGTGCGGACGGTCCATGTGACTGCCCACCCTTGACATTTATTGCTAACTTGACTGCGTGGTTTAAATGGCGGACTTCACCCAAATATAGCACCGCTCCTTAATTGGTGGAGTTAACTACAGTTCCACCACATTTGGTGGAGGCTTTTTAGGGCAAACTGGGCAAAACTTTAGTTGGACATAACTTTTGCTAGGAGAGTCCTTTTGGTGCGATTTTTTATTTTTATTTTGGGTAATTGGAGCATTCCAGAGCCACTGGAGCAGGTTGCAGATCCATTAGATAATTTCTTCAGGTGTTTTTATCAACAAGAGAGCTTGAAGAGCCACTAAGGCTTGGGGATTGGAGAGTTGTATTGGATTATAGTTATCCATTGGAGGTGAAATTATAGTCATTTCTTAATGTTTTCTACACTCTGAACTCATTTATGTAGCTATTTTCTCTTGTGTAGGCTTTCTACACATTGTATAACCATTTTCTGAGCATAATAAGTGCAAGGACATGCCCATTTGGGGGCCTTGGACCCGGCAGATGTAGCCCAGGAGGGGTGAAATGCTTTATCATATGTTGAGTTATATTCTATGATTTATTTGTTGCTTATTTTCAGAGTTAAATATGTTAAATAGTAAAAATAAATAAGCCTCCTACATACAAAAATACTCATAAACTCATCAAAGTCACTTGGTTCCAATTGCAAAACACATTAAAAAGCTTGCATACATATGTTAATGGATAATGAATACCTTGCACCAACAAACAAGTAGTTTCATTTCTAGATCATTAGTGATTACTTCTATTATTTCTTTAGGCAGAGTCTATAAAGGGCTAGGTAGCTCGGGAGCTCATCCTTTCTTTGAAAGGTGACATATCCTGAAAATTCCCTTATAGTCCATCTTTGTATTAGAAATAAGAAGTTCTCACATTCAGATCAGCAATCTTCTATTGAGTAAATAGTGATTTTACGGCATAATGTGGAGTTTAGTTATTTTTCTGCATTTTTAGTTAAAATATCCCTTTCAAGATATTATAGGATTGCTTGACCTGAAATTGTAGAGGAACCCCTGTGGGTGAGGATAAAATGTCCTTGTATTCCTCCACGACTTTGTCCATCTGCCGCTTCTGTGCAAGGGTGCCCTATTTGGATGTTGCAGCCACAATCTTTTTCTTGCCCTATGGGTGAATCATAATAATAAAAAAATTCCTGGTTTGGGAAATAATCTTACTGCATTGCTAGGAAGTAATCAAAGAGATGGTAGAAGGCGATACTACCTCTGGTATCCTGTACAACTTATTTCCAAAAGTAATAATAACAGAACGAGGCCTAGGCTCATACACAACATGTCACTTTCAAAAGTATGGTTGGCCTAATAATACATCAGAAAATTCAATAGGAGCAATATCACATAGTACCTCATTTGTGAAAGGTTTGATGTTGTAGGGAAGGAAACACTTCTGGGTGATGCAGAGATCTCTTCATTGGTGAAGCCACCCGATGGTATACGGCTACGGGTGTGCTATGGTTGGTATTCCGAGCCGCTTGATGACCCATGTTCAAATTAGGTTCTTTTGGCTTTCGCTATCAACAATGAATTGTAGTGGAGAACCCTTCACCCACATCTAGGAATGGAAGATGTGCTTCCCCTCCTCTGGATCTTCGGGTTCCTCCTTCTGGATCTTGGTGGTGGAAATGATGGCAGTGGGTTCTACATCAATGATTTTCTTCCCTTTGTCATTCCCTTTGTCTGGTTCTAACTCAGAATCAGAACATGCATCTGATTTGAATGCCTTTAGCTCGACCACCAACAACTGTTTAACCCGACACTCACTTGTGTTGTGAGTGGAGCTTTTATGAAATTCACACCATTTCGTAGTGTCCTTCTTTGGCGTTATAGTGTTGTTTTTCGCTTGATGCTTCGGTGGGTTGTCCTAAGTCACCCCACTTTGGTTTTTCCCCTTGTTCTGCGGTTTGGGGGCGCCTTTCCTTGGCTTTGGATTCGCGGATCCAAAGTCTCGCTTCTTCTGCTTAAATTTCTGCTCAATCTTGGCAGCATATCTATATGTCGTGCCAAGCGAGGTAATGTTTAGGAATTACATTTCCTCCTAAATTTATATATGAAAACAGCTACGTTACTTAAGCACCAAATGTGTCTCCAAATATTTAATACCCAACTTTGTGTGAAGGTTATGTAACAAATTCGTTAGCTCGTGCACATCTTGCTCCCTTTGTTGCCGCATCGTGGTCCATTGGATGTACTTGTCCTCATAGTTCTCTGCGGGGTAATATTGTTCCTTGATGCCGCCTTGGAATGAATTCCAAGTGGGTGCAACTCAAAAAAGTGAGGGTTCTTCCTCATCCCTCTGTTCACAGTAGGTTTCCCACAAATATTTGACATGGGAGGTGGATTTGAGCAGTGCAAAGGTAATTTTTTCTCGATCAGAGAAATCATGGACCGAAAAATACCCTTCCAGCAAATTCATCCATCTATTTACGGTGTCTGCATCTATTTTTCCCTCAAATATGGGAATGTCAAATTTTACTTGTACCTTAAAAGGAGTGGCGCCTCCAGAGTGGTTATTGGATGAATATGTGTCGCTGGTGGGTAGTCATTGAAGGATCTGGGCAAATTTATCCATCATCACGTTCCTTATTTCTCGAGGGCCTCATCGAGCAATATTTTGATAGGATCTCCTACTCCCTCAACTTTATTTTCTTCCTCCATGGGAGGTCATTGAGGTTCGCGAGGTTGATGTTGCAAAGGTTCAACCAGATCGAGCCCTAACTCCTTATACCTTGACCTCGTTGGGGACATGCAAATAAAGATCGAGAAAGAGGAAACTGCTCGAATACCACTGATCCAAAATTATGCAAGAATGCAATAAAATACAAAAATAAACATAAACGCCGAGATGCAGCAGGAATAAGATTTCATTTCATTAATATCAAATACTGAAAAATGATTACAAACGTAATGGAAAATAAACTAGCTCGGGTGATGGTAGCTTACCTTTGAGAAGAGATGTGGCAACTACATGCCTATGAATTGTGTTATAATGAGGCTCAAGGGAATTTTTGTTATTAAACAGTAAGAGGAAAACCCTAAACAACCAAAACCCTAACCCGAGGAGATGTAACACCAAGAGCTTATGGGCCCCGTTGGGGTTAGCTGGGCAACGAATTTCCCGAGGTCATAACTTGGTCATTTTATCTTCATTTGATGCGTATGATGCTTCGTTGGAAATATCTCTCCAATAAATACAACCGCTAATTTGGTTTCTACTAAATATTTGAAGGACGCATGCCAAAAAAATGTTGTTCAGGGCCTCAAAACGGCTCTAGAAGTTCATGACCTGGAAAACTGGTAAAAATAGTAAATAAGACAACTGATGAAACTTACTAGGTGGAATAGGTGGGTGGCCACCAATATCCACCTCGATCATTCCTCCCCCCCTTAGAAAGCAATGGTCCCCATTGCGTGTGGAACCTCCATGAGGTGGGGAAATTTCTGTTTAGCATAGTCCCTTATGAATCACTTTCCATGGTGAAGGAGTTTGCCTGCTTTGAAAACTTGGTATAGTTGGATCCTCTGTTTGTGAGTGTTCTTGATCTACGTGTTCATGATCCGATAAGTTGTGGATTGTTCCATGCATTCTAGGTTTAACTATGTTGGTGTGAGTTTTTCTACCATGTCGGATGTGTCCAGTAGAGGTGGAAAGTAGGGTCGAAGGAGGCCCACATTGAACACTAGGTGTAGACCAATGAATGGTGGAATACCTAACTCGAAGGAATTGTCCGCTACAGCCTTGGTGATGGTGTATGGCCCATATCGAAGCGGGTGAAGCTTGCAGTGGGGTCCAGTGAGGCATTCCTTTTGCAAATGTAGCCACACTTTTTCGCCCACCTAGAAGTTGTGTGGAAACCTATGTTGATCATGTCGTTGCTTCTACTTAGCATTGGCTCTATCCAATATGTCATGAACCTGATGGCCGATGTTCTAAATGCGCTCAATGAACTTGTCCGCCTTGTCAGCTTCAGACTGGGCATGAGCTAAATCTGCTTAAGTAGCCCCAAATGGCATGGCTAACTCAATGGGACATAGTGGCTGGAATCCCAAGCCCACCTGAAAGGGTTGTGGTTCGTTGAGATGTGGAAAGTTCGATTATAGCTAAGATGTACATAGGGGAGGCTCTCATCCCATGTGTGTGGAGGCTTTGAGTTGTACGTGCACAAAATGTGTACAATCATCTTGTTGACACAGTTGTTTGTGCATCGGTTTGGGGATGGAAAACCACTTTGTGCACAAAAAACCATTTTTGCATCTCTAAAATGGATATCCAAATATTCTCTTAGATTTTAGATCCAAAATTTTCACCCCTCGATATCTATGTTCATTTTTTTTTAATGGATCGTCTGTAATGAGTCCCAAAATTAATTCGTCACTTTGTGCATGTGGGACCACTTTTGCATCTCCAAAATGGGTATTCAAATATGATCTTAGATTTCATATATGAAAAGTTCACCCCTTGATATCTTTGTTCGTTCGTTTTTCATGGATCGTCTCAAATGAGTCCCGAAATTAATTCGTCACTTTGTGCATGTGGGACCACTTTTGCATCTCCAAAATGGGTATCCAAATATGATCTGAGATTTCAGATATGAAAAGTTCACCCCTTGATATCTTCGTCCATTCGTTTTTCATGGATCGTCTCAAATGAGTCCCGAAATTAATTCGTCACTTTGTGCATGCGGGACCACTTTTGCATTTCCAAAATGGGTATCCAAATATGCTCTCAGATTTCAAATCCGAAAAGTTAACCCCTTGATATGTTTTTTTAATGTATCTTCAAGTTTTATCAATGTTGGTCTTCTCAAAAGTATGCATAATGGGTACTCATTGAATGCGGAATTTAATTTCACATCTAATGAGTGTCTACACTTGAAATTTGAGTAAACTTATAAGGAGATAAGCCAAAAATACAATTAAAAAAATTAGTTTTCTTATTTTCCCTCCAAAATTCATAGCTTTGATTTTATTATTTTAACTATTATTTTATTATTTTTCCTTAGGAGGCCTCTTTTAGGCTGAAATTTCCTCTAATGCATGGAATCATGGATTTTCTTCAAGTGAATATACTCTTTTTTTTTTACTATTAACAGAGCCTCTGCATTCAAATTGTTAGCACAATCATACCTGTTTCATCATAATCATAGGTTGGTAACTATGATTCTTATGAGAGTCATTCTATGAATAGGATAGCTGAAAATGGAAAGAAAAATGGAATCTATAGTTAAAGATAGTTTTTATTGTGAACAAAGAAAGAAATTTTTACTCTCTGCCTCAATTTAAAATTTCGCAGTGGTTTCTAGACAATGAAGTTGGGGCTCCATTTATGGGAAATTTGTTTTTGGAATGGATTAATGTACAATAGGTTTCAAGTTCAACTACAAATTGTGATCTTCGAATTAGCATTTTCCATGCCAACAAGTATATTCCAAATGAAGGTTTTGATTCGCCCAACGATAAGAGTGAGACATCTCTACTTGAAATCTTAATTTTTAGTTAGACGCAAGAAAGATAATTGCATGGATATTTTGTTTCTATGCATGTTTTTATGACAAGAAATGATGAAAAGTAAAATTTTGTGGAGTTGAATCATGGGTCTATTGTTGGTGAGATGCCAAATCCTTCAACACAATGGTTCTCCATTGAGCCCATTACCTTAAAATTCCTTCAACAGAAAAATCAATATAGAGGAAGTTAGTTTTACACTCAGAATATAAATTGAAATAAACAAAATGTGAAATATCAAATGAATTAATATTGTACATATGGTTTGCAACATTAGAACCCTAGTTTTGATCATTTTGTTTAAAAACGAAGTAATTCTACATAAATTGTGTGTATGCTAAATTTGGATGGAAGAAATAAACTGAAGAGACTCCAACATTTTTATATATGTGTGGATTGATCTCAAAGAGAAACTCTGGAATGCCTCTTTCTTCAATTAGTGAAATGGAGTACAACGGTACAAAATCTATTCACCAGAAATTTGTTGAGCAAGATGCATATATCTAAAATGATTCTCAGGTTGATACAGGGTGAGAAGTTCAAGGAATTCTTTAGTAGTGGAAAATGAGAGCAAGTGTTACAAATATTAAAAAGGCTACTAGAATGATGAGTATTTTCAAAGAAGCGATGCCTTAGGATGACCAGAACAAGAAAAGCAAGTTATATCTGGAACAACATAGGTTGGATTTAATTTTGTGCGCCTTCAGATGGATTAAATGCAAAATATAACTTGAAATTTACTTCTTCGCATTCATTGTTTCCCCTAAGTTGTGCACTCACTTAGGAAAAAGACATGGGTTTTACAGAAAGCAAAGGTAGCAAAGTATTTCAAGGCACTAGATTAACGGATAGTTAACAAATTCTCAACGAACAAATTCAACAATTTTACTCTTAATTGGCAGAGAATCAGAGAGTCGGTTTCAAATTTGAAGATTTTGAGGCAAAATTCGAGTAAACAATCCCAGTTCTTCAGGCAGACAGCTCAAAACAGGTGGCAAAGTTTCCAACAATTGTTAATTTTTCCAGATTTGAAGGTTTTCGAATAAATTTCTTGAAATTGTTTAAAAATTTCAAGTAAGAATATTAGTATTCAAAGAAGCATTCGTTCAGATTTCGAGGCAGAAAACTATTCATCAAAGAACAAATTTTGGATTCGAAGGTATGAGTCATTAATCAAAAAAGACGCCTAACAACAAAAATTTCAAAAGTAAAAGGGACACATGTGGCAATCAGTGACAAATGGCAGTTTTTAAGCATTTCTATTCCAAAGGGATTTGACTTATCTCTAAACATTCAAGATACATTGCAACCTTTACTGGATTTAGTTTTATTTTTAATTTGTTATTTGGTTTTGTTTCCAAAAAATTTGTAACGACTAGCAATAGTTGATAGGATTTGTTTTTCTATATATTTGATCAATTGTAATGAACAAGGTTTAGATTTTGATGCCAAAACCCTATCATTTTTGTAAAGACTTTTATTGCATAATTTTGAATCAAACTTTATGTTTTCAGTTGTATGATATAATTTTTCACACATTTTTACTTCCAGTATTACATATCTTGTTTCTACATATGTTTGAGGTTGTATAGGACATTGGGCAAGGCTAGTATCAACCTCCCTAACATTCTACAATAGTGTTATTTTCTTCACTGAGGAAATCATGGTGACAGTATGTCACTGCTAATCCCTATAAATCAATAGATTGATGCTTCTATACAAAGTCTTAAATGTATCGTTGTTTGTTCTAGAGATAAGTCTACATGTTGGTGTTCTTAGTTAGATAATTAAACATCCAGGAAGGATATTTAATTTCCTAATTTCTCCTCCATTCCTCAATCAAAACTTTTCAAGCTATGTTATTCTGCAATAATTGAACATTGGCACTTTGATTAGATCTCTGCAGCTAGGGTTTTATTTGTTAACCAGGGATTGGAAACCTTAAGCAACCACCTATACAACAAATCCTAGATCTGGTCGTTGTGCTTCATAGGTTGTTGTCCAGCGACAATGAACATTAAAAAGCCTCGTAACAATTGAGGGAGCCCCCTCTAGGTTTGAGGGACAAATTGAACCTAAAGTTTGGTCGAGTTGGTTTCTCGATGTTGTTTTGCAGACAATAATTGCCTTTGAGAAACATTACAACATTTGGCGTCATTCTTGGGGAGTGAAGTAATGAAGCTATCTATCCTCGTAGAATGATAGTTGATTAGATCTATTTTTTCCTGGTGAAAAAATAGTAGACATTTGAAATTGGTTGCACTACTTTCACTTGGTGGCTACACTTTATCTATATGGCGATTCCACTGGGTTCTAGATTCTGTTAGTTAAAAATGACAAATGCATCTCTTGCTATAATAATGGCATGCAACTGGATGTTTTTCTTCCTCAAGGCAATAATTAGAAGTTTCAGATGTTCAAAGAAGATACAATCTTCAAAGTTAAGTATCAGCTACTCAAGGAATTTGAATTTCATATCTCCAGTTGCATGCAAGGTGATCTGTCAGTAAATCCAATTTTCACTTGGTTGCACTGGAAATATGACTAAACCTGACACTGCATAATTTCAACTCAGTTAAGTAGTGATGTGTGAATATATAAGTTTGTTTTCACAGTATTTGGTGTTCAGTTTTAAATCAGCAGTTGTTTCAGTTTGGTTTTCAGATTCAATGTGCTTATTTCAATTTGTAACAACAATAATTTTTAGAATTCAGTGTGCAGTGTGTGGTTGTATTTGGTTAAATGTAATTAGTTTCAAGATTTTGAAAGGAGAATATTCATTGTTGTTGATTGTTGACTCCATAGCTAAAAGGATTGGGCACTGTTGTGATTATTTCCACTTACGGTAGCTAGTTGTTTTTGGTATGGCTTGATAACGAACATAAAAGATTTTAGATCATAACAGGTTACATGTATACAGATTGCAGCTTCATGTAACAGGTTTTTATGGCACAAATCCATTAAACCAATAAAAAGGCACATGTATACTAGTTCTCTGCATCCCACAAGGGGAAGTAGTTCCTAGTTGGAGCCGTTGTTCTAACTTTTTCTTGTCAAGGAAAATGTTACAAAATGTTTAAAAAATTTCAATTTATTTCCTTGCCAAATCCTCGGGCATATGCAAATTTTAGTGGCAAAACAATTCTCATATAAATTATTGAGATATTTTATTTTTAATTATAAATTTAATTTTATGAAAATATTATCAAATAATTTTATAAAATTATTTATTTATTTTAAATATAAATTATGCAAAATATTGGACATCTTCAAGTTTATTTTAACACCAAAATCCACCATTCACTAAGTTCATCGAACATCACAACCCAGCGCTCCATGTAAATCATGGATACCAAGTCAATTAACAAGTGCAAGTCAAGGAGAGAAGCCCGGAAGGGGCTTTGTATTTACACAACATGTCAGATAAGTCTCACCAAGTTGATGTATATTAACACATGGCGGTTTCTTTGTGTGGTTGATGTGGCAATATTCCCATTTATTTAAAAATATTCATTGTTGTTGACTTTTGACTCCATAGCCCAAAGGATTGGGCACTGTTGTGATTATTTCCACTTACGGTAGCTAGTTGTTTGTGGTATGGCTTGATAACAAAGGATAGAGCAGCAAGTTTTCAGTGGTCAGACCAACAGAGATTGAAGAGTTAAGCATAAAACAAAGGGTCAGTTTTGGGCAGAGATTTTGATTTCCCTTAATATCATCATGAGAATGGAACAAAAAACTTCAGAACCCGTAGAAACAAATGATATAGGGCAAGTGAAAATTGCCTCATCAACGAAAACTGGGAAGTGGGTTTGGGTCAATGCCAAACAATACCAGGGCATTTTAAAAAGGAGACTAGCTCGTTTAAAATGGGAGCAGACAAAGAAGAAAAAGTCTCAAAGGGAGAGTATTGTTCGCAAGAAACAACATTCAAACAAGTTTTCTTCGCAAGCATGTGGCAACAAGTCCAAAGGAAAAGGAAAAGTTAGTGATGAGTATGCTTTATATAGTCCCACATCCACACCTCTCACTTGGTCATCTGACCTTTATGTGAGAGAACTCTTAAATGTAAAAGAAAGGTTGGAAGTGGTAGAAGCTAAAGCGCTGGAAAGAGATTGTACAATCCATATAATAACAGCTGAAAATCAGGCTTTAGCAGAAAGCAACAAAGTTCTGAAGGAGCAAGTGTCATTACTGCAGGAAGCTCTCCGAATAGGGAAAACAGAATGGCAACGCATGAAAGCGGAGGTGCAAAACATGAAGAAATTTGTAGTGGAAAACACAGAGGTGATGAATGCGAAGCCACCCCAGGATAAGGGGAAAGTAGTTGCTCAAATAGACAACAATGAAGAAACATCAAGAGAAGGGAGGAAAGAAGATCCCACAAAACTTTCCAAAACTTGGGCTCAAGTTGTTGGCAATTCTGCTAAGAGGGAAGGAGAAACAAACATCCAGGTTAACAACATGCAAGATAAAGAAAGCAAGGAAAGACTAGATAGAGCAACAAACATAATGATTAAAGGGGTGAAAGAGTATGGTAAAAATGAATGTACTCTTGACCTTGCAAGAGACTTCTTGAAAGACAAACTCCAATGGCAAGGACAAGTATGTCAAGCATGGAGAGTAGGTAAGCTCAACGGTGAGAGAGCCAAGCCCATAAAAGTCATCTTGCCCAACTTGCATGATAAAGATATCATTCTGAGAAAGAAGCAACTCTTAAGGGGTTCTCGGTTTTTTATAGAAGAAGATTTAACTGTAAGACAGCAAGAGGAAAGGAGGGAGGAAATGACAAAAGTTAGGGCAGCAAGAGATGAGGGAAAAAGAGCATGGATTTATAAAGGTAAAGCCGTGATTGCGCAATTTGGACCTCCTTCCAAAACAATGCAACAAAATGATAACAAAGAAGAGGCAGCAAACTCTTTAGCAAGAAATGAGGAAGAAAGGTCATTATGGGCAAGCAGGGACAAAGACTCAATTGTGAGTCTTGCATGTCAAAACAAATAGCAATCAAGTCTTACCCAGGTTTCCTTAAGATTAGTTTGTTGGAACTGCAGGGGTTACCCATGGAGACGAGGACCTGGGTTAAGGCCTATTGCGGAAGGTAGAGACATAATTTGCCTCATAGAAACACATGAGCATGAAGGGTGTAAGACACCTTTGTTTGAAGGGTATTGGAAGATAGCAGTGTGGAACAAGGCAGCAGGGAATGGCAAAGGGCACGGGGGTATCATGGTATTAGTAAGAGAAAAAGAAGGTCGTTTCATTCAGCTAAAAAAAGAAGACCCAAATAAACAATTTGTTTGGCTTAAAATATCAGAAAATGGAAGTCTCATTAGAATTGCAGCATGCTATTTTGCACCGCAAGTTTCAAAAATCTACAAAAGTAGAGGGCTTGACCACAAAGATCCCTTTGCAGCCCTAAAAACGGATATTGCAATATATTCTCAGCTAGGTGAAGTCCTTATAGTGGGGGATTTCAATGCTAGAACCGCAAGTGAACAAGCTAGCATTCTTTGTTGTAAAGAAGACAGTGACCCTATCTGGCTTGCAGAAGAGAGTAATCATCAGTGGAAACGAATTTCAGAGGATAAAGGCTGCAATATCTTTGGAGAACAACTGCTTATGCTATGTGGGGCTTTCGATTTAGTCATTTGTAATGGGTTGACTAAATGGGAAAAGTCTGGTAATTTCACTTGCAATACTTACAATGGAGCAAGTGCAGTAGATTATGTAATTTGTTCGCATAGTTTGTGTGAGAAAATGGAGGAAGTGTTGATTGGAGATCAAATTTGGGACTTAAAATCAGATCACAAGCCAATCTATTTAAGTTTCTCTTGGACCGGAAAAAAGCAATTAGGGTCGAAAAATCAAGGTGTTCAACAAAATCCCCCAAAGGGCAGAATTCTTTTGAATCCAGAGAATTTTAATACCTTCAAAATAATGCTAGAGAGGCTCTTCAAGAAGGAGGAAATCCCATCTCATGGCCTTCATAGTCACAGATTAACACATTTAATTCAAAGCGCACTTGCTGAGTGCAAAAGAGCAAAAATTAAGAAGTCCGAAAAAAATTGCTTTCCCGTTAATGCTTGGTTTGACGAGGAATGCAAAAAGGCAAGGAGAAGGTGGAAGGAATCAGACACGGATAACATAAAGCTCAAAGCTTACAAGCAGTTAGTAAAAAAGAAAAAAGCCGATTTTATGGTTTCAAGGAGAGAAGAACTAATCTTCCTCGAGAAAAATAACCCCAAATTATTTTGGAAGGAGCTCCAATCGAAAAAGGTGCAAACTGAAAACAACATTACAGCTTCTAAATGGTTTGACTATGCAAGACAACTTTATGAGCAAGATCCCAAGGTTGACCCTCCTCCCTTGGTCAACACAGACACAAAACTCTTCACGGTGCAAGAGGTAGAGATGGGTATCAAGAAGTTGGGCGCTGGTAAAGCAAAAGACTTAGATGAACTCCAAGCAGAGTATCTAAAGTGGGGCTTAAAATTTCTTTCACCTCACATCACAAAAATTTTCAACAACATCTTACAGCAGGGGGTCCCCACAGATTGGACAACTAGTATGGCAATACCTCTTTTCAAGAGTGGTGACGTCAATAATCCTTCCAATTATAGAACCATAATGATAAACCCCTTGTTTGCAAAGTTATTTGGAAGCATGTTGGAAAAGAAAATTAGCAAGTGGGCAGAAGAAAGAAATAAACGAGCTAAAGGGCAAGCAGGTTTTAGACCTAAACATTCCACAGTTGATCATTGTATAACTTTAAGGCACATCATTGAAAAAGGTTGGGAAAATAAGGAAGACGTTTTTTGTTGCTTTGTTGATTTCAGAAAAGCCTTTGACACGGTTCCTAGGGATAAGCTTTGGGGCAGAATGGAGGAACTCGGGGTTCCCAAGCATTTGAGAGCAGCTGTGCATAGGTTGTATGAAGAGGTGAAAGTCAAAATCATAACTTCAGCTGGCATTTCTGAAAGTTTTAGAAGCGATATCGGGGTTAAGCAAGGTTGCCCATTGTCTCCCACCCTTTTTGGGTTATATATTGACAAGCTTGAAGAGTGGCTAAATTCGCAAGGGGGTGACGGTATCCATTTGGGCAAGTTCGTTATCAGGCTTCTTTTGTACGCAGATGACCTTATATTGATTGCTAATTCGGCTCTTGGTTTGCAAGAGCATTTACATTCTCTTGAGCATTTTTGTAAAAGGGTTGGGATGCAAGTCAATATTAGCAAAACGAAAGTAGTGGTTTTCTCTAACAAAAGAAAGCATAACCAACATAAGTTCTATTTTGGAGGCAGCATTTTGGAAGAAGTTGCAGATTACAAATACCTCGGAATTGACTTCAACATAAATTTAAGTTGGGATGGTTGTAGAAAGAAAAGAACTTTAGGGGGTTGGAAAGCATTTTATGCTCTTCAAAACAGGTGTAGAGAGGCAGAGCTGTGGGACTGGAAAACCACCCTAACTCTTTTTGGGCTTCTAGTGATTCCGGTGATTCTTTACGGTTGTGAACTATGGGCCCGCAGCACAACCAAGATGCAGTGGAAACAAATTGAGAAAATTCAGAAACGTTTGATTACAAACAAATTCAAAATTAAAAGTGCAGTTCCTTATGCTATCCTGTTAAGTGAAACAGGGGCTGCTCCTATTGAAGCAATTGCTATGGTGCGAGTCATAAGGTATTTGAAAAAAATTGAGCAAATGGAAGATGATAGATGGCCTAAGGTTGTGTTTAGTGACAGATTGTGTAAAAGACAGAAGACTTGGATGCGGCAAAATAACAAATGGTTTAGTAAATGGGGTATTTGCTTGAGCATGTGTCCTACAAACAGTAAAGAGATAAAAACTTTGTTATGGATAAATTCCATAAACATACTTGGAAGAAAGAGCTAGAGAGAAAGAAGAAGTACTACATAGAAGAGTTTAACCCCACACATAACCATCAACAAAAGGCATACATAGGGGCTGATATTTCTTGGAGATCTAAAATTCTTATTGCTCAATTAAGGACTAATTCTCATTAACTCCGTTGTGAAACAGGGCGCTGGAAAAGGCCAAAAGAAATGTGGGAAGAAAGAGTATGTATTTTTTGCTCCTCCGGAAAAGTGGAAACAGAAAAACATTTCATACTAGAATGTGAGGCCTTCAAGGACACCAGAGAAAACTATGCAGGTATTCTGGCAGCTAATTCTTGGGATAATCTATTCAGCGAAGAGTTTGTCGATAAGCTGGGAGTGCTCATTGTAAAACTTCACAGGAAAAGAGCCGAATACAAGAGTCAGATAGAGAAGCAATCTGTCCCATAGGCTATTTTTAGCCTCGTGGACATTAAAAATTCTTTCTTTCTTTCTTTTCAGATCACGATCACAACAGGTTACATGTATACAGATTGCAGCTTCAGGTCACAAGTTTTTATGGTATGAATCCATTAACCCAATAGAAAGGCACGTGTATACTAATTCTTTGCATCCCACAGAAAGAAACAATCCCCAGTTGGAGCTGATGTTCTAACTTTTTCTTGTCAAGGAAAATGTTACAAAATGTTCAAAAAATGTCATTTATTTCCTTACCAAATCCTCAAGCATATGCAAATTTTGGTGGTAAAATGATTCTCATATAAGTTTTTGAGATATTTTATTTTTAATGATAAGTTTAATTTTAAATAAATTTAACTTTATGAAAATATTATCAAATATTTTTATAAAATTATTTATTTATTTTAAATATAAATTAGGATCATCAATACAAATCTTGTGTTCATGACAGCGGCATTCCCATGGTTCAAAAAACTTAACTACCTAAGATCGACATCATTATCAAATGCTCTCGATAGGCACATTTTGTTTATGCTCAATTCTACATTTTTTCTACATGAATTTCAAATAAAATTGATGGCATAACAGCCTTGAAATCCAATTAGATGGAGGTCAGGTCTTTCAAAGAATGACAAATGATGCAGGTTACGTCCAAAAAATAGCAGGGGTTTTGATAATCTAATTGTTTCCTTGCTTCTACGGATTTACATTTCTGTAATCTGAAGATCGATGGAGCTTGACGAGGATTCACCCATGGAGTAGAGCGATGATTTCTTGCAGCGATTAAATGCCAACATAGCAAGGAACGTGTTTCAATATTTAAAGGCACCTGTTGATATTTCTCATTTTGCTGATTTTTCGCGCTCTTGGAGGCAATGTGTTGTTGAATGTAGGTCTTCTAAAGAATTTTGCATCAGATTATTTCCAAAAATATCTAGGTTTAATTGTGTTCCTAAAATTAGCCAAATAATCAGTTATGAAGGAACTATTTCAAGTAATGATTTGGAATGGGAAAATATTGAAGCAGTATATAGAGTTTACACTCAATTAGTTCGTAATCTTATGAGCCCTCCAACAGACAAGGGTTGCATACAAGAGCTTATCAGTACATCCAGCACTGAAAATTTTCTAGATCATAACATTATGTATATTTTAGATCCAAGGACTTGTGGGTTTCATATTCATGGAAACATGGAGTATCTTAGTATTATCAAGTGAGTATACTCTGGTTTTTACTGTTAATAGAGGCTGTACGTTCAAACAATTAGCATAAACATACTTGTTTCATCAGAATCATAGTTTGGTAACTATGATGATTATGAGAGTCAATCTATGAAATGGATGGCTGAAAATGCAAAGAAAAAAGGTATCAATGGTTAAAGAGAGTTTTTATTGTGAACAAAGAAATAAATTTTTACTTTGTGCCTCAATTTAAAAGTTCGTACTGCTTTCTAAACAGTGAATTTCAAGCTCCATTTCTGGGCAATTGAAGTCAAATTTCAAAAATCTGGAACATGGGTTTTGTGACGAACATCATCAATTAGAATGTTTAGAGGAATTTTACCAAAATTTTCAATGGTTTGAGAGATTTCATGGGTTCTTCGAAAGGGATTCATTCACATTTGGTGAATGGTTGGACTGACAGAACGTCCAGCAAATGCAACAATAGAATGAATTCTGAAATATTTATAAGTTTATTTGATTTGGGTGGTGTATTTATTATGGGAGCTTTGTTTTTGGAAAGGAGTAATGTACAACAGGTTTCAAATTCAAGTGCAAATGATGATCTTCAAATTATCATTTTCCATGCCAACAGGTATATTTCAAATGAAGGTTTTGATTCGCCCATCAATAAGAGTGAGACATTTCTTCTTGAAATCTTAATTTCTAGTGAGAAGCAAGAAAGAGAATTGCATGGAGATTTTGTTTCTGTGCATATTTTTATGACAAGAAATGATGAAAAATAAAAGTTTGTGGAGTTGAACCATGGCTCTATTGTTGGTGAGATGCCAAATCGTTTAGCACAATGGTTCTCCATTGAGCCCATCACCTTAAAATTCCTTCAACATAAAATGAAATAGAGAGGAACCTAGATTTACATTTAGATTAAAAATTGAAATAAATAAAATGTGAGATATCAAATGAATTAATATTATGCATATGGTTTGCAGCATTAGAACCCTAGTTTTGATCACTTTGTTTAAAAAATAATAATTCTATATAAATGGTGTATATGATAAATTTCAATGGAAAAAATAAACTGAAGAGACTCCAACATCTCTATATGTTGAGATTCAACAAGAAGATCTTAGCGAGCTATTTTTAGGTGGATGTCTATTTATAGATGCATGAGCAAATTCTGTTTATAGATGAGGTCTATTTATAAATGTATGTGCAAGTTCTACTTATAGATTGCATGTATAATTATAGATGCATGTCAACTATTATTATCCCTTAATAATAGTTGGACAATAAACAATAATTTATTCTCAATGAGCACTTGGAAATAGTTATCTGAAGTGGAAAATCAGTTAGCTATAGGAATTTTGAGTTGAGTGGTTGGTTGGTGGGACATGCAAGTGGAATTAGTTGTAATTAAGTGATTCGAAGTTGTAACAGAATTGGAAGTGTAGTTATGAAAGTTGTAAAGTAGTTTAACTCAGTTAAGTGAGTTAAACTCAGTTGTGCTAGTTATAACTAAAGATACACTAGTGAGAGATCAAGTGAATTAATTATTAATTAATTCACAATCAGTGGCCTCACATGCAACTGAAGGTTTACTACTATTAACTACATGCATGTCAGATCCAGTGGAGACCTAGTTAAGATGTAGGTGAAAGGGACAGTTGACTATCAGTTGTGACATTATTAGTTGCACACATGTAACCACATGCGCATTGGATGTGCCCATAAGGATTGCGCAGTCAAGGCAAGCAGGATTCCATTCATTCAGGGATTGCTATCAGTTGGGATTACGCAAAGGAGGCAGGTTGTCTGGAGACAGTGAATTGGCTAAGGAACTTGCCAATTTTTGTATGACAGTGTGAGACAGTTAGCGATTGTACTGATAGCTCTTGGAGTAAAGATTTGTATGTAATTGTTTCATGATCCATGATATAATACATACTAGAAGATAGTGGGGTTTTTAGCTATATGCTTTCCCCAGGTAAATTATCTGTGTTAGGTGTGACTGATATTTCTTCATGATATTGTGAGTGGTGATTTTGTTTCAAATTCCGCAAAGATTTTGTAGAAGTGATTATGTATTTAACTGTAGCATATTATTGTTAGATCAAGAGAATCCAGGCAATACATATTTTGTATTAAATTTCTACATGGTATCAGAGCACAAGAAATTGCAATTGTAAAGCAGGAGTTGAGTTTGTTGGTGGAAAGAATTCGAATTTGCAGAAAGACTTTTTTGGTGCTACAGCTGATTCAAGATCGAAATGTCTTTCAATGGCTTGAGGTTAGAGTATGCACTCGAGGACAACTCGAACTAAATTTCTTGGAAGGACAGGATGGAGGTAGTGTTGGAAGATAATGGCTTGAAAGAATTCATTGATAATGATGTTCCTAAGCCTGCTTCGTCAGATGCTGTCAATATTGATGCATGGCAAAGGCAAGGAGGATTCTGTTGGAGGGAGTACGAGATCACATTGTCTCAAGCCTCCATGGGAAAGCCACACCATATGCTATGTGGAAGGCTTTCACGGACCTTTTCCAAAGCAGCAGCGACCATAGAAAATTGGCGCTCAAAGATAAACTTGGGGAGATCAATATGGAAAAGGGCAGCAACATTCCAAAGTATTTCACGAAGTTTGTCCAATGTCGAGATAAACTAGGGAGTGTGGGAATAACTACTGCTGATGACGTTTTGGTGAGTTTGGCTCTTTTGGGACTTCCTAAGAGTTGGCACAGTTATGAAGACTTTGTCAACGGACGGGAAAAATTGCTAGATTGGGAACGACTGTGGCCGGATCTGGTGCAAGAGGATTTCAGGCGGAACACCAGAGATAACTCTTCATCAAAGCATAATGATGAAGAGGATTTTGATTTGGCTGCCAAGGCAAAGAAGGGGAAGGGGAAGAAATTCCATTCTAAATCTGAGTTTAAAGGCAAGAAGCTAGATATGTCCAAGGTGAAGTGTTTTCACTGTCACGAACATGGGCATCTTGCTACTAACTTTCCGCAAAAGAAGAAGAACAAGAAGGTTGTTGGAGTTGCAGCTAGTGAGGCCCTTGCCTCGCAATTTGAACTTGACTTCTTCTTGATTGCATGCATGGTATCAAGTGCATTGAGATCGGTGTGGTATTTGGATAGTGGTGCTTCCACTTTCACATGACAGGAGATAAGGAAATTTTTAGTGACTTGGAGGAGAAAGATCTCCAAATGCATATAGAGATGGGCGACAATGGACGATACAGTGCAATTGGCATTGGTACCATTACCTTTTAGAAGGATTCAGGTAAACCATTTCAATTGAAAGATGTTATGCATGTTCCAGGTCTAAAGAAAAATTTGGTCTCAGTCGCAATGTTGGAGGACAGAGGCTATGACGTTGTTTTCAGCAATGGAAAAGCTTTCCTGCGACATAAAACAACGGGTCAAGCCAAGAGGATAGGGATTCAAGTTAAGAATCTCTACAAGCTGGAGGTAGATGGTCGCATTTCCATGATGGGCAAGGCGGAAAAAGTGGTGAGTTGGGATGAGGGCGAATTATGGCACGGGCAATTGAGCCATCTTCATCATGGAGCCTTGAAATTCATGCAACAAATATCTACTGGACTTCCAATGGGAACACTTGCTCAGTTAGATCAGTGCAAGGGTTGCACCATGGGGAAGTATGTAAATTCCACCTTTCATGAAAAGGAGAACTATGCTTCAGAGATCCTTGAGAGAGTTCACACAGAAGTGTGTGGACCATTCTCGGTTGCTTCAACAGCAAAACATAAGTACTAAGTTATTTTTTTTATGACTTTTCTTGTAAATGCTGGATCTTCTTCATGCAGAAGAAGGATCAAACATTCTTAAAGTTCTGTGAGTTTAAGTCATTGGTGGAGAAAGAATCGGGGAAGCAAGTAAAGGCTCTAAGGAGCGATAATGGTGGAAAATACATCTCTAAAAAATTCAAGAGCTTCTGCAGCAAAGAAGGAATTTGAAGAGAACTCATAGCGCCTCATAACCCACAGCAAAATGGGGTCGCGGAGAGGAAGGACATAATGATCGTGGGTGCAGCACAAGCCATGTTGCATGATCAGGGCCTACCAATGCATTTGTGGGCAGAAGCATGCAACACTGCGGTTTATGTGCAAAATCGTTGTCCTCATAGAGTACTTGGCATGAGTACACCTGAAGAAGCTTTCACTAGTAAGAAACCAGATGTTTCATACTTTAATATTTTTGGCTCATTTGTTTATGTGCATGTGACTAAGGACGCCAGGAAGAAGTTGGAGCTGACTGCTGAAGTTCGGATATTTGTGGGGTACACAGAATCACCCCATAATTATCATGTGTATTTTCCAAACAGTCAAATGACTGTGGTGCGACGGGATATAAAATCTGATGAGGGGAAAGCCATGCAGTTGTCACTTGAGAGGGACTTGAACTTGCATGTGCAGGAGGAATTGTTGGTTCCCAAAGATGAGTCTCTAGATGTGGATCAGCCACAGGAGGAGGTTCATGGAGTGGAGGATTCCACTCACACAGAGCCAACCATCAGAACTGGCAGAAGGCATACCACAGAAGCTGATAGGTTGAGACTTGATGTTGCATAGAATGTAGGAGCCCCTACTTCACAGCGTAGACAAACACAGTCTCCTGATTGATTTACTGGATACATGGCTCTCATGATCAAATCTATTGTGACTGAGCCATCTTTCTTTCAGGAAGCAGTGCAGGAGCCCACATAAGTAGATGCAATGGTGGAAGAGTATGACTCCATTGTCAAAAACTGTGCTTGGGAAATTGTTCCAAGGCCGATTGATAAACCAGTGGTAAGTTCGAGATGGATATACAAGGCAAAGCAAGATGCTGATGGGAGTTTTGATAAATACAAGGTCAAATTTGTGGCTCGAGGCTTCTCACAGATCGAGGGGATAGATTATGAAGAAACCTTTGCACCTGTCGCAAGGTATTCTTCCATAAGGACCATCCTTGCTCTCTCAGCGCAGATGGGCTGGCGCATTCATCAGATTGATGTGAAGACTGTGTTTCTCAATGGGATCATTGAGGAAGAGGTGTACATAGAGCAGCCTAAAGGATTTGAGATCTTCAACAGCGAGTCACATGTGTGCCTATTCAAAATAGCGTTGTATGGGTTGAAGCAAGCATCTCGTGCTTGGTACACTTGGATAGACAGCAATTTCACTGGACTAAGCTTCACCAAACGTGAAGCGAATGCAAACCTATACCAAATTGTGGTTGAGGGTAAGCTTTTAATCATTGATCTTTATTTTGATGATTTAATATTGACTGGTGATGAGCAGATGATACACTCATGCAAGGAAGATCTTGCAAAGGACATCGAGATGAAGGATATGGGTCTCCTTCATTATTTCCTTGGATTAGAAATATGGCAGCGAGATGGTGAACTTTTTGTGTCTCAAGGCAAGTATGCAAGGGAGATACTGGGTAAGTTTCACATGGAGGGCTACAACCCCATGGATGCTCCTCGTCCAGGAAACTAGAGGAAAGAGGATGCTACTTCTAGAGAGGTAGTGGATGCTACTGTCTATCGACAGTTAGTGGGTTCGCTAATGTATTTAGTGAACACGAGACCAGACATTTGCTATGTGGTTATCCAGCTGAGTCAAGCCTACCAAGCTATTTTCGAAGGCGGGAAAGCATGTCCTGAGATGTGTGAGGGGCACATCTGAGTATGGTTTATGGTATAGACAGACGGATGAGGTGAAGTTGCATGGCTTCACGGATGCATATTGGGCAGCCAGCCCATTGGATAGAAAGATCACATCAGGGGGGATCTTTAGCATTGGATCTACGGCATTTTCTTGGTACAGAAGGAAGCAGAGATCCATGGCACTCATTTTAGTGAAAGCGGAATACATGGCAGTGAGTCAAGCTGCATGTGAGGCTATCTGGATGAGAAAGATCTTGGTTGGTTTGTTTGATTCTCATTTAGATCTTATAGTGATTCATTGTGATAATCATATTTTCATTAAACTCTCGATTAATCTTGTGTTTCATGATCGATCTAAGCATATAGATATTCGGTATCATCATATCAGAGATTGTGTGCAGAGGAAGATCATGTTGCTTCAGTACATTCCTACAAAAGATCAGTATGCAGATATTTTGATGAAGGCGCTCATGAGGAGAAAATTTGAATACCATATAGACAGGATTGGGTGAAGGATAATCCCTTTCTTGTTGAGTGGGAGTGTTGAGATTCAACAAGAATATCCTAGTGAAAATTATGCACCTACAGTAGGATTGAGCCTCAGGTTATTTTTAGGTGGATATTTATTTATAGATGCATGAGAAAATTCTATTTATAGATGTATGTGCAAGCAATGTTCCACCGAGTTTCTAGGACAGGGAAATGCGGGAGCGAGGATACGCACAAGAGGGATGTATATAAGAAACCCTAAAATTTGGGGAATTTTCAGGGAAACGGGGGGGACGTCAAAGTCATAAAAATTATAAAATTATAAATTATTAAAAATTTAATTAAAAATAACTAAATAGAAAATATTAATAATTATTCATTGTACATCTAAAGAATAAATATGATCATTGCATATTAGCCTATTATCATTGATTCATTTATGAATTATCATTTGACATTTCTGCATTAAATTTATAAATCTAGATTCTAAAAGTAAATTACTAAATTGAATCTATCATTTGACATTATGCAACGTTCCATCTAAATTCATGAATCATCATTTGGCATGATGCAAGGTACATCTAAATTAAATTAATTAATTCATCATTTGACAATTGAAATTTAAATTATGCAATGCACATCAAATTTTCAAAAATGATTAAAAGTAAACTCATTGTAAGACAATGACAACGACATTATTTTTTTAATTTTTTTTAAGTTTTAACACGTTATAACTTATAAACTTCTAATATATAGGTTTAATATCATTTCATTTTTCAAATTTTCATTTAAATTTTAATATAATTTAATTAATTAGTTAATTAATTAATTTAATTTTTAAGTTTTAACAAGTTTGATGTTTTAATATAGTTAATTTTTTTCTTTTTTTTTTCTTTTTTTTAAAATTTGTCATATATTTAAATTTGTATATCTTTTAAATTTTTAATGTTTTATAAAAATTATTAGGCAAAAAAATGGCGTCCCCCCGTCCCTCTCCAAGGGAGTCGTGTTTCATTGCTCGAAAAATGTCCCCTCTGAGTTTCCCCGAGTTTCCTCAAAAGGGGACGTGGTGGAAACGTTTCCCTAGGAGTTTCCCCATCCTCGGGACATGGGGGAGCGTCGGGGCACGTCCCCATGGAACACTGTATGCAAGTTCTATTTATAGATTGTATGTCTGTTTATAGATGCATGTCGACTATTATTATCCGTTAATAATAATTGGACAATAAACAATAATCTATTCTCAATGAGCACTTGGAAATAATTAACTGAAGTGGAAAATCAGTTAGCTATAGGAATTTCGAGTTGAGTGGTTGGTTGGTGGGACATGCAAGTGGAATTAGTTGTAACTGAGTGATTCGAAGTTGTAACAGAGTTGGAAGTGTAGTTATGAAAGTTGTAAAGTACTTTTAACTTAGTTAAGTGAGTTATATTTAGTTGTGGTAGTTGTAACTGAAGATACACTAGTGAGAGATCAAGTGAATTAATTAATTCATTCATTCATAATCAGTGGCCTCGCATGCAACTGAATATTTACTACTATTAACTACATGCATGTCAGATCCAGTGGAGAACCAATTACATTGTAGGTGGAAGGGGCAATTGACTATCAGTTGCACGCATGCAAGCACACACACATTGGATGTGACCATGAGGATTGTGCAGTCAAGGCAAGCAAGATTCCCTTCATTCATGGATTGCTATCTGCTGGGATTACGCAATGGAGGCAGGTTGTCTGGAGACAGTAAATTGGCTACAGAACTTGCCGATTTTTGTATGACAGTGTGAGACGGTTATCTATTGTACTGATAGCCCTTGGAGTAGATCTTTGTATGTAATTGTTTAATGATCCATGATATAATAAATAATAGAAGATAGTGGGGTTTTTAGCTATATTCTTTCCCCAGGTAAATTATCTGTGTTATGTGTGATTGATCTTTCTTCATGATATTGTGATTGGTGATTGTGTTTCAAATTCTGCAAAGATTTTGTAGAAGCGATTGTGTATTTAATAGTAGCATATTATTTTTAGATCAGGAGAATCCATGAAATACATATTTTGTATTAAATTTCTACATGGTATTAGAGCACAGGAAATTGCAATTGTGAAGCAGGAGTTGAGTTTGTTGGTGGAAAGAATTCGAATGTGCAGAAAGAATTTATTGGTGCTACAGCTGATTCAAGATCGAAATGGATTTCAATAGCTTGAGGTTAGAGTATGAAATCGAGGACATCTCGAACTGAATTTCTTGGAAGGACAAGATGGATGCAGTGTTGGAAGATAATGGCTTGAAGTAATTCATTGACAATGATGTTCCTAAGCCTGCTTCGTTAAATGCTGTCAATCTTGATGCATGGAAAAAGAAAGTGGGAAAGGCGAGGAGGATTCTGTTGGAAGGAGTACGAGACCACATTGTCTCAAGCCTCCATGGGAAAGCCACACCATATTCTATGTGGAGGGCTTTGATGAATCTTTTCCAAATTAGCAACGACCATAGGAAATTGATGCTCAAAGATAAACTCGGGAAGATCAAGATGGAAAAGGGCGACAGCATTCCAAAGTATCTCACGAAGTTTGTCCAATGTCAGGATGAACTGGGGAGTGTGGGAATAACTATTGCAGATGATAATATGGTGAGATTTTCTCTCTTGAGACTTCCTAAAAGTTGGCACAGTTATGAAGACTCTATCAACAGACAGGAAAACATTCCAGATTGGGAACCACTGTGGTCGGATCTGGTGCAAGAGGAGTTCAGGCAGAACACCAGAGATGGCTCTTCATCAAAGCATGATGATGAAGAGGATTGTGCTTTGGTTGCCAAGGCAAATAAGGGGAAGGGGAATAATTTCCATTCTAAATCTAGGCAAGAAGCTGGATATGTCAAAGGTGAAGTGTTTTCACTGTCACGAACATGGGCATCTTGCTACTAACTGCACACAAAAGAATAAGAAGAAGAAGGTTGCTGGAGTTGCAGCTAGTGAGGCCCTTGCCTCGCAATCTGAACTTGACTTCTCCTTGATCGCATGCATGGTGTCAAGTGCATTGGGAACGATGTGGTATTTGGATAGTGGTGCTTCCTTTCACATCACGAGAGATAAGGAACTTTTCAATGACTTGGAGGAGAAAGATCTCTAAATGCATATAGAGATGGGCAATGATGGACGATACAGTGCAACTGGCATTGGTACCATTACCTTTCAGAGGGATTCAGGTAAAACATTTCAATTGAAAGATGTTATGCATGTTCCAGGTCTGAAGAAAAATTTGGTCTCAATCGCAATGTTGGAGGACAGAGGCTATGACGTTGTTTTCAGCGATGGAAAAGTGACATAGAACAACGGGTCAAGCCAAGAGGATAGGGATTCAAGTTAAGAATCTCTACAAGCTGGAGGTAGATGGCTGCATTGCCATGATGGGCAAGGCGGAAAAAGTGGTGAGATGGGATGAGGGCGAATTATGGCACAGGCGATTGTGCCATCTTCATCATGGAGCCTTGAAAGTCATGCAGAAAATATCTACTCGACTTCCAATGGGAACACTTGCTCAGTTAGATCAATGCAAGGGTTGCACCATGGGGAATTATGTAAAGTCCACTTTCCATGAAAAGGAGAACCGTGATTCGGGGATCCTTAAGAGAGTTCACACAGACGTGTGTGGACCATTATCGGTTGCTTCAACAACAAAACATAAGTACTAAGTTATTTTTGTTGATGATTTTTCTCGTAAATGTTGGATCTTCTTCACGTAGAAGAAGGATCAAACATTCTCAAAGTTCTGTGAGTACATTCTCAAAGTTCTGTGAGTTTAAGGCATTGGTGGAGAAAGATTCAGGGAAGCAAGTGAAGGCTCTAAGGAGAAATAATGGTGGATAATACATCTCTAACGAATTTAAGAACTTCTACAGCAAAGAAGGAATTCGAAGAGAACTCATAGTGCCTCATAACCCACAGCAAAATGGGGTCGTGAAGAGGAAGAATAGAACGATCATGGGTGCAACATGAGCGATGTTGCATGATCAGGGCCTACCAATGCATTTGTGGGCGGAAGCATGAAACATTGTGGTTTATGTGCAAAACCGTTGTTCTCATAGAGTACTTGGCATGAGTACACCTGAAGAAGCTTTCACTGGTAAGAAACCGGATGTTTCACGCTTTAATATTTTTAGCTCATTTGTATATGTGCATGTGACCAAGGACGCCAGGAATAAGCTGGAGCTGACAGCTGAAGTTGGGATATTTTTGGGGTACATATAAACACCCATAATTATCATGTGTATTTTTCAAACAGTTGAATGACTGTGATGCGACGGGATATAAAATTCGATGAGGAGAAAGCCATGCTGTTGTCACTTGAGAGCAAGTTGGACTTGCATGCGGAGGAGGAACTATTGGTTCCCAAATATGAGTCTCTAGATGTGGATCAGCCACAGGAGGAGGTTCATGGAGTGGAGGAGTCCACTCACGCAGAGCCAACCATCAAAATTGGCAGAAGGTGTACCACAGAAGTTGATACGCTGATACTTGATGCTGCATCGAATGTAGGAGCCCCTACTTTACAACGCAGAGAAAGACAATCTCCTGACTGATTTACTGGATACGTGGCTCTCATGAGAAAATTTATTGTGATTGATACATCTTCCTTTCAGGAAGCAGTGCAGGAGCCCACATGGGTAGATGTAATTGTGGAGGAGTATGGCTCCATTGTCAAAAATAGTGCTTGGGAAATTGTTCCAACGTCGGTTGATAAATCAGTGGTAGGTTCGAGATGGATCTACAAGGTAAAGCAAGTTGTTGATGGGAGTGTTGAAAAATACAAGGCCAGATTTGTGGCTCGGGGCTTCTCACAGATTGAAGGGATAGATTATTTAGAAACTTTTCACCTGTTGCAAGGTATTCTTCCATAAGGACCATCCTTGCTCTCTCAACACAGATGAGCTGGTGCATTCATCAGATATGGATGTGAAAATTGTGTTTCTCAATGGGATCATTGAGGAAGAGGTGTACATAGAGAATCCTGAAGGATTTGAGATCTTCAACAGTGAGTCGCATGTGTGCTGACTCAAAAGAGCATTGTATGGGTTGAAGCAAACGCCCTGTGCTTGGTACACTCGGATAGACAGCTATTTCACCGTACTGGGCTTCACCAAAAGTGAAGCGGATGCAAACCTATACCAAATTGTGGTGGAGGGTAAGCTTTTAATCATTGTTCTTTATGTTTATGATTTAATACTGACTGGTGATGAGAAGTTGATACACTCATGCAAGGAGGATCTTGCAAAGGAGTTCAAGATGAAGGATATGGGCCTCCTTCATTATTTCATTGGATTGGAAATATGGTAGCGATATGGTGAAATTTTTGTGTCTCAAGGCAAGTATGCAAGGGAGATACTGGGTAAGTTTCACATGGAGGGCTGCAAACCCATGGATACTCCTCTTCGAGGAAACTGGAGGAAAGAGGATGCTACTTCTGGAGAGGTAGTGGATGATATTGTCTATCAAGAGTTAGTGAGTTCCCTAATGTATTTAGTAAACACAAGACCAGACATTTTCTATGCGGTTAACCAGCTGAGTCAAGCTATGGTTAAGCCTACCAAGATCTTTTGGAAGGAAATAAAGCATGTCTTGAGATACTTGAGGGGCACATCTGAGTATGGTTTATGGTATAAACAGACAGATGAGGTGAAGTTGCATGGCTTCACGGATTCAGATTGGGCAGGCAGCACATCGAACAGAAAGAGCACATCAAGGGGGATCTTTAGCCTTGGATCTATAGTTGTTGCTTGGTACATTAGGAAGCAGAGATTCGTGGCACTCAGTTCAGTGGAAGCAGAATACATGGCAGCGAGTCAAGCTACATGTGAGGCTATCTAGATGAGAAAGATCTTGGTTGGTTTGTTTGGTTCTCATTTAGATCTGACAGTGATTCATTGTGATAATCAGAGTTGCATTAAACTCTCGATTAACCATGTGTTTCATGATCGATCTAAGCATATAGATATCCAGTATCATCATATCAGAGATTGTTTGCAGAGGAAGATCATGTTGCTTCAGTACATTCCTACAGAATATCAGGATGCAGATATTATGACGAAGGCGCTCACCAGGAGCAAATTCGAATAGCATAGAGACATGATCGGGGTGAGAAATAATATATTTCTTGTTGAGAGGGAGTGTTGAGATTCAACAATAAGATCTAGTGAAAATTATGCACCTACACTAGGATGGAGCCTCAGGCTATTTTTAGGTGGATGTCTATTTATAGATGCATGAGAAAATTATATTTATAGATGAGATCTATTTATAGATGTATGTGCAATTTCTATTTATAAATTTCATGTCTATTTATAGATGCATGTCAACTATTACTATCCCTTAATAATAGTTGGAAAATAAACAATAATCTATTCTCAATGAGCACTTGGAAATAGTTAACTGAAGTGGAAATTTAGTTAGCTATAGGAATTTTGAGTTGATTGGTTGGTTGGTGGGACATGCAAATGGACTTAGTTGTAACTGAGTGATTCAAAGTTGTAACAGAGTTGGAAGTGTAGTTATGAAAGTTGTAAAGTAGTTTAACTCATTTAAGTGAGTTAAAATTAGTTGTGCTAGTTGTAATTGAAGATACACTAGTGAGAGATCAAGTGAATTAATTATTAATTAATTCACAATCTGTGGCCTCACATTCAACTGAAGATTTACTACTATTAACTACATGCATGTCAGATCCAATGGAGACCTAGTTGAGATGTAGGTGAAAGGGACAGTTGACTATCAGTTGTGACATTATCGATTGCACACATGCAAGCATACACACATTGGATGTGCCCATGAGGATTGCACAGTCAAGGCAAGCAAGATTCCATTCATTCAAGAATTTCTATCAGCTGGGATTGCGCAGTGGAGGCATGATGTCCAGGGACAGTAAATTGGCTAAGGAACTTGCCAATTTTCGTATGATAGTGTGAGAGAATTAGCTATTGTACTGATAGCTCTTGGTGTAGAGCTTTGTATGTAATTGTTTCATGATCCATGATATAATACATAATATAAGATAGTGGGGTTTTTAGCTATATGCTTTCCCCGGGTAAATTATTTGTGTTATGTGTGATTGATCTTTCTTCATGATATTGTGATTGGCGATTGTGTTTCAAATTCCACAAAGATTTTGTAGAAGCGATTATGTATTTAACAGTAGCATATTATTGTTAGATCAGGAGAATTCAGGCAATACATATTTTGTATTAAATTTCTACACTATATATGTGTGGATTGAACTCAAAGAGAAGCATAAGAAGGCCTCTTTATTCAATTAGTGAAATGGAGTATAGGGTTCAAAATCTATTCAGTTATCTAAAATGACTCTCAGGTTAATACAAGGTGAGATTCAAGGAATTATTTAGCAATGGAAAATGAAGAGAAGGTGTTTCAAATATTTAAAATACTACTAGAATGATGAGGTTTTTCACATAAGCCACATGCCTTATGATGACCAGAACAAGAAAAGAAAGTTATCTTTGGAACAGTAGAGGTTGGATTCAATTTTGTGCACTTCCAGATGCATAAAATGTGAAATATAATTAGCATTTTACTTCTTGGTATTCATTGTTTCCCCCGAGTTGTGCGCTCACTTAGGAAAAGGACGTGGATTTTATAGAAAGCTAAGGCAGTAAAGTATTTTAAGTCACGGGATTAATGGACATTTAACAAATTCTCAGGGAACAACTTCAACAATTTTATTTTTAATTGTAAGAGAATCAGAGAGTCTGTTTCAAATTTGATGGCATATTTTGAGGCAATATTTGAGTAACCAAACTGAGTTCTTCAGGCAGATAGTTCAAAACAGGTGTGTTAGAGGGAAAATTTCCCGAAGGTAAGGGTTGAAAACCTCAATAGAGGGAAATAAGATAATCAACAAGAAGCAGTCATGCAATCATGTCAAACATGTAAACTACTAAAGTTGGGTTTAGAGGAGTACCCGAAGGTCCTACGTTTGATGTCGATCCCGTAGGGTCCAAACCCTCTGCTTCCTCTAAAATGAGCAGGGTGTTGAGAAATATAGTGCATCATGAATTAGGTGATTTCTCTTTATTAGTAATTTCTTGTGAGAGTTTTTACTTTATTAAATTAGGATATTATCTTTGCTTAAGTTATTAGTGTTTTTCTTCATCAAAAAGCTACCAATGCATGAACAAGAGACACAAAATTTAGGCTATGATCCAGGGCCAAAACCTCTCACTCTTTGAGTGGAAAACTCGCACAAACTATTCTTATAGAGATTCCAATTGACAAATACCAAGACCAAGACCAAGACCAAGACCGTTGACCTAGTAGCTACTCCAAGACCAAGACACTAGTTCTCTGTCTTATGACTTTACCTTCTTATCACTAAGATCATCTCCTTAAAAAATTGTAGATACACTAGAGATGGAACTGGGACATGTCGATATAGTGTCACCAAAATTTGACCACTATAACACCACCAAAACATTGTGATAGATCTCAGAATGATAAATTCTTCATGTCACATAGCGGTCTCCAAGATAGCACTGAGTTGTGGCCTTTTCAAAGGACAGAGATGTAGTATATATTCTTCTATCAAGTGTTATTCTTCTGTTGTAGCACTGAGAAACTTATCTCATGATATTCTAACTGTTATACCTAGACAATACTTCAATGACCCTTCATTACTCCTTGTTGTCCCTTCATTGTTTGATCCGAATTGGCTTCACTATACTAGATATTTGAACCTCTCTTTTCTCTGCTCATACGAATATCTCATAGATAAATGTTTGAAATTCAGACTCTGATTGTCCACCTGAATTCAGAGATCCAAACTTGATGACTATAACCTCATCCGAACTTCAGAGAGAGATATATGAATTATTTCATTGTGGAAATGTGAAGAGTCTACCCACGTATTTATAGTGGTTTGTCCCATAAATAAGCTGACATGTGCTTAACTAAATAGGTGTGTCTATTTGAGGTGATCCGACATGATTTTACTCTCTTTTTTAGGCCGACTTCAAGAGAAGGAAAAATGCTTGTCATTGGAGAGCATCCAGACATTTTCATATACTCATATACATTGTTATATCCCCAAGAAGGGTTCTTCATACATGACATTGACTCTTTGACTTTAATTACAAATCCTAAGGCTCCCAATGGGAGCCATCTAAATAAAATCTCTTTCTCATGAAACCTATGAAGCAAGGTAGTACAAAATAATTTTATTTTTTTATTTCCATTATTTACAAAAATCACAATTACATGTCATTATGAAGACCGAACCTAGTTCCTCTTTCCAACATAGGACTGCAATTCAATTCAGAGAAGCATATACATAACAAGTAATTCAATGTGTATACATAATACACATGTCATATCATTGCATATAAACATATAAACCATGACACATTACATATGAACTATGAATCATGATATCATAACATATCGAAAATGAGACAAATTTTCTTTATTGATATTAGCAAATGGTATTGGAAAGGTACAACCTAATCTGATCCATGGCACCGACAAAACCTTCCTCCGAATCCGTCCAACCCAAGCCTCAAAGACCACCTCTCTAGCAAGTGAAAAAGGATGCCATATAAGGATTAATGAGCATCTATGCAAGCAACAAGGGTTTCCTATAAATTGGGAAGTGCAGGAGGCACAAGGAAAATTCATACTTGATTTGGGGATCGAAATTACTATAAAGTCGATATCCTATCTCTTGCTTGTTATACATTTTTATATCCCCAAGAAGGGCTCTTCATACATTACATTGACTCTTTGATTTTAATGACAAATCCTAAGGCTCTCAATGGGAGCCATCTAAATAAAATCTCTTGTTCATGAAACCCATTAAGTAACGCATTACAAAATAATTTTATTTTTTTTATTTTCATTATTTACAAAAATCACAATTACATGTCATTATGAAGACCGAACCTAGTTACTCTTTCCAACACAGGCCTGCAATTCAATTCATAGAATCATATACATAACAAGTAATTCAATGTGCATACATAATAGACATGTCATATCATTGCATATAAACATATAAACCATGACACGTTACATATGAACAATGAATCATGAGATCATAATATATCGAGACAAAGTTTCTTTATTGATATTAGCAAATAGTATTGGAAAGGTACAACCTGATCTGATCCATGGCACTGACGAAACCTTCCTCCATATCCATCCAGCCCAAGCCTCACAGGCCACCTCTCTAAAAAGTACAAAAGGATGCCATATAAGGATGAATGAGCATCTATGCAAGGAACAAGGGTTTCCTATAAACTAGGAAGTGCAAGAGGCACAGGGAAAAATCAGACGTGATTAGGGGATCGAAATTAATATAATGTCAATATCCTATCTCTTTCTTGTTATTAGGCCTTCCCATGAAGTGTATAAATACCACCTGAAATTGGGTAATTCGGTTAGGCCACGGGCTCCTGTAGGTGGGATTTCGATGAAACCCATAAACCCCGCCCGAAAAATAGGATATTATTTTTTTTCATATTTTTAAGAGTGTACGCAGGTTCTGTATTTTAGTACCCATGTGTGTACGCACTTTTGTGTGGGAAGAGTCGTGTATGGAATTTGAAATATTGTTTTTTAAAATAAGATCAAGTATGCATAGGAAAGGGTTATCCAAGGCCATACAAGAGCATCAGATCTACAGGAGTGGTAAATGATGTTATAACAGATGCCCCCTAATATATGAGGTTAGAAGGGGTACATGATGGCTGAAATGTATTAAGTATAGAGAGAAGGGTCATTTGAGAAACTGAGAGGAGATCACCGTATTCCATCCCACCGAATACCTATGGAAGGATTCATAAAGAAGAGTCGTGTCTGAGGTGGGCATACCCATGCTTAGAGATAGTAAAGCATGTTTGTTGAAAAAGTATAAAGCAGATCCAAAATGTATACATAAGTGTACAAAAAGAGCTGAAGAATACATAGTGGATCATCGAATCATAGCCACAAAGGAACACAGTGGAGCTATGTCTCAATATCACATATAGAAGGAAGTTTGATCAATGATTCTAGAAGATTGTATGATCAATGATGTTGCATAATTGATCCTCATAAAAGTACCAAGTCATATAAGTGGAATAGTGGTACTGCATAAATTCGGGTGCCAACATATAATATTTTTTTGTGATGAACTACAACATATAAAGGTGGAAGGTGTCATTGGCAGAAAACTGAAGGAGTTTTCAAGTGAACCAAGATGCTCACACAAACCGAGGTCTTCACCGAGCACTGATGGTACATTTCTACACTATGGGAATAGATGAGTTGAAGTCTACCATGTAAGAAATCGTTTGATTACCGGTCATTGATGTATATCGTTAACAAATGCGAGACAACTCACCGATAATAATGATGAGCATAAAGGTACCCTAGTACAAACTAACAAGTGTGAATAAATGTGTTGAAATCAAACACTTGAAAGAATCTACCAATCAAGAGACATTGATGTATTCTCATTGTCGACAGCAAAGAAGTCTGTCATTGATGACTGCAAACCCTAAGATACTAAAAAATGACTCTAGATATTGTTCCCAGAGTAATGAGTTGGATTCGATAGGAAAATCTTTGTTGGAAGGAAGGCATTAAGGCATCTTACATCAACCAACACGAGTGTAACCCATAGGCCAATAATTTGGAAGAACTCTGAAAAACAAGAGATGAAGTAACCATTCCAAAGTACATTTCTAGCGTACACAAGATGTGGCTAGCGCACAGAAGAAATTATTTGAACCAACCAATAATGAAAGATGGCACAGAGGCAAGGAATCCACCAATAGGGTCAAATGGAAACCAAGGTACTGCACGAATCCCAATGTGTGATAATGTAGGTTGATGTTGAACACAAGGGAAACCACTCGGTCAAATACCCATGATTTTGATTGATGTTGAGCACAAGTTCACCTATCAATAATGTAAAAAGTGTCAGGTTGTTACTTTAGGTCTACTCTCATAGAAATTTTTTGGAGTAAATAAGAGCAGACATGCTGGTAAGAAGCTAATGGAGACCTTCTTAACTAGCATGAGCGAAGGACCAAATAGAGGATGTGCTACTAAATTTAACTTGAAAGACTGGGTATGGCCAACTGAAAATGAGTCAAGAGACACCGCAAAATTGTCGACACAAGTTTACTTCCCCTAAAAAAAAGCATGGCATGATGTGACTATATGGCAGCATAAAATAACTTTGTATAAGTTCTCAATGCAGGAGGCATTAACAAGTTCTCCATATGATTGGAAGAGATAACCAATCAGAGGAGGAATGACTCAAGAACAAGTGTTGAGGAGGTAAATCCCCTCTGCGGACAGAGGCGATCCCTAGTAGCCCAGATCGGGTCTAGCAACAATCAAACACGCTACAGTGCAGGTTCCTAATCGTAAATAAACCGACTTGCGAGGAAGGTTTACCTGGAATCCAGTGTTGTCGTTTGTAGAAGAGGTGGTGCTCCCGTTCCTTTGCCCTGGCAGATCACAATCCTCACGATCTTCGTGATCGGACACTTGCACATGCAAGAAACAACACAAACGCAACCATAAAATCCATTACATACAACTATATGTTAGTCGAAGAGGACATAACTCATGAACATGATCAAGAACAAGAGTGGAACCATAACCGATAGTCGCTTATCATTAAAGAGTCAAAAGAAGAATAAAACCATAGCTTCGACGCAGCACTCTCCTTTAGCGGGTCGTCAGCACAACATGTCTCGATAAAGCTTGTCAGGGATGGGACAAGCCTCTCTCTCCGGATACTTGGCAATAGTCTCCTTGCTTGGATTTGGCCTTAAGGGAATCAAGAAGGCTCTTGCAGCATAAGGATGTAAAAGCTCTTGGGAACTTGGAGATTCTGGAACTAGCTTGCAATGGAAATGGGCAAGATTTTATAGAAGGAGGAAGGGGATTTGGGATCCCTATAATTATGGGATTGGCCCTATCATCAAGGAAGCTTCCATGAGAGGTGGCAAACCACTTCCTCTCTATGGAAATCCATAGCCAAACCTCCCAACTCAAGATAGAAATCAGTCCAGGAATTTGTTAGGATGAAACTTCCGCCTTTTATTTTTAAAAAACACCTCTTAATATGGTTGGTGCGGGTGCAGCTCTATGACAGAGCGCCAATTGGCGCGCCCTCTTTGGAGGATTTTCCCCCTTGGCGCGAGGGCTGAACTATGGAACCGCGCCAATGGAAAAAGAGCTATTTTTATGGTTTTTTGCAGGGAGATGTTTTCAAGGCAATCAAAGCTCATCTTCAGAGGGATGCAATGAAAATATTTTCAAGTCTTGTCTCTGCTCACAGGTCACGGAATGAGCCCTCCAATGTGCGGGATGGGGATTGTAGGGACGGTGACAAATTGTTGTGTAACAAATTCCCCCTAAAGCATGAGGCCCGAGAGAGAGAGAGGGGTGAAATGCTTTACGAGAACATGCCGACTGAAAACACTGCCATCGGAAAACCTGCGGAATGAAGTACAACTGATGTCTCAGATACATGATATATATGAGTGGTATGCGCGCAGCCATCCATAACAGAGTGTACAATAATCTAGATCCAAGGCATGGACGCAGCCATCCAGTGAAGATCGATAAATAGACTCAGGTATGGTCGCAGCCATCCAATCAGTGAGTCATGTAAATAATCATAATAATCCACAATATCGCAGCCTGGATTACAATAGACACAATCCAAGGTCTTGCGCTCCATCTCGACCCGAACAAAGTACAAGTTCAAGCGTGCGAATATGTGAGCTGAAGTCGAACATGCAAGAACATCGTCTGATTACCAGCTAATGATGAAAGTTGTTAACAGACGCGAGAGGAACCACCAATAATGAAAATGGCCATCAAGGTACTATAGGTACAATCTACGGCATGTGAATCAATGAGCTGGCGTCGAACACTCATAGAATCACCCGATCGGAGGCCAGTGATGAAAACCTCACGTCGAATGCGACGAACCTGCCATTGAGGCATGCAAGCTCCAAGGTACCATAAGGGAGTCTCTAGACCATCTTCCTGGATAATGAGCTGAAGTCGACAGGAAGTAACCTTGATCGAAGGTGGGCCATAATGTTTCCCACATCATCGACACGAGACAGAGGAACATGATGTTTTTGTGAATCAGGATCATATGAGAATCAGAGGAAGGTTTATACTTTGCAGAGGTCAACTTCTTTTGAACATGTAAATGGCACGACAGTGGACTTGGCAGTATTTGACATTAACGGATCAGAGGTCATGGTGACAAGGCAATGAGCAGATGAGAGGTCAAAAAGGATTATCCAAACCCACGAAGGCAAAGTGAAAAACGAGATGAGATGTCCCCAACTCGACACGAATGCAGACAAGTGCCATGTTCAAGAGCGACATACTGTCGACACAACAACGATGCTGGTTCCATTTTTCCCCCACTATTTCTGGCGAGTACCCCAATTATTTTTTATAACAACCTTGAAGGGGATAACATATGCTTGTAATATAAGTCCGCCCTTCAGGCGAATCCATCCTAGTACATTTAATGAGCCCTAGGAAGGAGTGACTCGAATAACGTCATTTCGACTGAATCCAATGTCATCAGGGTTTAACGAGTCTGACAAAGGAAGAACTCGGCGTCTTTTCATATTTAGAGAGTTTGAAAAGACAGCAGAAAAGTAAACTCCAACGGTCCCTTTTTGTAGATAGTTCCTCGGACCCAAAAAGGTAGAAAACAATATCCGAGAAAACCTCCTAGTTGTGATAGGCTAGGGTATTCCTTTTTCGTAAATAATCCATCCCAGCCCGAAAAAGGGGTAAACGTATACTGGGTAGATGTTGATTTGTGTCCACTTTAACGAGATCGAAACGACAAGGGCCTCGGAAATATTTTCATGTTTAGAGAGTTAGAAAAGAGCTGAAAGGTGACTCCTCCTGGAGGAACGAGTGGTATAAAGGGTAGCTACTGGTTCCGGTAATTGTGGAACTGCTCAGAACATGATAGAAGTTGAGAGGCTGGCTAACAAGACCACTTATCGCAGCGATTCCTCGGGAATGGGTAAAACAACCAAGTGAAGGCATATGATCGACCAAGCAGATAGTGACGATGGAGTGAGAAAACCAAGGCTCATCTGGCAAAAACAGGCTGATAAAATGGCAATCATAAGAGGTAAAATGGGAATGGTTTCATTTTTACACAAGCTTGAAATCAAAAAAAATTTGCTTGAAGTTGGTTTCATTTTTACACAAGCTTGAAACAAAGATAAACTATGCTTGACACCGGTTTCATTTTTACACAAGCTTGAAACGGAAACAAACTATGCTTGAAAAAGTAAGCATGCCCCCAGCATGGTGTCTCAATTCGAGGTACATGCCCCTCAAGCTTCAGTCCATGCACCTGAGTAAACAGATGGAGGGAGTGAAGGTTCAAGCTACGAGATCATGAGAAAGACTCGACTGGGATTTTACGAGAACTTATCAAATACTCGAACTGAACGGGAACGTGTTTCATTGTTTTAACGAGGTTGACACATTAAAATAACTATCCTCAGAAGACCTTGTTTCATTTTTTAAGGAGCTTGACACAAGACAAGGAACTTTGCTCCGATCGACTTCATCCTAATGAACAAGAAGTCATCGCTTCCAAGAGTTCCACTCCCGATGGAAGGAAAACATCCTGGAAGTCAGGACCCAATGCCCCCAGCACCTGATGAACGACGGCATCATCACTGAGCACAGGCACGAGGTAGGTAGCCACATAGTTGACCTGCAGTGGGGCAGATACAACGGGTGGATAAAAACCAGGAAGGGATGATGGTGGGCCAGTTGCCACATCAGGACCAAAGAACGAAAGCTGATCAATGGTCACGATCTGTCCTTCATGTGGAAAACAGACCACACAAAAAAGGGAGGAGACAAGAGCTCCCATGGCATAGGTGTAATCGCGCCCCAAGATCAGATTGAAATCCAAGGGGCCTGGAACAACCATCACATCCATATGGACGGTTTTACCTCCCAAAGTAACAGGTAACCTTGGAAGGATCCCTAACGGTTGACTCTTTCTTCTATTAAACGCCAACAGATTCTGCGTAACAGGCGCAAGCGGCGGCGAACCGAAAGCTTGCCAGGTAGTTGAGGATAAAATACTAACAAACGCGCCTTCATCTATAATGGTGTTGGATACGACCAGACCAAAAGCCTATACTGTGATCTCGAAAGGCACATAAGACAGAAGGCGGTATCCCAAAAATCGACTCCAATCAAAGGAAGCGACCAAACTACTCGGAGGGGCTACCATCGAACCAAGATGGTCTTCCCCTAGTGTTACAAAAGAAGAAGAAGCATCCTCCACGACCTCCATCTCGAAGGTGGGAGGGGAATCCTTTGGGACCCCCATTACGGGAAGCAGAGGAGCAACTTCTTGAGGTATAGGGACAGAAGAATCTTTCTCTAAGTCCGAGGAATCTGAAGAAACAAGAAGGACTTGAGGGGTGTGAGATCCACTCTCCACGGAAAAAACCTGGTGTACCTTAGAAGGAACCAGCTCAACCGATCCCACGACCAATGGTTGGTCGGGAATGGATTCCTGAATTTGAATTTCCAGAGGAGCGAGATCAACCAAGGATGAATCTTGACCAATCGTAGGATCAGCTGGTGGAGGACTCAAAGAAAGTTGTTTGTAACTAGCCGGAAGGCATGGCTTAGAAACAGCCGAGTTGTCCAAAACTCGCTTGGCTTCATCCATATACGAACAAAGGTGAATGGCATGGTGCCCTTCACACAACTTACAGGGATTGGTGAGCTTACCCTGCTTCTTAGGAGCCTTACCAGCACCAGTTGAAGACGTGCCCCTAACCTGACTCCCAGAAGCCAAGGTCAACGGCGGGCGACCGTTGGACCATACTTCGAGCACCTTGGGAATGTCAGGGCAGTCTCGAAGAAGATGGTCTCCCGTACACAACATGCAAGGGAACTTGACTTTCCGTGGAGGGTTGGAAGGTTTATCAAGAGGAGACTTCTTAGGTGCAATAGCCGCGGAGCTAGCCTCTCCTTTATCTAACTTCTTCTTCTTTTTCTTCTTCTTCTTCTTCTTAGCCACTTGGTTACTTGAATCGATACTTTCACCAAGCGAAGTAGAAGGGGAAGATGCAGAAACAGGCGAAGAAGGGGAGAGGTCCACCTTGGAATCAACATGATGTTGTTCAGGCAGAGGAACTGATTGAACAGTAGCCGAGACATTCGGGATCATAGAGGTTGAAAACAACCAAACAAGCAACCCAGCAGTTAACCCAGGAAGGGACAACGTTGCCATGTAAGGAGCACCAACATTTCCAAAAGGAGGAAATGGACCAGGATTCTCATCGGAGGGGATTCCTTGGTTGGTGAACTCCAGAAAAGTTTCCATCAGAAACGATCTTCAGAACAACACCCTAAGGAAACTAACTTTAACCAGGAATATTTCGTGGGCAGTTAATTTTTATGACATTGAAACAAAACTCTACTGTTTCATATTTTAAGAGTCGAGAAACAGGCAAAAGGTGACTCTATCACTTTCAGATTGGAAACAAGCGTGAAAGGACAAGCGCTTGATGACCTTTTCAAATTTAAAGAGTCAGAAAAGATCGAAATGACTACTCAGGAATACTAGGAAAAAGGGTGTACCAAATAACCGTGAACTGCAATATACACCTTGGTTTCAAAATGAAAGAGAATTCAACCAAGGAATTAACGTACGTGCAGGAAATCTCCCCGAATGTTGTGTCCGGTGTATCACGGGTATAGGGCGGCAGACTCGACTTCCTATGGATAAAGGATAGAAACCTAGTGGGGTCTCCCTTTATATACGCGACGGTACGGGGAGCACAGGTCCGTACTAGCACTGTCTAAAACCAAGAGGCGAATGACAGCTACTAGGTTTAAAGACGCTGGAACACGTCTCTAGCCTAGACCTATAAATGTGTTTCGTTAGATTTCAATGCTGCCTTAGTGTAAATTGAGTGAATTTTAAAGTTGATCTTCAATTACATTTCAGTTTTCAGGCCCTAACGAATGTGCTATCTCAAAAATCTCCTAAATGCAAAACTACATGCCATAGTACATCATTTCGTTCGATGAAAGCTAGCTACAGAAGAGTCGAGAGCTTTTTACACAAACAAAATGATCAAAAGACAATCAGTGATATCTCTAATGCAGCTAATGAAACTAAAAACTTTTCTTCAAAGTTACTAATTACTAATAACACTGAAAATATTTTAAGTTGCACTAATCAACCAAAAGCAAAAGAGAATTTTTTTTTTTTTAAATTTTCAATGTTTGATAGCTAGATGCACTAAACAAACCGAAAACAAATGAGAAGAAATTCGAGAAATGATATTAAGAGAGCAAAAACAAGCAAATTTCACTCAATGGCATAAACAATCAGATCTCAAATCGACCAAAAGTCTCTCAAAACCAAGAAAAGTCCCAAAGACACCAATGAGCCGTGTGATCTAGGCCCAAAATGAAGCAAAGCGAAATTCGAATGAAAACGAAATCAGTCACTCAAAAAACGCAACAATATGATAGACAACTGTCAAACGAATGCAAGGAAGCAATCCCAAAGCCGACTGAATGAACGAAAACCAAAAACTCCCAAGGGAGGCTCGACTCACAAAGGCACCTAGATGCCCTAGGGCTCGTATGCAAAATCGAAAGAAATAGGTAAACAACCAAAGGAAGGAGGTTCCAACCAGTCAAACTAGGCTCCAGTGCACTCAAACAGCCGAAAAAACAAGATCAAAATCACAAGTCAGCCTCAGAAAGCATGAAACACAGCAAACCCTAATAGCTCACAGGATTGACGTGACTGTGAACTTGAAATTAGCGCCAGAAAGGCAATGGCGTGGGTGATACACAGGCAACCTGCGCTAATGGGCGCGACTGTCATGCTAAAAAGCGCGCCAGCCGAGTTTACTATGGAAAAATAACAAACAAGCAATCTCAGACACAGACAAGTGAAAACAAGGCTAAAACAAAGCCAAACAAACAGGAAAAACCAGTCCAAAGAGCTGGCCAAGCAAGCAAGACCAAGAAGTTGACCGGAAAGAGAAGACAAAACTCCAAGTTGTTCAGTCCGTAAACCAAACCGGAGATTGACTAAAGCAGCGTTGATCTACTCTGCTAATGCAGAGCAAAAGCGTTTCGAAGGCTATCTGGCTGTGCTTCAGACTCCGTCTATAGTTTACAAATCAAACAACAAGCTGAGTCCCCAGCGGAGTTGCCAAATTGTTGAGGAGGTAAATCCCCTTTGCGGACAGAGGTGATCCCTACTAGCCCAGATCGGGTCTAGCAACAATCAAACACGCTACAGTGCAGGTTCCTAATCGTAAATAAACCGACTTGCGAGGAAGGTTTACCTGGAATCCAGCGTTGTCGTTTGTAGAAGAGGTGGTGCTCCCGTTCCTTTGCCCTGGCAGATCACAATCCTCACGATCTCCGTGATCGGACACCTGCACATGCAAGAAACAACACAAACGCAAGCATAAAATCCAGTACATACAACTATATGTCAGTCGAAGAGGCCATAACTCATGAACATGATCAAGAACAAGAGTGGAACCATAACCGATAGTCGCTTATCATTAAAGAGTCAAAAGAAGAATACAACCATAGCTTCGACGCAGCACTCTCCTTTAGCGGGTCGTCAGCACAACATGTCTCGATAAAGCCTGTCAGGGATGGGACAAGCCTCTCTCTCCGGATACTTGGCAATAGCCTCCTTGCTTGGATTTGGCCTTAAGGGAATCAAGAAGGCTCTTGCAGCATAAGGATGTAAAAGTTGTTGGGAACTTGGAGATTCTGGAACTAGCTTGCAATGGAAATGGGCAAGCTTTTATAGAAGGAGGAAGGGGAGTTGGGATCCCTATAATTATGGGATTGGCCCTATCATCAAGGAAGCTTCCATGAGAGGTGGAAAACCACTTCCTCTCTATGGAAATCCGTAGCCAAACCTCCCAACTCAAGATAGAAATCAGTCCAGGAATTTGTTAGGATGAAACTTCCACCTTTTATTTTTTTAAAACACCTCTTAATATGGTTGGCGCGGGTGCGGCTCTTTGACAGAGCGCCAATTGGCGCGCCCTCTTTGAAGGATTTGCCCCCTTGGCGCGAGGGCTAAACTATGGAACCACGCCAATGGAAAAAGAGCTATTTTTATGGTTTTTTGCAGGGAGATGTTTTCAGGGCAATCAAAGCTCATCTTCAGAGGGATGCAATGAAAATATTTTCAAGTCTTGTCTCTGCTCACTGGTAACGGAATGAGCCCTCCAATGTGCGGGATGGGGATTGTAGGGACGGTGACAAATTGATGTGTAACAACAAGGTTATGGCTTCCATAAAGTCGAACTAAGTCCCATCCCAAAAGGAGGAAAGACTCATTTTTAATGTTGTGTTCAAGGGCGACATAACTGACTCTTGCTGCCATCGAATTTTGAAGAAAAGTCTTGTTCCTGCTCTTTTTTTAAATATATAATTTCTTTTTCTTTTTCATATTGAAAGCCTGAAAAAAGAATAAAAGAATTCCTATAGTACAATTGAAAGAACAAGTGTTAAGGGAAAGTTCACTAGTTCCAAGAATGTTATTTCCACGAATAAAGGGTGTCAATTCGTAGAGGCTAATGAATTTATGGTTTGAACTTGCAGAAAAGTCATGGTGAAAAGTGGCTTATACACGAGTCGAAATGAATTTGGCTTAGGCTAAAAGGTACAATTAGTCAATATGCAATGCAGCATTTCAAATCAACACATGGAAGCCTCTAGGATATAAAGTCAGAAAAATAACGAAAAATAATAAGGATTAGGCTTCAACGGAAAGTCACGGTGGGACTAAAGAGGACTCCCGAGCCTACACAATACTTGCAGCATGGGAAACATATGCTAGCAAGGATATAACTAGGAAGCTCATGGAAGGAGTAGATCTACCACTATGTTACGACTTTATAAGATGGCGAGTGAAAAAGGTTTAAAAATCGCAACATAATGGGGTCGATCCTATGGAAAAATATCGCAATATGAGGTCAAAATGCATAATGCAATGGAAAAGTGATTTCTTAACCTATATGCCAGTGACAAAAACTATACTTGCCACAATAGGTCAGTGATAGTGGAGTCGAAGTGGCGGAAAAACATAACTAATTTCTCATTTAACCTAAAAAACATCATCTCCCAACACTTCAAGTGAAAAGTCAAAAAGTTCAAAAAATTATAAAGTTAAAAATAATGAACTTTATAAGTGGGTTTTCAAATTTTGATTATAAAATAACTTTTAGACTCACCAAAAATTATTTTTTACCTTTCCAAGTGTTGAGAAGGGGGCTCTGGAGAAAATTTGGGCAACCCAATGTGATCAAATCCACCAATGAATTCATCAATCGCGGTCTCTAGCTAATTCTAAACCCTAAAATTATCCATTTGATCACAAATTTTATGAAATGATTTGATATTTATAGGGATTTAACTTCTCGGCGTGTACGCGGGTTGACACTTTCAAAACCACATGTAGAAAGCCTTACACACAAGTTTACAAAGACAAATTTGTGTGTATACGCGTCTGTCTTTTAGAAAATCCGCGTATGCTCAAAGTGAGTTTGAAAATAATAAATTCTAAGGAATGAAACCTCCCAAATTGCAAGATTTCAATCATTTGGAGAGAGAGAGAGAGAGAGCACAATGATGTTTATAATGAGGTTTTGAATGATCGAGAATCGTTGGATGCACTAATAAATTGCGGATTGCTCATATTTTTCATGATTCCCTACATGAAAATACAAATTCGACTATTGAAAATTCTAATTCATTATTGGGACCTAGAGTAGGAGATTTTTATGATTGATCATATGCCTTTACAAATCGAAGTAGAGGATATCTACTTCATAATAGGACTTTATCGAAGGGGAGAAGCATTTGAACAGAGAGGGAGGGCCCAAGGAGGCCTTAACATTGAATATTATATAGCTATGTACTCTAAACCAGATGCTGACAAGGTTGGATCACAGGTTCTGATAAAAAACAGCATACTCGTGCTAATCAAAATCATCATCTTCACTATTGTCAGGGTAGCAGGTTCAGCCTCATTACATCAGGATTCACGGCCTGCTATGTTCTTGGCAGTAGAGTGCCTACGAACAGTTGTCTATGATTGGTGTACAACACTCTTGAGCAAAATGAAGAAGCAATTAACATCCGTCAGACAGGGTAAAACAAATAACTTTGGCTATGGAAGCGTCCTTTGCTCGTTATTCTTCAAGCAGATTACAACACTTTGTCTTAGAGTTTATACTACCATTAGCAATCCCAGAGATCCTAAGATGGCCAGATGGCCAAATTTTATCAAGCGACTTGGCGGAGGTGAAGCCACTCGAGCGCCCTTTGATGACGAGTTCTTCCTTTAGTGGGAGCAACAAGTCATGGCCATAGATGATTACCCATATTCAAGTTTAGACTTTTGAGCAGACCCAGAGCCATTACTTCCAACAAGAGTTGCATGGGGAAACATTGGTAAAATTTTGATTTTAATTTATTTTATTTTTTTAATTTTTGAATATGATCTTAAGAAATTCAAATTATTTTTTTTGTGAAACAAAAATCTTACAAGATTAAATTATCATGATGCAGATATTGGACCAGTGAGACATGAGGGTCAACCAAGGCACAACTGTTGCGGGAGAGACATGGAGAGAGAAAAAGTTGAGTCTGAGAGAGTCCTCCATGTCGTTCAGAGGAACTTGGAGAGTTTGACTCTCCAAGTACCCATGGTAGAAATAGAGGATATCCCTGAGGCTATATATATATGATTGTTAGGAGTACCACGAGAGTGGGTGCGACTCTTTTGACAAGTGTCGAATACCATCATCTTCTTCCAAGATGCTCATCCACGGCAAGGCCCACAGCCTTAGATTTAGATGACTAATATTTTTGACATATGGACATGATTGAGATTAAAGCCCTAATTTTGTAGGACATTTTTCCAAATTTTGTAATATTTTGACATATTATTCTTATCTATATAGAGAGATTTTGTGATGGTTTGATCATATTTACAATGATTTTGTGATATTTTTATTTCAATGTGATGAATGATTAATATTCCAATTCAATACTTCGTTAGCTATAGAATTAGAAAATGTGTTTTCTGATCATGGAATATGAAAGAAAGTAATAAAATAAAATGATCTTTGTAATAATCTCACTATCATAGATTGGCGATGTTATGAAGGATCCCTCACACGATAAATGTTATTCAATGGAGACACAACCAGTTTTGAATCCAAATAAACCACTAATGATTCAATACCATAAGATATTGCTTCAGATAGTAAATTGAAGGCAACATTGTATTCGGCCATATTATTGGAAGCATGATCAATACATATGCCTCTTGAGACTAACAACTGATTAGATGGACAATATATTACTTAAGCGGCGGAATCTAAGTTCTGAGTATGTTTACTAGCACCAACGGTGAATCCTAAGTACACCAAATCACCCATCGAAACCTGCCAAATCAAATCAAAAATATCATCATCACCACGAAACCATAGACAGAAACAAAAAAATATGTACAATATTTACAAAACAAATAAAATGCTAGGAAAAATCTCAGGCATAATACTACTTAGGATAGAGCACATTTATGGGCTTCGACGGCACATTTCCCTCCAAGTCAACCAATTCATACGCACCCTTCTTCAAGATATTTTTAACGATAAAACGATCATACCACATGGGTTTGAACTTACCTACCCCTAAGGTGTCTATATCTTGTTCATAGACCAAGAAAAGGCCACCTTCAGATAAAACCTTATGTCATACAGTCTTTTCATACTCGGCTTTTACTCTTTTTTTATGAGCTTCAATATTTGTGGTTGCATCCCACAGCTACTCATCGAGATTTTCCAAATGAATAAGGCATTATTCAAGACTTGAGGTGTCTGAAAGAAGTTGGAATGCTAATTTGAGAGATGGAATCTCAAATTCCACAGGAAAGATTGATTCCAATCCATAAACTAACTTAAAATGAGTAAAACCCATAGTGGTCTTGACAGACATCTGGTGTGCCCAAAGCGTAGGATATAACATGATGTGTCAGTTGGAATTAACTTTATTTTGTAGGATAGTCTTAAGGGATTTGTTAACGACTTCTACTTCAGACCATTAGCCTAGGGGTAATAATGAGATGAATTCTCCTGTCGAAATCCCAATTTCAACTTCAACTTAGACATCATCTTATTCTAGAAATGACTGCCATGGTCAGTGGCAACATCTTTAGGAATACCAAAGCATGAAATGATTTGATTGAACGGGAAAATAGATATTGTTTCACCATTGTTATTGACACTCGGCATAGCTTCGACCCACTTGGTGAATTAGTCTACTACTACAATAATATACTTGTGGCCCTTAGCCGCAGTCGGGTTGCAAGTAGTAAAATCAATACCCCACATAGTGAATGGACCAACAGTGATGACAGGAAAAAGTGGAGCTCGATGAGCGTGCACTTTTCGAGTATATACTTGACAAGGATGGCACTTTTTGACCACTTCAATACAATATTTGAAAAGTGATGGTAAAAAATAGCCCGCATGCAACAAAAAAATGGGTTGTACTGAGCCCAGATAGATGACCTCCACATGCTTTACTATGGCATTCTTTCAAAACAGACTCAGCTTCTTCTAAGGTTAAACAACATCTAAGGATTGAGTCAACCCTGCGACGATATAAAGTATCACGGATGATAAGATGATTTTTAGCTAGTTTATGTAATTTCCTATGTTCATCCTTAGAAAAAGTCCAAGGGAACTTCAAAGTCTAGAGATATACAATGATGTCTCCATACCAAGGATCTTGTGAGGAGATGAGAAAAATATGCTCATCGGGAAATGACTCTTCATAAATGACATCTCTTTCACAAGGAAATTCTGAAATCAATTATGTGAATACTAAAGATTTTTTCGACTTAGCTGACATAAACTTGAGATCAAATTCTTGCAAAATGAAAATCCATTTATTATATTTTCCCCCAATCACTTGCCTATTGAGAGAAAATTGAAATGGGTTGACGTCGGCCAGTTCAAATGTTTTTCTATGCAGAATGTAATGATAGAGTCGCTAGAAAAAATGCATTGCTGCCAAAAACAATTTCTCGATGTGAGAATACCTAAGTTCAGGACCGACCAAGCCACCGCTTAGATAATAGATCACATGCTCCCTAATAGAATTTTCTTCATGAACTAGAACCATACCAATGGTTGATTCTACTGCTACGAGATACAAGAGGAAATCCCTGCTATAATCGGGTGCAATCAAAAGAGGAGCAGAGGTCAATGCAATTTCCAAAGCATCGAATGAGTGTTGAACGGAATTTTCCTAAATAAATGGAACTCCTTTCTTTAGTAAACGCATATATCCTTTTGTAATCTCGACATAGTTTACAATAAATCTCCTTAAAAGATTTCCTTTTCCTTAGAGACTTTGAAGTTGACGGACACTCGATGGGGGAGGAAACTGAAGTATTGCCTCGACCTTGAATGGGTCTACACATATCCCTTCATTAGACACGATGAATCCCAATAACCGACCAGATGTAATTGCGAAAACACATTTATTAGGGTTCAACTAGAACTTATAGTGACTACATATCTCAAAAATCGAACGAAGGTGCTTGAATGTTCCATTATCTTTCGAAAACGAGCTGCTAAATCATCCAAATAAGCTTCAATTATGTGCTTGATGTTGTGGAAAGCATAGGACATGGCCCGTTTAAAGGTAGCTCCAGCATTTTTTAGCCCAAAAGACATTTTCCTATACGCAAACGTACCCCAAGGGAAAATAAATGTTGTCTTATATTTATCTTTAAGATGAATAGTTATTTGATTGTATCTGGAGAATCCATCCATGAAGGAAAATATTTCATTTCCAGCACACTCGTCAATGATATGATCGATAAATGGAGTAGGGAAATTATCTTTAGAACGAGCTTTTTTTCAAATCCCTAAATTCGATGCAGACCCGGATCATTCCTTGCTTTTTATCAATAGGGAATGGATTTGAAACCCACTCAGTATATGAAACCTGCCTTAAGCATTTTTTATACCTTAGCCTTAATAACCGCATCTTTCCTAGGATTAACTTGTCGAAGCTTTTTCTGTACAGGTTTTTCATTTTTGTATGTATTGATCTCATGTTGAACTATCAAAGGATCAATTCCATGAATTTCTTCATAATACCAAGAAAATACATCTCGAAATTGTTTAAAGAGATCGGTATCGATTTTCTTTTTTTCAAGGGAGCATTCAACTCCAATGAAGACATTCTCGATACTATTGGGATTCCTGGAAATGTTCAACGGAGTGGTTTTAGAAATATTAGACATGTTACCTTTGGCGAAAATATGTGATGGAGCCAAATGGTTTAATATTTTATGAACACTTCCAGTCGAAGAACTAGAAAACTTGGACACAACTTCACGCAAATTAAGGAGAAAATATGACCGATGATGCAAATCATCCCATGGTCTTTCTATACCAGTCATTGCTTCTAAAATTGTTTCTTCGGAAGGTAAAACAATCTCTAGGCAGCCCCTAGCCGAAGTAAAATCAACTATCCAGACGAGAGCCACATCTCCATCTGTATCCTTTGATGGGGGAGGAATGGTGTTAGTTCCCTATAATATTAGTCTAGCCCCTTGTTATTGTTAGTGTAGCCCCATTATTTTTATTTTTATTATGTGCCCCATAGATGTAGCCCCAATATTGTTACTGTTGTGCCCATGTGGTCCCCATATTGTTATATTATGACCCCTTACAATCCTATATATCAAAGGTAGGTTTTTTCATTTGTATCATCCAAGAATTGTTCATTTATGTGATTTAAAGGAGGTCTCCCCCTTGAAGAGGCTCATTTCTAAGTCGTTGATATCTCTTTTCTTCTATTTTGAGAGTTGGTTTCATAACATTTGGTATCAGAGGTTTAGATTCTAGGGTTTTTCTCCTGCAAATAGATCATCATATAATTTTCACTATAATTTTTTTTCTACGAAGGTTCAGAAGCTAAAAAAACCCATTTGAGCCGAAATTCGAAGGAACGTCGTGTAAAAATTTCAAACCTTGGTTCGCAATATTTTCGAAGATATGATCTGTGGAAGTTAGGGTTTTTGCAGGCTCTAGAATTTCATCTCAAACAAGTGACCAAGGGAAAATCTTCATAAATTTTGTTTCATACATCAGATTGGAATTCTGTAAAAAGTTGTCAAAAGTGCATTGTCTGTAGTTTCTTGTGTATCTATTCTAGAGCCGAAGGTCAAAATAGTGACACGTGGCACGCCATACAAGTTCATTCTACTGAACCAACCCATAATTAGGTCATTGTGGGAGATTGGGGATAACTTTTCCTTGAAGAATCAAAATTAGGTCTGACCTGTGGCATTAGAAAGAAGACTTAGAGGGATACCATGGGACTGAATTTCAGGTCTTGGAGATCCTAAATTACAAAGTTACAACCGTTTCAATATCGATCTCCTAAAATTAAAAAAAAAAGGTGTGTATTTTGTTAGTATGAATCCTTTGTCAAAGTGTACGAAAAAGGACCACTTTAGCTACGCATAACTAATAGCCCTAACAACAAAAGTGGCTGCCAATATCTTTAGATCTGTGGTTAGTTATACAAGAAAAGAGCTGCAAAATACCAGATCTATGCATGGAAAGACATTAAGCAGTAAAAACAAGGGTTTGCTCCATATACCAATAGACAAGACAAGAACAATTTTTGAAAGAATTTTTGTATTAATAGGGCACCTGTGAGGAAAACTAGAAGGAGTATCCAATTCCCCTCAGTGGGATGGGTTCTTGGAAGTCCTCAACACTTCAGATCTAAGATTTCTCTCTCTAGTTGATGTAGAAAACCCAATGCAAAGAGTAGAGCTCAATGGGAGCAAATGATGGAGATATGTGACCAAGTGTATAGATCCGGAGTGATCTAATAGGCAACAAAAGGTGAAGAATGGTAGGAAAAACCCTCCTATTTATAAAAAAATATTGGGTCATTCTAGATCTTGGTGCATGGGTTAACCAGATCTAGATCCACTTTTTATGGAATATTTTATTATATTTGTTGGAGGGAAAAGGTATTTGACTTGGGTCAAATTCCTTAATTTGTTAAAAATAAATAAATAAATGATTTATTTATCTTTTTAAGGAAGTGGTTAGAAGATAATCAAATAAATAATGATTTATTTAATTATTTAAGGAGGTGGTTGAAAGATAATTAAATAAATAGTGATTTATTTAATTATTTGTGGGTGATTTTGTCATATTTAACAAGGAATATCATCTAAATAAGGTTTAAATGATTATTCCTAGAAAATAATAAGATAAATAAAGGTTTATCTAATTAATTTCTTTGATTTTGGGTTAAACATGACTGGGAATAATAATTAAATTATGGTTTAATTAATTATTCCATGAGGAAAATCAAACAAATATGGGTTTGTTTAATATTTCCTTTTGGGGTTTCCCGTTTTAACATAGTGAAAGCAGTTTTACTTAGGGTAAAACTGGTCTTACATGGTGTACTTGGGTCCATCTAATGATAATAGGTTAGATGACCAAAAAATGGTGTAATAGATTGCCCCCCAGCGTGCGAGTGTCAGGAGCAAATCGTATGACCGAAGTACGTTGTAAGAACACAATCACTAGACAACAAAAGGGGTGTCAGAGAGAGAAATGTGAGGTAGATAGTGTGCTGAAGGACTAGACCCTGAGGAGACGAGACTCGCAGGTGCAACAAGTCTCTTTTTTATGAGAGGGTACCTGTGCTGAAGGCGGCGGGGGAGGCATACCTATGCCCGCCGAGACAAAGTACAAAAGAATAGTGTGTCCAGTAAACAAGGGACCGAACCATAAAATACAGCTGGCATAATCATGAGCCAAATAAAAATACAATGAGGATTCCCACATACATGTTGTGCCTGGGATAACAGCCAGGACTTGTACAATAATATCTGAGTACATGAGATACAAATACAACCCAAATGCCCCTGCAAATGGGGAAGGGCTCACAAAATCTGACTGATACATGCAAATCGAAGAGGCGTTGCAAGTGGCTATGGCCAACATCATCAAATATCTGGAGCTGCATCGAAGGCTGCAAAGAAGAGGTCATCCGGGCATGTGGGGGGCTACCTGCAGGGCCACCCCCTCATGAGGGTTGAAACATCTCACCCACACCCGGGAATCATCAAGAGCTGCTGCTGGATCACTGGACCATCAAGTATACGAATCTCGATCATGCTGAAGGAGCTGGAGAAACAATCAAGCCAAAGGGAAAGGAGATATCCCTTTGCCTGATCCGAGGCACTAAACAAGAGTGGAAGCTGGAACCAAGGTACACAGCCCTCTAGACCTGGCTTCTGGAATAAATGAGATGATGTCGGCAGAAGGAGGTCCGCCATAGTTGAGGCAATGAGAGACCCTCAACTAAGGCACGAGAGAAAAGAGTAGAGCGACGGACAGACTGACACTAATGATGATAGTGAAGTGGAAAGGACTGAGTAGCTAATGGATGAATTCCCTTGCTAGAGCATAAAGGGCATGAATGACATGGCAGCGACTGACACAACATCATCAGGGATGGGGGACAGTGGAACTGAAGGTCATAATGTGCGACACAAGAGAGAGACCAAACAATGACGGATGGAGGGCTATAGCAGGGTACAAAGGGACTCGGTATAGACTCCATGGAGGGAATGATAACTCAACTTGGATGCTCTAGACAAGGGAAACTTGATGGTGCTGCCACACAGTAAAGGCCCCAGTGGGGGACCGTGGAAACATGAGTACAAGGTGGGAATTCATGACGAAAATTGACATGAACATGGGCGAGTATGGAGGCGAATTGATGCCCCAAATACAAGTGTTGTAAGTGAGGAAATTCGATTTAAAGTGTAGGTGAAGTGGCCCTTCTTGGACAAAATGGGTCCGGGTGAAGTAGCAAATCATAAAAATGAAAAAACAGATGCTGGCTATCTAAAAGAAAATAAAACATGCATTTCAGAAGGGAAATGCTAAGGTAATATTTCTTAAGATAGAGTGCATTGTGAGGATTAGGAAGGGGGTGGCCTTCGAAATCCTCTAAGAGGTATGCCCCCTTACTGAGGTCCTTACTAATGATGTAAGTACCTAGCCATAATGAGTCAAACTTCCCATGACCAAGGACATCATGGGCCTGGTCATATACTAGAACAAGGTCGCCTTCGTGAAAAGTGCGAGGCTGGACTTTTCGGTCATACTAATCTTTGGTGCGCTTTTTGTCCACTTCCATGGTTTGCAAGGCAACACGGCAGTCTTCGGAAGCGCACTCAAGCATGATAAGTCGTTGTTCTAGAGGTTGGGTGTCAGGGAGAAGTTCAACGGCTAGATGTAGAGAAGGAATTTCACACTCGATCGGTAAGACTGCCTCCTCTCCAAAAACCAGGTGGAAAGGAGTAAACCCGGTGGCGGTTTTAACAGAAGTTCGATAGGCCCACAAAGCAGGGAAGAGAATGAGATGCCAGTTGGTTTTGTGCTTATTCACCATTCGTTGAAGCATAGTTTTGAGGATTTTGTTGACTGCTTCAACTTGGCCATTACCTTGGGGGTAATAGGAGGAGGAATATTGGTGCTCAAAACCCAACAGTGAGGATAGCTCACGCCATATCTCATCTTCGAAATGTTTGCCATGGTCAGAGACCAGTTTTTTGGGAACCCCGAATCGAGCTATAACATGGTTAAAGAAAAAGAGGGCCGCGGTAGCTGCCGTGTTGTTGAACGTTGGCATGGCCTCGGCCCATTTGGTGAAATAGTCAACCGCCACGATGATATACTTATGGTTACCAGCGGATGGTGGGCGACACTCCATAAAGTCGATGGCCCATTTACAGAAGGGGCCGGTTGAGACGACCGGATGGAGGGGAGCTGGTGGAGCTCGCGCCTTAGGGGCGAAATGTTGGCAATTGGGACAATGTTTAACTGCCTCAATGCAATCACTAAAGAGAGAAGGCCAAAAATACCCAGCGCGCATGACTTTCTGGGCAGTAGCGAGACCGGAGAGGTGGCCACCGCAAGCGCCGCTATGGCAGGCATTAAGGACCTGTTCAGCTTCAGCGTGTGTGAGGCAACGACGAAGGACGGTGTCAACCCCGCGACGATATAGGTCGTCACCGATAAGGAGGTATCAGGGGGCTTGGTGTCGGATGCATCGGCGAGCCTCACGATCAAGGTGAAGGGCAAACTTTTGGGTTCACAAGTAAGTAAGAATGTCGCCATACCATGGGTCGTCGGCAGTAATGGAAAATAAGTGTTCATCAGGAAAGTCATCATTAACTGGGGTGTCTGGCGCTCCGGTAGGTAATTCAGAAATGAGCTCAGCGAGGGCTAAGCCTTTCTTACTTTTTGGTGTGACGAATTCAAGGTCGAATTCTTGGAGAATAACGACCCAACGGGCGTATTTCCCAGTGAGGATACGATGACTCAATAGGAAATCCAAGGAGTTGGAATTAGTCACAACCTTGGTGGAGCGCATGAGGATATAATGACGAAGTTTTTGGACTGAGAACACTACATCCAATGCTAATTTTTCTTCGAGTGAGTAGGAAACAGGGGGTCCTACAAGGTTCTTACTGACGTAATAGATTACATTCTCGATACCATTGTCATCTTCCTGGATAAGGACTCCAGCGACCGAATAGGTGGAAGTGGAGATATACAGGATGAAGTCCCGATCAAATTCGGGAGGACGGATCAAGGGAGCGGATGTGAGAGCCTGCTTGAGGGCATCGAAAGACTCGTGAGCATAGGAATCCCAAACAAAAGGGATAGAAGATCGGAGGAGTCTAAGGAACCCATGTGCAGTGGTGGCGTAGTCAGGGACGAACCGTCGAAGAAAATTAGCTTTGCCTTGGAGACTTTGGAGCTGGCGGAGGGTAAGTGGAATGGGAAGTTCAAGAATGGCTTGAACTTTCAAAGGGTCAAGAGTGATACCATCCTTAGACACGATGAAGCCTAAGAGACGGCCGGAAAGAACGCAAAAAATGCATTTCAACGGGTTAAGGCGGATATTATACTTGCGACATCGGAGGAAAATGGTACGCAGATCGTGGAGGTGCTACGCCCGATGCTTAGAACGCGCAGTGAGGTCGTCCAAATAATCAAGGATAATGTGAGATAAGTCATGGAAACAATAAGACATGGCCCGTTGAAAAGTGGCGCCGGCGTTTTTGAGGCCGAAAGGCATGACCCGGTAAGCAAAAGTTCCCCACGGACTAATGAACGCGGTTTTGAGTGGATCGGCAGGACGGATAGCAATTTGGTTGTATCCAGAGAAACCATCCATAAAGGAGAGAACCTCATGCCCCGCACACTCGTCAATGATTTGGTCAATGAACGGTGTGGGGAAATTGTCTTTGGGACAAGCTTGGTTCAAGTCGCGAAAGTCCGTGCAGACACGGATGGTGCCTTGTTTCTTGAGAACGGGAACTGGGTTGGACACCCAAGTGGTGTATTCAATGGGGTAAATGAAACCAGCCTGCTTAAGCTTTTCGATTTCGGCTTTGATAGCGTCACGTCTGGAAGGATGAATGGGTCTCAACTTTTGATGGACTAGTTTGGCATCCGGCCATGTATCGATATGGTGTTCGACAATGGCGGGATCGAGTCCAGGCATTTCAAAATAGGACCAGGCGAAAATATCGCGGAATTCTTTGAAAAGCTTGGTGTAAGCTTCGATTTCTTCCAGGGTGCATTGAGCACCTAAGGTGATATATTCCTGGATACCTGGTGTGATTGAAATGTCAATTTTGATGGTAGGAAAGATGTTGGCCATGTTTCCTTCTTCGAAAGCATTAGGGGCAGGGATGGGGTTTTTGAACCAATCGACAGCATTGGGGATGAAGTCTTTGGTTTCCACAGAAAATTGGTCATGGGACTGCTGTGGGAGGAAGTATGCGCGATGGTGCATATCATCCCAGGGAAAGTCCGAGTTGGTCATGGCTTCCATAATTTCTTCATCGGATTGGAAGATGGGAAGACTGGAGGAAGAGGGGTCACCCGAGGAAGCAGTGATGTGTGATGGGTCATCAGGAGGAGAAGGGCTCATATGTGTGACATCAACAGATCCAAGGTCGGCTGAGGAGCCGAGAGGATCGGCAGGTTGAAGGGCGGGTGAACTATCTCACAAGGATGATGACAGGTACAAAATGGTGGTTGACGGCTCCATTGGCTCGATAGCGGGAGGAGGAATGTGAATGGGGGTAGGAAGGTCCTCTGGTCCTATTGAAGTGGCCTTGAATTGGCGGTACATGTCCAAGGAGGAACGATACTCGTCAAGGCGGGGACAGAGGTGGGTGTAATGGCCGTGAAAATCGCACAAGGCACAAGGGTGGTTTGTGCGCAATTTTTTGAGTTTCGGGATAGAGTCTGGGATAGTGACGTAGACTTCTGGGATGTCAGAGTCGGGAAACGTCTCGTTGACCAGAATCTTGAGGTGCGGAAATTCAGGACACATATGAGTGGCGTGACCGACGATATCACACAAAGCGCATTGGATGGCGGAATTTGGTGGTCGCAGAGGGGTAAGATTTGTCGGGGCGGCCTGGTCCTGATGGGTTGCCCCCTTACGAACTTTTCCTTTCTTTCCGGGGGCTGGCACCACAGGGGTAGGGTCCTGTGGAGGTGCTGGGGGCCCGGAGGAGGTGAGGGGGACTGGTTGAACCGGTGTCAAAGCAAGGTAAGGTTTGGGGTGACCGGGAGGGGTAGCGGCTGGAGGGTCAATGTACCAGACAGGTATGCCGAGGGTCAGGTTAGGGAGAGAGAGGGTGGCCATGACGGGGACAGAAAATACTCCGAGAGGGGGAGCCACGAAAGGTATCTGCCCAGCAGGGTGATGACCAGGAGGGACGGCTCCGAGGTGGTTAAGGCCAGGGGGAACCGTTCCAGAAGGATAAAGGGGTTCGGGGATACCAGCTGTAGGGGGAGGGCCAGAAGGAGGAGGTCCAGCTGGCTGAGAGGAATGGCTAGGAGCGGGGTGCGGAGGGCAAGGGGGAGGTTGCTGACTAGCCGAGGCAGGCCGCTTAAGAGCAGCCTGAGACGATTGCATCATGCAAATATTCGATAAGCTGGGATCAATGATAGAAGCAGGAGGAAGGTTAGGGAAAGTTCCAAGCAGGGAGGAATATTTGTAAACGCCGGGGCAGACACTGGTCAAGGAATCGACGGTTTGCTTGTTGGCTACAGAAGAGATGGTCGTCTCAGGTGAGGTCTGAGATTTTGGCTCATGATATGTCAACTAGTCAATGGTGACTATCTTTCCATTATGGGGGAAAGACATCTTGCGGAAAACCGCGGATGGGACAGCAGACATAGCATAGGTGTAGCTTCGCCCCAATAGAATTTTGTAGTCTAGCGGGGCGTCGATGACTTCGACGTCAACGCAAACAGTCTTACCGGCGAGGGTGATAGGAAAATTACGAAACAGGCCAATGGGCTGGGAGGCATGACCGTCCCATGCTCGAAGGGTGATCGTGGAAGGGGCCAGTTCAGGGGATCCGAGTTGCTTCCAAACCGAAGCGGACATCACGCAGGTGGATGCCCCCTCATCAATGATACACCGGGACACGTTGGCGTTCCGGATTTTGACTGGGATTTGGAAGGCGACGAAAGGAGGGAGAGGAGGATGGTCCGATTGAGTGGCGTCGAAAACAATCATTTGGTCATCAGCAGGATCTACAGCGCCCACGGCAGATAGTAGAGCCTTCTTTTGGGAAGGGCATGACTGGAGGAGTTCCAGTGTGGAAATGGCGGCAGGAGATTGCACCAAATCATCTACTATGCTATACGAATGGGCAGCTCGACTGGGAGCAGCGTTTCGACGTAGTGGGCCCTTAGGTATCTTGGTATGAACCTCAACTTTTGGTTGAGGGATATGTAAGGGGCCACTGGGTGACGAAAGAGGCTCTGGAGAACCTGAAGAAGGAGGCTCGGGAGCAGACTGATCAGGAGGCTTGGAGTACTGGCGAGACCGAGTTTGAAGGTGAAGATCGACGAACGGATTAGGATCGGAGTGCATCATAGGGATCTGGTAATCAGAGGAACCAGAAAGGGAAGAGGGGGTGGCTACCTGGCTATCGGGCGGTTGGGTAGCCACGAATCTTTGCTGAGGGAAAGGATCAGTAAACACAGTTGGCTGGGTAGTGGCCACATTCAGAGGAGCATGAGGGGAGGCGTGTTGTCCACGCAATGTGGCTTGAGACTCCCACATCTGCCGCATCTGGGGTAATAGAGGACAATCGTGGGTGTAATGACCATAAACACCGCAACACGAACAAGGCTTACTTGTGCGAAGCAGCCTGTCTGGCTTGGGCTGAGTGCCCTGTTGCTGGTTGGCAGTGTTAGGGTCCACACTAGGATTGGGTCCACGAGTACCAGGGGAAGATTGGTTTGGATTGCCTCTCCGCCTTATTTGAGAAGAAGGGGGATTAGTCGCGCCCTGCTGTGCAAATACTTGCCCTGGAGGGGGTTGTAGGTGCTGGTGCTGGGCTTGAGGAGGCAAGGGAGGAGGAAACGCATATGCTGGAGGAGCTGGCGCACCAGGCTGCGGATAAGGGTAATGGGTAGGTTGGGCAACATTGAGGTAAGCAGGAGGTTGGGCAAAAGGAGGAGGCATGCTGTATCCTGGATACATGCTACCGGGAGGGGGAAGAGTGCAGGAGGAGCTGGCCCCTCCCTGAGGGAGACCATAGCCCATAGGAGGTTGAGCGTATGGATGGGAAAGGGCTCCAACGATACCGTCGGCGGAATGAGATGCCCCCGGGACGTTAGCGCCACCGGGCCTGGGGAGGTCAGGAAGAATGGTATAAACATAACCAGATTGAGCGTAGATCAGGTCATATTTCAAGGCTATTTGGAGGGTGGCTTCTTCAGTTTGAGGAAAGTGAGAGGCGACATCTTTGCCGATGGGAGTAGGAAGGGTGCGAAGGAACCATTCCATGTAAACCCGATCTTCGAAGGGAGGGGCTCGACATAAGCTCCGTCTTCTTCGCCATTCCTGAACATGGGCGGAAAGGCGTGTTGAAGAGGATTGCTTGAAGGAAGTCAAGAGCTCCGTGCCAATATCGTATCGGAGAGGGAGCTGGAAGTACGACAAAAAGGCTTGGGCAAGAGTCTCAAAGGTGGTATGGGTAGAGGTGGCTTGTTCGACATACCATTTAGAAGCTTTGCCGGTGAGCGTGCGTTGGAACAAACGAAGACGGATGGAGTCATCGGTAATGGAATTGGAGGAACACCACATGTGGAAAGATCGGACATGATTGGTTGGATCTTCGCCATTAAGGCCCGCAAACTTAGGGATGTCGGAGGGGAGCTTGGTTGGCATAGCGAGCCAATTAGCATTGTGGTGAATGGGGTCATTGATCAACTGATGGAAATCAGGGAGGCTGAGGCCTACAATGTACGGCAGCACAGGGGTGGCCGGGGTAGTTCCTGTGGTGGTTCCGCTAGTATTAGGGCCGGCATTAGGGTCGGGAGAACCACTAGCGTTAGGCCCTGGACCAGACATAGTGATGGTGATAGGGGGATAACCAGGAGGAGTAGGAGAACCTGATGAATCAGGAGAGGAGTCGGAGTGCGGACTCGAAGGTAGACTGGCTCGACGACGATGGGGCAGAGCAGGTCGATCAACCGAAGACTGAGGATGAAGGCCAAGAAGTCTCCGGGAAAGGCGCCTTGGGGGCGCAATGATGACAGGAAGAAGGAAACCGACAGGGGCAGAAAGGGACAGAATCAATTAAGGTCAAGGGCAGAAAAGGTGCAGTGACAATTGATTTTAGAGTCTTTGCCAGGCGGTGTTAACCAGGCGCTTCTTCGCTTAGGGTCAGTGTGTGGCATGTGTTAATTTTAATTTTTAAACCCTTTCCATTTTGAGAGCAAGAAAAAAGTGTGCTGCGTAGCTGAAAATAAACCTACAGAGAACAATATATAATGCTGAAATAACAGAAAAATAATAGCTACTTGTGCATCTATCTAACCCAAGAAGGTGGGTCTCTCAAAACTAATCTGAAAAGAAAGGGAAAAATCTAGGCAAAACACACGGAAAATAGGCCGATAGATCTAAGGTCAAAAGGGACAGGGATCTAAAGGATAAAGCTACTGAAAAGAGGTGCAGATCACAGCCAAGAGACAGAGGCAAGGTGGCTGGAAAATGAAGGAAATCAGCAAAAACCGAAGGGGGCAAGGTGGAGGCCTTCAAAGGAGGTCCAAACAAAACGACAGGAGGTGATTTGAAAGGAAGAAAGGTTGATTTCAAAGGATCTGAAAGGGAGGTAACAGATCTTGGAAAAAAGAAGGCTAAAGCTCTGAAAAACAGACGGCCGAAATAGCTAAAAATCTTCCACAAAAAGTGGAGGGTACTAAATCCCTAGGGGGCTAGGTTCCCACTTAGATGAGTAAAACCAGATCAAAACTTGGTCAAAGCGGGCTGAGACAGAGGCTGGAAAACCCTGACAGAAGCTGCAGCAGAACCCAGAAAAATTGCAGAAAAATTACTGAAAAACTGGCAGGTCGCAGTTTCTGACCTGTTTTCAATGCAGGTCGTAGAAAAGGGGCAGAAAAGTGCCACCTGGAGGTCCAGGTCGCATTTTTTGGGCCAAAAAGTGCGACCCCCCGTTCCGGTTGTCTCGGCGGCAGATTTTTAGAAAAGTTTCCGTCTCAGTTGCGGCTGGTGTCGCTTACCTGCGCAATAGGGCCAGAAACACACGGAAGTTAGAAATTTTAATGTTTTAGGGTTTTATGTGAGAAAAACAACATAAAAATAGAAAAAATAAACAGCTGAAAAGAAACCCTAGGGTCTGAAGTAGCTGGATATGCAGGAATATGAAAAATGACAACGATCGTAATTTAAAACCCGTGTGGAGTCGCCATTTGTTAGTATGAATCCTTTGTCGAAGTGTACGAAAAAGGACCACTTTAGCTACGCATAACTAATAGCCCTAACAACAAAAGTGGCTGCCAATATCTTCAGATCTGTGATTAGTTAGACAGAAAAGAGCTGCAAAAAACCAGATCTATGTATGGAAAGACATTAAGCAGAAAAATAAGGGTTTGCTCCATATACCAATAGACAAGACAAGAACGTTTTTGAAAGAATTTTTGTATTAATAGGGCACCTGGGAGGAAAACCAGAAGGAGTATCCAATTCCCCTCAGTGGGATGGGTTCTTGGGAGTCCTCAGCACTTCAGATCTAAGATTTCTCTCTCTAGTTGATGTAGAAAACCCAATGCAAAGAGTAGAGCTCAATGGGAGCAAATGATGGAGATATGTGACCAAGTGTATAGATCCATAGTGATCTAATAGGCAACAAAAGGTGAAGAATGGTAGGAAAAACCCTCCTATTTATAACAAAATATTGGGTCATTCTAGATCTTGGTGCATGGGTTAACCAGATCTAGATCCACTTTTTATGGAATATTTTATTATATTTGTTGGAGGGAAAAGGTATTTGACTTCGGTCAAATCCCTTAATTTGTTAAAAATAAATAAATAAATGATTTATTTATCTTTTTAAGGAAGTGGTTAGAAGATAATCAAATAAATAATGATTTATTTAATTATTTAAGGAGGTGGTTGAAAGATAATTAAATAAATAGTGATTTATTTAATTATTTGTAGGTGATTTGGTCATATTTAACAAGGAATATCATCTAAATAAGGTTTAAATGATTATTCCTAGAAAATAATAAGATAAATAAAGGTTTATCTAATTAATTTCTTTGATTTTAGGTTAAACATGACTGGGAATAATAATTAAATTATGGTTTAATTAATTATTCCATGAGGAAAATCAAACAAATATGGGTTTGTTTAATATTTCCTTTTGGGGTTTCCTGTTTTAACATAGTGAAAGCAGTTTTTCTTAGGGTAAAACTGGTCTTACATGGTGTACTTGGGTCCATCTAATGATAATAAGTTAGATGACCAAAAAATGGTGTAACATATTTGTTTTTTAAAAATTGCATAACTTTTGTT